>CM069916.1:37381117-37421787 GCA_036172215.1 Camellia granthamiana
ACCATATGGATTGTACATAAAGCCATCCAGAGTTTTGTAGTGCTCTTTCGGCTCTGCTTTCAAACAATTTGTTATGACAAAACAATTTCATGTGCACATTCAGGATCCAAAAAATTCCAGGTCCGTATCACTAATTGTTAACAATTTTACATTTTTTTTATCGGCAGTTAACAATTTTACATTAGCTTTGCGCATTCATTAGTCTTGGCTTGGTCACTTTCAGATATTCTGAAGTTGGGAATTGCTTTGTATAGTTCATTTTTTTTTTTTTTATGGCAATGTATAGTTCATCATCATCCTACGCAGTAATTGAATGTAAGATTGTGGATTAATTTGACTGGAAAAATCAGCTTAACGGCATATAGATTGAATTGCAAGTCTGTGGATTATCTAATTCTGGTACATCACAATGATTGGGTCTACTATTACTACTAATGTGATTAAAAGGCCCTTAATTTAATCCCCTGATCAAGCTAGGACACAAACCATAAAACCAAATATTGTCCCCAAGGAAGGACGACATGACCAACAGATGAGATTAAGGGTTTACAGTGTCGCAATTACATATTAAGACAAGTCATCAAGACTAAGATGGCTTATACAAAGCAATACAAAAAGAAATTTTGCTATGATCAATATATCAGTCCCATATCTTTCATAGTACTGACAATACCAAGTAACAACACATATCAACTGGTATGCAGCATATCAGTTGAAATGTGAAACAACTATTACGAAATTCCAACGATTCACATAGGGAAATGTCTACAAAGCGGTGGTACTTTTGGTTAGTGAAAAAAATATTTAAAGGGCAAAATGCCATCCAATGAATAAATATGCCACTAAGAACGAAACATGTTCCAAGAAGAAGAGATTTATAAATTATAACGGTACCCACAAACAAAATACTTGAAGTTGACAACAAACCTGAAGAGGTGTTCCTGTCAAAAGGACACGATGTCTAGTCGAGTACTGCTTCATCGAAGAAAACAATTTTGAATCCTTATTCTTGAGACGGTGACCTTCATCAACAATCTACATGGAGATATCACCAGTTTTTACTAGCAAGAAACATACTGTAAACTGGCAAAGGACTCAGCAGGCCAAAGAATCTTACCATACACTCCCACTTTATCGGTTTCAATGATGTAGTGTCTAAGTTAATCATTTCATACGATGTTAGGAGGACATCAAATTTTATTCTATCTTGCTTGCTTTCACCAACAATTTGACCAGATTTCTTCCTTTTGCTCTTCTTATTCTTTTTAAAGTAAAATTCATACTCCCTAATGGTGGCACGAGCTTGGGAAGAGCCAACATACATGACCTGCGGCAAGAAACTTTATTCAGGTAATGCAGGTCCACTGATTATCAATAGAAGGTTGAAAAACCATGTACATACAACATTCATTTGAGGTGCCCATGTTGCAAATTCACGTTCCCAGTTACGCAATGTTGAGAGTGGTGCTACTACTAAATGTGGACGACGGAGATTATCTTCAGCCAGAGATGCTAAAAAAGCAATGCTCTGTATTGTTTTCCCTGCATCAAAGGTAAACCACATATTTACTTCACTTCGAGTATGACAGAGTCACTTAAAATATTAATAATAAGAATTTATATTTTTTGATATATCCTCCTTGTCATGCGCATATGCAAGTTCTTAACTTGCAGAAGTTAAACATCTATTATTCAATATAAAGGAACTCTATTTGCTTTGTTCAGCATTCTGGAATGAATCAGTGGAAAAACTGGTTAAGCGGTCATTATCAATACAATTAATCTCACATTAGATGGCCTAGATTAATAGCACACTTTCATTTTATGGTTATCAAAACAATAGTTATCTAAATAACGGATTTAAGACTGACAATCCCTACTTCGATCATTCCATATATGATACTCAATGTAGTTGGAATAATCATGTTAATAGTTGCATTGACAATTTCTTATAACTCGGGGGCTGTTTGGTGCAGCTTATCTGAGCTACTTATAGCCTTTTTTATTTTGGGAGTTTGTGCCAGACTATTTGGTACAGCTTCTGCTTATAGCTTATTAGGCAAAATAGCTTAAATAAGCTGGAAAAAACTGATTATCTGAGGGAGGGGTGTTGTTGGCTTTTGCTTTTTGATTATCATCTTTCAGCTTACAAAAAGTTGCACCCAACAGGCCCATTATAAATGGCAGTGACAGCAACAGTGACACCTACACTTAAGTTCCATTTGTTGTGAAAGTAGAAACAGCAATGCAAATCTAACTATTGATATTCAAAAAGGAACTACCAGAAGAAAAAAAAAAAAAAAGGAAAAACAAAAATAAAATTACACAACAATTAGAGAGAGAGAGAGAGAGAGAGAGAGAGAGAACCTACCTAGGCCCATTTCATCTGCAAGTATCACATGCGTTTGTTTGGACCAAGAGAAACGTAAGAAGTTCAATCCTTCAAGCTGATATGGGTAAAGTGAGCCTTCATTTACATCAAAATGCAATTAGAATTTCATGATAGTCAAATTAGAACAGAAATAACAAACAATCGTGCACAATCACATAAAGCAGAAATCAGACCGGATGTACCTCCAGAAAGAAATTCAGGACTGTGTTCATACTGTTGAAATTCTTTCTGCTTGTTTTTTGGTTCTGTGGCATCACGATTGTTGCTCTTCTGCTTACTTGAAGATAGTTTGCGATGCTTAGAATGAATTTTGTTAAATCTACTAATTTCTTGTTGAAATGAATTAATATCTGATTCAAATTCCCAATAACATTCATCATAGGGAAGCTCTTTCCATTTAACAAAATACTCCTTCAAATCATCATCTCCCCTACAAAATTAATGAATGAAATTCAAGCTCTCAATGCCAAGCTATAACAAGTCATGAACATGATACTATTATCAGAATGTAGCAAAAGAATCAAATATGTCTGATTGTCTCCAATCTGAAGTTTATTCAAGATTTCACATAATAACACTTAAGATTTTGAATAAAGTTGCCCAAATTAATTAAATTCGGAAGTTATCAAAGTTTGAGTGAAATTCAAATTTCAATGAAGGGTGGCTTGGCAAAGTGAAAAACGTTAGGATAGTTGAAATTTACAGCCAGAGTTGAACACTATTCATACAACGAGAGTAATATAAAAGTTGAGATAGTTGAACCTGCAAGCAAGAATCCGATCAACAGTAGTCCATTCAGGACGAATAGCCACAAACTCATCTTCAGAGTTATTAATTGATGACATTTGACGCTGGAAGTTGTTTACTTTAGTCCTCAAACGAGGATGTGCCTTGTAAGCTTTTAAAAACTCTTTCTCGGGCACCCTGAGATAAGGTATCCAGCAAATGAGGTTATAGCATCTAAAAATATTCAAGGAAAAACAAACATACCATGAAAAAAACCTAACAAATTTATTATGGCACCAGAAAAGACAACTAGAAGTATTCCAAATACTTTACAAGTCACCAAACTGTAAAGGAGGACATTCTCCTTTAGGAGAAATAAACTACTCAAGATAACTAGGTTCCTTTATAATAAAAGAAATAGTCAATGGCAACCACTAAACACAGAAATACCATGTGCAGTGAAGATAAGATAATCCTTTCCACTTCACAAGATATTGTTTCACAAATATTTGCTTTGAACCCAGCTTAGAGGCATCACTATCATCAGCAACAGTAGGGCGCATTTCACAGTCTAAGATCTTTTCAATTTCATTTAGAGGGCTAGCCTGCAATGAGAAAATATTTTAAATCTTGCTAGCATCAATATATTACAATGGCATGAAAGTCTAACAAAACTAGCAACATCAAGGCATACTGGAACCATACACATTCAGGGCACCTCCAGTTGCTAGGACGAGGGGGTTTCAATGGTGCAAGTAAACACTTGGGGTGATAGGCATATGTACATGTTTCACAGCACCAAGGATTTCCACCTTCACCACATGCTTGACATGAATCAGGTTTCTGTAGACAAAATAAATAACAGAATGAAAAATTTTAAGTTATATGAGACCGCATATCTTCTAGAATTTATAACATAAAAACCAAGAGGCAATTTTTGACATAAAAGCTCTAGTATTAGTACAACCACGAAATTGATGCATTTCAAATTCAGAATACCAGCAGATGTCCAAAACATTCCTGGTAAATCTGAAGATGAAACCTCACAGGAGTTTCTAGTCTTTAGCCTAAACTATTTCAAGAATAGCATAAATTTTGTTATGGGATCTCCTTTTGCCAATCCTTCTAGTCAAATCAGAAGTATCATAATTATCATTCTAATCCTTCACATTCCAAGCCAATTATATACCTAACATACCATTAGGTCCAAGTAGCAGACAAGAATATCTTAAAACAAGACTACTCTACTATGAAGAATAAACACTATTAATGCTATCCACGTTCATGCACTCTGACAACCCAAGGTTTCCATTATCAAATGTTTCAGTTGAAGTCCTCTTTGGGCTTTTTGCGGAAGCAAAGGTAAAGAAAAATTAGGTTGTGAATCTGTCACAATCATTAATTGGAAAATTAAAACTCCGAAACAGTGAACAAATTACGACTCTTCAATAACCCAAGGTGATCCCTTCAACGATTCTTCAATCAAAACCCCTGAGTAGAGAAGAAACTAGTTGCTTACAGCAAAACAAGATCAAATATGCAGCTCACAAGTGTCAAGAAAACTATATGATGCAAGCTACCAGAAATGCACATTCGTACCCATATATAACGAAATACTCAGGAGAATGACAAACCTTAAAAGCTTTCAAAAATCCATCATCTTCTTCGTCATCCATTGTTGCATCTTCATCTCCAAGTTGATCACGATTAAGTAACCTAACAAAAATCAACCATTAAATTTGTGGAAAATTCATTTGGATATCATGGACAATAAACATCAGCATAGAAAACATAATTTTACCTATCGATTGCAGCATCGTCATAATGAATTTGCTGGGATTTCCCAGCTTCATCATTCTCATCAGCAAAAAGTTCCTTTGAGCCGTCATTTAATTCTTCCTAAAATCATGGAGGTACAAGTGATTAGCGAATCACTAAAAATTATTATTATTTAAAAATTATTATTTTTTACCTTGATTAGCGAATCTTTGCAATAGATTATGGCGTTTTGAATCATTTCGCTATACCCTCCATCACCGCAGCTGATTGTCTCCGACAAGTTACACGATCTTTCTTTGCTTCCTGATGCTGACTCTTTCGGCTTGTAACCCGTGAAGCAGTTCTTCACCTTCCGGATCAATGACCTCCCGAAACTCAGAGAGCGAGAGATTGAAGTTGAAGGCATGTTTTTCTCTAATTCCTAATCCAACAGAGAGCAACCCATTATAAGAACGCCATAACAGAGAGCAACCCATTAGGAATTAGCGTATTTTTTTATGGAAGTGAGAGCAGAGAAGACTAGATTGGCGGGAGGGATTTTTTATGGAAGTGAGAGCAGAGAAGATTATATAAGCGTGTTGATTATATTCCACATGTAGGCACTATGTGACGCAATTAATAGTTTATTATGTGACGCAATTAATAGTTTACAAAGTATATTAGAATTAGTAATTTGTAAAATATATTTTTTATTAGAAGTTTTATCATGTTGCTTATAACTTGGTGTATTTTTTAGACTTACTTTTGTCTTTAATAAAAAAAATTCACATCAAATGAAATTATTCTACTTTTTAGCTTTGTTTAAAATTAGATGATCTCAAAAAAAAAAATTTAATTAAAAAAAAAAATAGTGCAAACAAAAATAAGCCTAACATATTTAGTGAATTTTTAAATTTTGTGATTGGTTAATCTAAACGAATTATCGCATTCAAAATAAATTTGATTCACACATTATTTTCGAATCGCTTCTTGAGTTTCTTTTTAGTGATGATCTAAAATGATGCGATTTCACAGTAAATCAAATTTTGCACCATATGCTGCTTTTGTAAATGTAAATCTAATTTATTATTAAATTCCATTACACATAATGGATATGTTATTCAAAGGGATATATAAAACAAAAACTAAAGCATAACACCACTACAGGTTTGAGTATGAGAGCAAATACTTTACAATCTCTTCTCAACACCTTTGATTATTAAGGAACCAATACTGGGTAATGTCCTTTAAACATAAAACATGAGACATTGTTTTCATATTATTTCCAAATAGAGTACTTTGCCATTCATATTTGGCATTCAGTCAATCAAGCAGACTTTGTAGAGCGGATTTTTAAGTATGATTTTCTTGAGCTCTTGGCCAGAAAAATTTTCCTCAAACGTTCTGCAATCATCAATTTCGTAGTAGGTGCTGACGAAATTGGAGATTCTTCCGATATGTTCTCTAGATTTTTAACATGGGATCTACCCCTAATCATGTCAACCTCTCCTTCTTCATTCATCATAACCATACTGTATGGAATTTTATCTGCATAGTATTCTCTATATTTTTTATGATGCCTATTTAAAGATTTTTTATAAGTAATAAATTATAGAATAAAATAAATTTACTAGTAGGACCTCTAAATTAACAGCCAAAAATATTGTATTAATATGTATATAAGAATTTTACAATATATTAATTCAATCTCAACCGTATATTCACAATTTGAATAAAATTTACACATTTTTGGAGTACCTAAATTTTCTAATAAATTAAAGTTTAGCATACCCCGTATTGTTGGCAAAGATTAATTAGTTGTTCAATTTTTTGGTACTTGGCATCGCTCTTCCACTTGGTTTTCTTCTTTATGGCTGACAAATCCTCCAGGTCCATTGTCCAAATGTCTGACCACGTCTTAGAAAACACTAAACACACATCATGAAAATAACATCAATTATCAACCATACCTAAAATTTTAATTAATTACCTCAAAAAGTATTCCCAAAAAATAGAATATATAGATTACATTTATACACTATACCAAATTTAAAATAAAAAATCGTATAGAGAGAGAGAGAGAGTGTTACGTGGAATATTAAGCCAGGGTATGACTCCAAGGAGAGTAATAGTGCAATGAATCTCATGAACAATGTTATCGAGAACCTACATGAGAGTGTCCATTGTGAACTCCTTGAGCCCATCCATCACCACCACCACATTTTTTGTACTTTCTAATATTGTATGTATGTTCGTAGAAATTATATGTATGTCAGGCACATCTATATCTATCTATCTAGTTATATATTATATAAGTAAAAGTGAGTTTTCGTGAGGAGTTTTGTGAGAACTCCAAAATTTTATAATAAATTTGTGATTTTATCAAATTAAAAAATAAATTTAAATAGTGTTGGGATTACAATTTTATTATAATCCTAACATTATTTATACTGTACCTTCAGGCACGGGCATACGCTAGTTAATACATATAACATTATTCTTATTTAATTTTAAGAGATTTAGATTAACAAAATGATGGTTTACATGTGGGGAGAAAAAAATATAGAGTGAAATTATTTACCTTTTAGTATAGAATAATAATTTATTCTAAATGGATACATAATTTAACATAAAACTGTTTGTCAATTTAATTTTGTCAATTTTTTTTTTCATTTAGATTTCCTTAATGTAAACCTTAAAATTAGGTCAATTAGAAAACACACGACATAAAATAATACTTTCTTTTTTTTTTCATATTTGAGTTGGCTTTATTATGAAGTTCGAGGACTTAAATATAAAAATTAAAATTTTGAGATTTGTACTAGAAAATTCCAAGGTCACATTGAAAACTAAGAGAAAGTTGGATGACTTAAACAAAGGTCACATTAAAAGCTAGATCAAACTTAGAGGGATAATTCATAGTTTATCCTAAAAATAATGTAGTCAGTCAGTCACCAAGTAATGATCAATAAATTGGGGTTAGGCTTCTCTCCACACCACTCAAAAAAAAAAAAAAAGAGACTATTAATTGTACGTTGTTTAAAATAGATCATCCATTTTTTAAAAAATAAACACAATAAAATGAAAAAATTAGATCAAATTTATTTTATTTTATTTTTTTTTTTTTTGTAGATAATATGTACAGAAAATTTTATAAAACAAACAATTCAGATTATTTTAAAAAATTGAACTACTAAGGGAGTCATGGCTCTCTTAGGCTTTGTTTTGGGAGTAGCTATGTTAGCCAAAAAATTAAAAAATCACTATAATTAGTCACATCACTCTTTCTATTTTTCTGTAATTTTTTTATAAAAAGTCAAAAAATTACTAAAATAATATGTTTTCAAACGAGGCCTTAGTCTCTATTTGTGGTGATTATTCACAAAATATGGTGTGCTAATTGTTGTTACTAGTTAAACGTTTTTACATGATTGAAATTTAATTAAAAATAAAATATTTTTGGAAAAAAAAATGTTAGTACTACCTATTTTGAGACGTAAATTAAAAGTTAATTTTTTTACTTATTTTGAAGGGAAAAAAAAAAGGTAAAAAAAAAATAGAAATGTATTGCGACTTAAAAAAGTCAAAAGTCAAAAAATTGATTTTTAATCATCTCACCAAAATAGGAAGTGTTTTTTTTTTTTTTCTCTTTTTTGCTCCAAAAAAAAAAGATGCTTTGAGGTGTCATAAGTCCGTGGGCCCAGACCCTGAGGTAATCGGTTGTCAGCCTGATTTAACCTAGCCCAAAAGAAGGGACCTACCACTGAGATACTAGTGGAGCTCATCAACCACCCCCAACAGAACCAAGCAAGGTTTAATCAGAGTACAGTGCGAGATATCTGAAGAGAATCACTGAAAAATCCAGCATTTTGCGTCCTCTAAGAATTGAAGTTGACTCACTAACGTAAGAAGGCAATGTCTTTACCACTGAATTACCAACTCCGGTAGTAAAATAAGAATAGTTGAGTCTTGTTTCTTATATATACAATTATTAAACTTAAATAAATAAATAAATAAAACCACAAGCATACAGAGTTGTGCAATAATTCGAGCAAAAGGTTTGTTAATCTACACAGCCGTCTCTCTCTTGAGAGTCCCGGCAGTGGAAATTTTTTTTTTTGCTTTTGTGTTTTTGAGGGGCTGCCTAATTCAATGCTTTTAAGTCCCATGCTTTCAGGTTTTTGGGCTTGGGCTCTGTAATGGGCTTGGACTCTTCTCAAAAAAGATAGTTCTTGGGTTCAAGTTGATGGGTTGATTAGGAGAAACCCGACCCGATCTCAACTTTTCTTGGGGCTTGAACAAGTTGAGTAATATTGTAGTGATTATATTTAAATACCACATGTAGGCACTATGTGACTCAATTAGTAGTTTACAAAGTATATTAGTAGTAATTTGTAAATTATATTTTTTATTAGAAGTTTTATCATGTTGCATATAAATTGGTGTATTTTTTAGACTTACTTTTGTCTTTAGTAAAAAAAAATTCACATTAGATGAAATTATTCTACTTTTTAGCTTTGTTTAAATTAGATGATCTCAAAAAAACAAAAACAAAAAAAATAGTGAAACAAAAATAAGCCTAACGTATTTAGTGAATTTTTAAATTTTGTGATTGGTTAATCAAAACGAACTATTGCATTCAAAATAAATTTGATTCACACTTTATTTTCGAATTACTTCTTGAGTTTGTTTTTAGTGATGATCTAAAATGATACCATTTCACAGTAAATCAAATTTTGCACTATATGTTGCTTTTCTAAATGTAAATCTAATTTATTATTAAATTCCATTACACATAATGGATATGTTATTCAAAGGGATATATAAAACAAGAACTAAAGCATAACACCACTACAGGTTTGGGTATGAGAGCAAATACTTTGCAATCTCTTCTCAACACCTTTGATTATTAAGGAACCAATATTGGGTAATGTCCTTTAAACATAAAACATGAAACATTGTCTTCATATTATTTCCAAATAGAGTACTTCGCCATTCATATTTGGCATTCAGTCAATCAAGCAGACCTTGTGGAGCGGATTTTTAAGCATGATTTTCTTGAGCTCTTGGTTAGAAAAATTTTCCTCAAATGTTCTGCAATAATCAATTTCGTAGTAGGTGCTGACGAAATTGGAGATTCTTCCGATATGTTCTCTAGATTTTCAACATGGGATCTACCCCTGATCATGTCAACCTCTCCTTCTTCATTCATCATAACCATACTGCATGGAATTTTCTCTGCATAGTATTCTCTATATTTGTGATGATGCCTGTTATCACATATTATAGACCAACTATTAGCACTCTATTTATTTTCAACTTTTGAGTATTTAAAGTTTTTTTTTTAAAAAATAAATGTTTGGTTATGGTTATTTAACTTTCAATTGTGAAAAAATTAACTTTTTTAACAACATTCATCTTTGTCTGGCAATTATTAAAAAAATTAATTTTTTTCCGAACTTGTTTGTCTTTAATCAAAATTTTGAAATTTTGTGTTACATTTTTTACTTTTCATGTCTTTCCCTTCTGAAAGGATTTAAAATGTGAAGACTAATTTTTAGCATTTTCTAAATGCATCAATTTTTTTAGTAACAACTCTATTGTAAAAAAAAAATAAAAAAAAAAAATAAGAAAGCAATTATCAAACTCAATCTAAGATTACTGACAATCAGCAATATCGTGTATTCAAAGATAATATTAAAATTTAAAATATTTGTATCAAATTTATTTTGAATATGACTCACACCACTCCAAATTTAAATCTACATTATAAATTCAAATTTTACACTCCTTTTAGTATTTTTTTCATATTGCATACCATTTTTGACCATTTTAGTATATGTATGTAGGCATTAATGTACCTATCAAACACTACAAGAGTTGCATGAAGGCTTATGATTTGTTCAACCACAAGTAGTTGCAAAGGGTACCCCATCTGCGATCTCATCTGTGGTTTTACCTATACACTCGATTCACCAAAAAAAATTAATAATATGTTAGTTCAATAGCAACACAATGATTGGACAGTTTGTTACAACTTAAATGAGTTAATTATAATTTATTTTAATTTAAGAGTTTATGTCACGTTGTTTTATATAATTTATGTCTACCATTTATTAGACAAAAATAATTTAAATAAGTTATAAAAAAATTAATTGTCTAAAAGCTGAAAGAGAGGTGATTATCAATCTTTTACTTACAATAAGCTGGACCAAATAAAACTAAACCATCTACGGGGATTAACAAAATAATAATAAATTATAGAATAAAATAAATTTGCTAGTAGGACCTCTAAATTAATAGCCAAAAATATTGTATTAATATGTATATAAGAATTTTACAATATATTAATTCAATCTCAACTGTATATTCACAATTTGAATAAAATTTACACATTTTTAGAGTAACTAAATTTTCTAATAAATTAAAGTTTAGCATACCCCATATTGTTGGCAAAGATTAATTAGTTGTTCAATTTTTTGGTACTTGGCATCGCTCTTCCACTTGGTTTTCTTCTTTATGGCTGACAAATCCTCCAGGTCCATTGTCCAAATGTCTGACCATGTCTTAGAAAACACTAAACACACATCATGAAAATAACATCAATTATCAACCATACCTAAAATTTTAATTAATTACCTCAAAAAGTATTCCCAAAAAATAGAATATATAGATTACATTTATACACTATACCAAATTTAAATTTATATCGTATAGAGAGAGAGAGAGAGAGTTACGTGGAATATTAAGTCAGGGCATGACTCCAAGGAGAATAATAGTGCAATGAGCCTCATGAGCAATGTTCTCGAGAACCCACATGAGAGGGTCCATTGTGAACTCCTTGAGCCATCCATCACCACCACCACATTTTTTGTACTTTCTAATATTGTATGTATGTCCGTAAAAATTGTATGTATGTCAGGCACAACTATCTATCTATCTAGTTATATATTATATAAGCAAAAATGAGTTTTCGTGAGGAATTTTCTGAGAACTCCAAAATTTTATAATAAATTTGTGATTTTATCAAATTAAAAAATAAATTTAAATAGTGTTGGGATTATAATTTTATTATAATCCTAACATTATTTATACCATGCCTTCAGGCACGGACATACGCTAGTTAACACATATAACATTATTCTTATTTAATTTTAAGAGATTTAGATTAACAAAATGATGGTTTAAATGTAGGGAGAAAAAAATATAGAGTGAAATTATTTACCTTTTAGTATAGAATAATAATTTATTCTAAATGGATACATAATTTAACATAAAACTGTTTGTCATTTTAATTTTGTCAAATTTTTTTTTTTTCATTTACATTTCCTTAATGTAAACCTTAAAATTAGGTCAATTAGAAAATACATGATATAAAATGATACTTTCTTCTTTTTTTTTCATATTTGAGTTGGCTTTATTATGAAGTTCGAGGAGTTAAATATAAAAATTAAAATTTTGAGATTTATACTAGAAAATTCCAAGGTCACATTGAAAACTAAAATAAAGTTGGATGACTTAAACAAAGGTCACATTAAAAGCTAGATCAAACTTAGAGGGATAATTCATAGTTTATCCTAGAAATAATGTAGTCAGTTAGTCACCAAGTAATGATCAATAAATTGGGGTTAGGCTTCTCTCCACACCACCCAAAAAAAAAAAAAAAGGCTATTAATTGTACGTTGTTTAAAATAGACCATTCATTTTTTAAAAAATAAACACGATAAAATGAAAAAATTAGATCATTTTTTTTTTGTAGATAATATGTACAGAAAATTTTATAAAACAAACAATTCAGATTATTAAAAAAAATTGAACTACTAAGGGAGTCAAGGCTCTCTTAGGCCTTGTTTTGGGAGTAGCTATTTTAGCCAAAAAAATTAAAAAATCACTATAAGTAGTCACATCACTCTTTTTACTTTTTTGTATATTTTTTTATAAAAAGTCAAAAAATTACTAAAATAATATGTTTTCAAACGAGGCCTTAGTCTCTATTTGTGGTGATTATTCACAAATTATGGTGTGCTAATTGTTGTTACTAGTTAAACGTTTTTACATGATTGAAATTTAATTAAAAATAAAATATTTTTGAAAAAAAAAATGTTAGTACTATCTATTTTGAGACGTAAATTAAAAGTTAATTTTTTTACTTTAAAAAAAGGTAAAAAAAAAAAAAGAAATGTATTGTGACTTAAAAAAGTCAAAAGTAAAAAGTCAAAAAGTTAATTTTTAATCATCTCACCAAAATAGGAAGTGTTTTTTTTTTTTCTCTCTCTTTTTTGCTCCAAAAAAAAGATGCTTTGAGGTGTCATAAGTCCGTGGGCCCAGATCCTGAGGTAATCAGTTTCAGCCTGATTTAACCTAGCCCAAAAGAAAGGACCTACCACTGAGATACTAGTGAAGTTCATCAACCCCCCCAACAGAACCAAGCAAGGTTTAATCAGAGTACAGTGCGAGATATCTGAAGAGAATCACTGAAAAATCCAACATTTTGCATCCTTTAAGAATCGAACTTGACTCACTGATGTAAGAAGGCAATGTCTTTACCACTGAGTTACCAACTCCGGTAGTAAAATAAGAATAGTTGAGTCTTGTTTCTTATATATACAATTATTAAACTTAAAAAAAAAAAAAAAAAAACCACAAACAAACAAAATTGTGCAATAATTCGAGCAAAAGGTTTGTTAATCTACATAGCCGTCTCTCTCTTGAGAGCTCCGGTTCGAGTCCCGGCAGTGGAAATTTTTTTTTTTGCTTTTTGTTTTTGAGGGGCTGCCTACTTCAATGTTGGGGAAATTACCCACAGGTCACATGTGGAACATGTGGACACCATTTAATCCCATAACTTTTTGAGTACACCCAAAAGTCCTTTCCCCTCTCTCTCTGCTGCTTCCCTCTTTACGTTTTCTTCTCTCGTTTTTTTTCTGCATTTTTCTCTCATCGTCTTTGTCATGGACGACGATGATCATGTCTTTCTCCATTGATCGGAGTTCACTGATAACTGCCAACCAAGATACACCTTCTTTTGAAATGCAAGTAGGGATAAACTTGTCATTGTCCCATAATAAGTGCTCCATATTTTCCAACATGGTGGAGTGCCCAGTTCAAGATAAGTATAAATTTATGAAAAATAAGATTTAGGATTAGTTTGGGGTGTCCTAAAAAAGTGTACTTTTTATCTTTTTACGAAAAGATGTGCAAAAAAGTAGAGAGGTGTGTGATGGAAAAAAGATAAAAAGATGGATTATATAGGTTATGCCAAACTAACCCTTAGAAAGAAAAAAAAAACAATTCTTTTTTCTTTTTATCTCCCAAGAATTATAAAATCAAATTTAGAGAGAGAGAGTCGAGTGAGACGCATGGGCCATGTACAAACAATCCGGGGGCAGCGGTAGCGGCAGAGTCCATCTCTGCACGCCCAACAACAACGTGCCTGTTTGGCAGAAATTATTTACAGCTTATTTCAGCTTTCAGCTTACTTTAAGCTATTTTGATATGTTTGGTTTAGCTTATAGCTTATAGCTTATAGCTTTGTGGAAGTCAGAAATCAGCTTATTCTTTGAGTGAGACAGGAGATACTTTAAGAATAGGCTGGAAATCAGCTTAAGTTGAAAGTTATAAATTATAAGCTGTTTAGGCATAAGCTATAAGCACTTTCCCACAGCTCTACCAAACAGGGCTACCATCACCCACCTTCTTCATTGCTTCTTCTTCTTCTTCTTCTTCTTCTCTCTCTCTCTCTCTCTCTATATATATATATACATAATTTTTTTGAATTTTTAGAAAAAATTTTAAAAAATAATAATAAATGAAATGAATAAATAAAATGAAATTATAAATTAGGTGTAGTATGAGGAGGAGGGGAGGGGGTGAAGAAAACAAAGGAGAGACTCCACCTCAAAAGAAAAGCCAAGCCTCACGCGAAGAAGAAGGGGAAGTTAAAAGCAGCGAAAGAAAGAACCCATAACTTGGCCCCCAGACCAAGTTTCACCTTTTGAATGCTTTGAACCCTCAAGCATGCTGCAGCCCACATTCGGGTCATATTAATGCCTTGCATCTGTGCCACTGCTGCCCACACTTAGGAAGGGTCTTGTGCTGCTGCCTCAGCACTTAGCCAATATTTCACCTTGCTGTCTTGGCATGCCACCATCATGCCTTGGTCTTGGTTGGACATGGGCACAAGGTGCTGCCAATGCCAACCAATGCAGCCTTCAAGTAGAAGGTGAGCGGATCCTCTAGAGTAACTCTCTAGAGTGATCTCCTAGAGTGGATGATCGGACGGCTCTGCTTAAGCCTCATCAAAACGGCGTCGTTTTGGTGAGCCAGACCAAAAAAAACAAAAAACAAAAAAAAAATTGCAGATCTGCAGATCGAGGAGTCCGGATGGAGGAAGAAGAAGAAAATGGATTTGAAAGGAAAAGGAAGAAGAAATGGATGTGGAGGAGTAGAGCACATAACAATAACTACAAAGGAGGACAGAGAATGTCTGGAGAAGAAGAAACCACTGTGGATTTGAGAGGGAGGAAAACGGATTTGAGCCAGACCAAAAAAATGGGTGAGCCAGACGGATTTCTTCTTCCTCCTCCTCCTTTCAAATCCATTTTCTTCTTCTTCCTCCTCCCTCTCGACTCGATCTGCAACTCTGCATTTTTTTTTTTTTTTTTTTTTTGGGTCTGGCTCATTGAAGAAAATGGAAGTTCATCCATGGTGATGAACTTCTTGAGCGACCAAACCAAACCCATTAACCCAACACAGCAAAAATCTGTTGAAGAAGATGATCTGTAAGGATGTTTCGAGTCGGTTTTCAGCCGAACAGGTTCTCAGTAAGTCAATTCTCATCTCTCTGTAATATTTAAATCCCTAAATTGAAGAATCTGAATTTTAACCTTCTGTTTGTTCGCTGAGAAAATAAAGGAAAAATAGTAGAGGACAATGTTTGGTCCAACTTTGAATTGGGTTAAAGTTTGTTTGTCCTTTCTTAGTTCCTGATTTATAAAAAAATGGAAGTTTTCAAGCAACATTTTTTTTTCCTTTTCTTTTTCTTCACTTTCTCTGCAACCAACCAGTGTAATTAGAATTGATTCTGGGTCAAATTTATTTTGAATTTATTTATTTATTTATTTTTTGTTTTGCATATTCACCCAGTACTTTGATTTAATTCATGTAGATACATGTCTTGACTCAAATTCTTTTGTATTTTGCAGGGCATCCATGGATGATCAATGGAGGAGAGACCAGATCTGCAATTTTTTTTTTTTTGGTCTGGCTCACCAAAACGACGCCGTTTTGGTGAGGCTTAAGCAGAGCCGCCCGATCATCCACTCTAGGAGATCACTCTAGAGAGTTACTCTAGAGGATCCGCTCGCATATGGCGCGCGGCCTTCTCTCTCTCTCTCGGACTGATTCGATTCAATCGCATCTCTCTTTCTCTCTCTTCCTCTCTCAGCATATACATACATATACATCGATATAGCATAGCAACAAAGGATTAACAAAGCAGGAGGACAAGAAACGGTGGTGGTGGTGATGACCTCTTAATTCCTTTCAATTCTCTCTCTCTCTCTCTCTCTCTACAAGTCTCATTGAAGAGTTCGCCTCGGGTTGGGGTTGGGTTGTTTTCTTCTCTTTCATACTGTTTATGTGTTTGCGTTAATTAGTCCTCCCCATACGCGTCTCACCACATTGCTCTCTCTCTCTCTCTCTCTCTATACATACCCATCCACTTGTGTCTCTCCTTTCTGTCTCTTCTCCATATCAAATAACAATCGATAACAATGGCCGTTCAAGCTCAATACCCATCAAATGTTCTTTTCCTAAACAGGTTTGTATTCTTCTATTCACCTTCTTCTCCATATATATGTAATTGGGTTTTGGTTTGATGATTGAGTTGCTTTTATGCAGAAGTGTACAAGAGGTAAAGAACCCACTTGGAAACGACTATTCATTGCAGCCACAACCAGGCGTTGTTGGTGGTGGAGGAGGAGGAGGATTTCTTGATCAATCATCCCACATGTTATTCAACAATGGAGGTCAGCTAATTCTCTCTGTTTCACCAATATCTTCTTGTAATCAATTGAAATCTTCATTTGATGATCACCGTTTTGATTTATAGAGCGCATTGTTTTTCTCCACAGTGGGGACTAATCCACGGAAGAGAGGAAGAGAACTCACACCAACAACATCCCCAATCAATAATAATCATTTCTCTATCCAACAATCTCATCCCTCTCAGCTCATAGACCTCTCTCAACTTCACACCCCACAACCTAATGTGGTCTCCACAGGTCTCCGTTTATCATTCGGCGAACAACAACAATTACGACATCAACAACAACAACAACAACAACAACAAGCTCTCTCTTCTCAATCTTCTGCTCTGTTTTCGGTCTTATCTGAAGATTTGGCAGCCCAAATCACGCAACAGAGAGATGAAATTGAACAATTCATTCAAGCCCAGGTACTAATTTCGCTTTTCCCTTAATGGGTTCTCTCAATTTTCACACACACACAAAAAAAAAAAAAAGCTCTCTTCTCAATCTTTATATTTCCATGGATGTTCAGGGAGAGCAACTGCGGCGCACATTAGCAGAGAAGAGGCAGAGACACTACCGTACCCTGCTGGGGGCGGCGGAGGAATCGGTGGCCCGGAGGCTGAGGGAGAAGGAAGCCGAAGTCGAGAAGGCGGCGCGCCGGAACGCCGAGCTGGAGGTCCGAGCGGCTCAGCTGAGAGCGGAAGCACAGGCGTGGCAGGCGAGAGCCAGGGCTCAGGAAGCCACGGCGGCGTCGCTTCAGGCTCAGCTTCAGCAAGCCATAATGGGCGGCGGCACGCAGCCGCAGCAGCAGGATAAAGGGGAGGAGATGGGGTGTTCCGGCGGCGAGGCGGAGGACGCCGAGTCGGCTTACATTGACCCGGACCGAGTCGAGGCGGCGAGTGGACCGAGTTGCAAGGCGTGTCGGGAACGAGTTGCTTCGGTGGTTGTGTTGCCGTGTCGGCACCTTTGTCTGTGTAGAGAATGTGGTGCCATGGCTCAAGCTTGTCCTGTCTGTCTCTCTTTCAAAGAGTCCACCGTTGAGGTCTTCCTTTCTTGATGTGGGCCCCTATCTCAGGCCCAGCCCATCCCAATCCTGGTCCAATCTTTGGCCCAATAGTATGAGAGCCTGGACTATCTTGCAGAGAGGGCAATGAAGTTTGACAGCAAAACTAAAAAAAGTAAAAAGTAAAAATTAAAATAATATTGAATAATTATATTCTCGTCTCTTTTATTTTAATTTTTTTTTTCCTTTCCAATACTGGAATTTTTGTGTTTTTATTTATTTATTTTTCTTTTTTTGGGGGGACAGTGAGTATCTTAGGGATAATGTACATGGCCAACAAGGGTAGTTTTGCTTATAATTCTTTTTTGTTTTTCAAAATTTAATTCATATATAAATTCTTTTATTTGATGATTACTTTTTTGGGTTTGGATGGTAATGCTATGTGTGTTTAGTATGCCAGTCGTTTGTTTATATATAGTATTTTATTTTCCAAAGTGATTAGCCGACACAACAATACACCTATTATTGTCATGTGTGTGTTTTTAAATGGAATAAAATGTAATTTTCTAAAATGAAACTAAAAAGATTCACGCATAGAATAGATGAGGGAGTTTGAAAACGTGTTTTCACAATGTCTATGTTAAATGTTGTCTTATTATGTGGCATTGCTTAAATAATTCATGGCATTAGTAAATCAAATTTTTTAAATTTTTTATCAAAATAATAAAAGTAAAAATAAACTTAGTAAATCTAAAACCATAAGGTACACAAGGTATTCATTTTGAGTTTGGTTTTTATCGACTTTTTATAGCATGGACAAAGGCAAAATCTCATTGAAGATTTTTGGAGTTTCGATTTAATGATATAGGTGCCATGGTTTTACATTTTTTTGTTTTTTTTAGAAAAATATCGTAACAAGTAATTATTGTGCAGTAAATGTTGAGTCAAAAATCAATTAAAGAATTTTATTAGACTCATATTTCTTATCTACAAACAAACCTTCAATACTGACAAATTTCAAATATAAACAAAAGTTTCTTGAACAAGTGATGAATAAAAATATCATACATAGAGTTTGTTATTAACAAACCGTCATAAGTGGCAACTTATACTGATTTTGAATTTGAATTTACATTTGTAATAGTTTCTTATGCAAGTGTTAAAATGCCTTACATATAGACTAATAAGTAATCTTTTTTTTTTTTTTTTTTTTTTTTGGGTACTAATGAACTGTATTAACAAACTTAACTTTGAAGTCTATTTTGATTTAAGAAGACAGCACGTTAAGTAGCTGTGTTGCATCACTAAGTCGGTCCTAATTACATATGGATTTTTATCATATAATTTACCTACTTCAATTTCTTTTCTTTTGGTATTTTGTAAAGTATATCAACCTAACCGAACAAAAATTCAAAGCATAGGTTAAGATTATGCCTCATTATGTACCTCAACTACTACAATGCTTTTATGCAAGTGTTTTTGCTTTTTCATTCGCTTTAGTTGCACAAATACATTGTAGTGTTGTTATCAAAGGGTACAACTAGAATTAATTTATATAAATCTCTATTATTAAGAAACATTGAATTGGCTTTGGTTTTTGAAGAGTATATGTTAAGATTATTCACTTAAATATTCTAGAATTAGCATACCTTTATTTTCTAGTCCATCATTGATAATTGCAATAAGAGTCCAAATTTCAGTAACAAACATTAATAGTAGACACATTCTATCAAAGTTGTCCTGAAGAGCCTATGAATTTTGTTAATGTGTATCCCTAAAACATATGTTAAGATGTTTGAAAAGATTATACATGAAAGTGAGAAATGTATAATATTTGTCAAACTTTTCTCTAAAAGGCACATGTTAACAAGACTCTATTCATATTAGTTACCACTTAAAAAAAAGATTTGGTAAGAAGCATCATATTATTTATAATAATCATCGCTCAATAGTTCAAACTTCTTCAATAAAAGAGAAAGTAATGATCAATTAATATATTCATATTGACACTAATTAATGTTTTGGATTTAGTGAATTGATTAGATTAGCTCATGGAGATTTATAGAGAAAAATTCTGATCTGCAGAGCAAACTATTGAAATGTCAACTTCAAAGTGGTAGTAGCACAAAGTAAATATATAGCGTAGAGTTGAGGTTTGGCAAGACAAAATTAAATCATAGGAAGGAATGACAATTAATATGAAACCATCAATGTAGTGCTGAAATCATTAGTTTGTTGTTTTAAGGCGGCCAAATGGGTGCCGCGTTTTACACCAAAAAGGAAAAAAAAAATTTAAACTTTTACGATTGCCACTACAAGCAATTTCTCATAAATTTTTTTTTGACTTTTTGGCGTGAAAAACAAAGTTCATCATGTGTTTTTTTAACAATGTCCAAATTTGAGAACTTACAAAACCTAATGATTCTACTTTAAGTAACCTCATTAACTTTTCTTGTTCAAAAGTAGGAAGAAAAAAAAAAAACGAAAAAGAAGAACAACAACAATAACGTACACATATTACTAGTTTATGCACATTTTTTTGCACGTCCACGAGTGACATTTTTGTAAGCAGCTATAATGGAGTCAAATATATATAGTTGCAACACTATGTAATTGATTTCTTTTTTTTTTTTTTGGTTAAGCACATAATTGATTTTTACTTCTTTTTATGATGGTAAAATAAAATTTAAAAATAAATATAAATAAATTAAAAACTGAAAACAAATACGATGTTTGGATTTAGGATTTTGCAATGGAAAGGTAAAGAAAGGAAATGGAAATACATTTTCTTCCTACTTTTCATTTCAACCAAAACAAAAGCAAACATGCACTTACTTCATTTTCTTTTTTCTTAATAAATCTATATTCCAAACATAGTCGAAGAATGAAGCAATAAGCTCCAAAGAAGTCAAAAATTGAACCGTTGACACCACCGATCGGACAACTTTAACGAGTTTTCAAAGATATAAAATTTGTGAGTTATCATCTTACGTTCCCACCGCCCCCCGCCCCCAAAAAAAAAAAATAGTGGCATAAATTATTTGAGTTAACTTTCAATTTTTTTACTTATTTCTATACGCAAGAATACAGTTTTAGGGCAATAATGATTATAATGAAGACACTCAAACACAATGAAAGAAGCATATGACCTTTCCCTTTCTATAAATATATATACATATATATATTTATACTAGCGGGTCGTACATGTAGTATGTGTGTAATTTTTTTAAAAAATGTAATTATATAAGAATAATGATAACAAAAAATGCAATTATAGTATTTGTTGCTCAAGTGATATCTATAGAGATATTTTGAAAAAATTCAAAATTTGTGACTCAAAAGTGTTAACCCTCGCAGGCCTTCCCTTTATATAATAGATAGAATAGATGATAACATGTGCCTAGTAGCAAATCAATGGATCATATAAGCATGTGTAGATACTAATTTTATGATACAACTTTCAAACTGGTTTATCTTTGGAGATAAGCTGGAATCTGCTCATGGTCATACATACCACCACATTGTTCAGTGATTTCTGGTTTATAACTCTTCTAAGTATGCAAAATTCAATTATAGGCTGGACACAATCATTTCATATGGGTTAGGATTCACACATTTTGTAGATCTCACATCCCATGTAAGAGGGTTGTGTCATGTGATTCTGTGATCGGAATCTGTGTACTTAGAATTTTGAATTTATGGTATAGATTTAAATTTGGTTTTATGTGGTCCCACACAATGAACTTCATCAATGCATTTCAAATTTTAGACGTTTTTTTAAATATTTTTTTTCTGAATACATAACATCATTATTTTAGAATCTATAATTGTTTTTTTAAATGTGCTCTGAGTTATGACTAGTTAATATGAAAGAAGAGATAAGTTACTACAAAAATTATATTTTGATGTTAAATTTCTTAAACGAAAATTAAAGAAAAGACAAATGAGAAATGAAGTAAAAACTATTTTTTTCCTTACCTTTTTTATTTTCATTATAGAAATTCCCACACAAATTCATCCTCCAAATGTTAAGTTAATTTTTGTGCATATACTCAACTCTTAGGGCCTGTTTGGAAATGTAATGAAACATTTTGTCAATTTGTGCATTGGAACCAGCTGGCTTGTTAAAACTGTCAAGAGAGCAAGGATCTTATAGCATTTTAGCCAGGGCCATAAATGTTTTGGGACCATTTCTCAGTCATCCAAACAGAACCTGATATTTATTCCAACAATGATTTATACCACTAAAAAAACGATCACTAATAGCACTAATGCATTGAAAATACCACAAAAAAAAAAAGCATAGGTAATAGGCGGGGCCCATTGCCACATCATTAGTGGTGTTATTAGAGCACTACTTTTAATGGTCTCAACCATTTTTCTATTTATTCAACATAATCATAATAATGATTCTAGCCTATTTTGGGAAGTGGGTTATAATCCACTTCCCAGATTATAACCCACTTCCTCTCTCACAAAAAAGCTACTTATAAACTGTTTATAAGCAGCTTTTCACCAAAAAGCTGATTATAACCATCTTCCCAAAATAATTGCATTTTGGATCCAAATCATAGTTGGGGAAAGCATTTTTTTTTCTTACAAGATTCGTCCTCTATGCTAGTGACGGAAGAGGAGAGAAACAAGAACAAGCTCTCAGTTTGACCAAATTAAGGGGATGTGGCATTGTGGTAAGGCCTTGGGATTTAAGCCCCAAGGTCACAAGTTCAACTCCCCACCCCCCCTTGGGCCAATCTCCTGGGCGGAAGCACTGTTGGTTAGGAGGTTGGACCTCAAGTTGTCTAGTCAGCACTTGGTGTGGGTTCAATGCTCCCCCGCTGTGCGAGTCCTGACTTAAGCGGAGCTTGTCTTGGGAGGTCGGGGCAAGTTCCCAGGTTATAGTCTCCTCGCTCGGAACGGCTAACAGGACACCTTGGTGATCTCTGCAAGGGGCGCTGCCTTGGACCTGCGGGAGGGTAGGGAGGATTTTCCTGTAACAAAAAAAAAAAAAAAAAAAAGAAAGAAATAAATTAAATCTAATTTTATTATTATTAATTTTTTTGGATAACATGGTAGTAGATAAAATTAGGAAAAATTGCTTTTCAGTGAAGTAATGGAGAAATAATTTTATTTTCATAGTGGTGCAAGTCTCTTGTATATATGGTACAAATCTTTTCCGTATGTGAGAGTTGCGCCAAATTATTTTTTTTTTCAAATCTATAGTGCAATTATTTTATGATTATTTCACTTATTTGCAATTTCCCCATAAAATTAAGATTTACAAAATGAGGGCAAAGAATCCACCTAGCGTCATAAAAAGTTGTAAAGAAATACAACGCGAAGCGGAAGAGAAGATGGTGAATTATATGCTTACTGAGAAGCCCTTTGCTAGCAAGAATGTGCGCACATTTGTTACCCTCACGAAAGATATGCTCAATTTGAGTTGTCACTAGATGGTCCAGAAAGTACCTTCAATCACTCTCGAGGCTATCCAAAATAACTTTTTATTTTGCTGCTTGTGCACGTAATTGGGTTTTTACTCTGACTAATTACAAATATATTTAAATTTTCATTTCACACATATCAAGTAATTTCTTTTTAATCAAATGCAAGTCTGTTTTATACTCTTTTTTCAACACATGCCCTTTTGGTAATAATTTCCAAAAACAAGTTATTTAAAAGCACGAATTCAAATTATTTATTACTTATAAAACATTTTAAAGTTGTATCCTCAAAACACTATTTCACAGCACATGAGATTTGGAAATATGATTTGAAATCACATGCATTGGGTGGAGAATTAAATTTAAAATTTTTCTACTTGTACAAAAACTAATTATAAAACGAGACACAAACTTTTTATATAGATGTAAGACTTACGAAAATGTAGAACTCATCTCATATGAGAAGGTTATATCTAACTCTATAATAATTTTTACGTTCCTAAATTTTTTCTTGAACTTTTAATCATTATTTTAACCTTTAAAATTTAAACCCATAACTTTTATATTGAGAAATATGAATTTATACTTTATACATACACCAACCTCATTTACTAGTCACTAACATGTACAAAGTTATATTGGTCACATGATCTCTGATCCATTGTTTGAGAATGAACATATCTAATAAACCATTGAGTTTTAGTTGGAAAAGAGCTTGTCCTTCATTTATTTAATTCCTTCCAACACCATTTACTAGTAGGCTTTGCTAGTTACATTGCACCTAAAATAATACAAACAAATTGAGATTCAAAATTTCTGACCATATCACAATAATGCAAAGCAAGAATCAATTTTAATAATGATGGGATTAGGATAAGGTGTTGTTTAACATGAGTCGATGTGCCGGCCCTCTGTCTATCTAGAAAGGTGTTAGAGCAGGTTAAAAAAAAAAGGAAGTTAATTATCGATAATCACGTGGAAATGAATCGATGGATGACTGAATTAATGTCTTCTTTGATTTAATCACATGAAACAAAAAAAAAAAACAAAAAAAAAACTTGTTAAATCATGGGTTATGAAATGTGTAAGTTTATTATATTTTATTAATCCCATTAACTCAGACAATGTCTTTATGTCCTACATAATTAAGCACCAACAAATATCTCAGTAACAAAGTGAAACACATACACACCTAGCTAGATTTGATGTGGACAAAGATGGCAAAAGTAAATCCGTGCATTTCTTTTTACTTTTTTTTTCTTTTTCTTTTTTAATCTTTTTAACTACCATCATAGAAAATTATTGAATAGTCTTAAAATAATATATGACATTACTTATATAGTGCTCTCAGTAAATAAAAAAACTAAAATACATGTCATGTGAGTTATCTTTTATCCCCTAACTAGTTAACAATTTGGATTAATATTGTTATACCTGTAAAATTTTCCACCACGCAATTAATTAAGAACACCACGTAAGTAATATCATATGATACTTTAAAACCATCCAATAATTACCCTGCAACCACAACATCTATAACCCTTTTTCTACGTGTAATCCACTTTAAATCCAAATCTCAATATTTTTTCTTGTGAGATTTTCCCACCCCATTAAATTCTTAAAAAACCAACTTAGATCTGTATAATCTATTTATAAATTGTGACACAAATTTCTCATCTGACCCCATGCCAAAATGAACGAAAAATTATGTAAAAATAAAATCTTGGGATCAATTTAGTCCTTTTGTTTATTATTTTACGTCACTTTAATTTTATTTATTTTTACTACTTTGAAGCCAATTTAGTAAACAAATAACCACAAAATACAAAATTAAGAGTTTTTTTTTTTTTTTTTTTGAAAATTGGGATAAACTGAATCAACTTAAATTAGACATTTTTTTTTTTATGAATAATTTAATTCATTAGAAGTTAATTTGATGTAATTTTACATGTGGAAAAAAAAAATCTATCCCATCCCATAAAACTTATGGAGTTGTCACGTAACAACTTAAACTTTTAGATGCTAGTTAAATTAGGCAACATTTGAATACTTATTAATAAAATTATTCATCTTTCTAATAACTTAAACTGTTAAATAAGTTAGTGGTGAATAGTTTATTATGTTATTAGAGCAGCCAATAAATCATATATTCAAAATTCACCACCTTCCTAATAAATATAATGTTCCTCATGTTTGACCTGTTTATAAAGAAAAGTCTAACCACATATCAAGGATGTGTTAAAAATATAAATTTTCTAACAATTTAAACTTCTAAATTCGATCGCAGTCAAATTAAATAGTATTTTATGATAAGCCAATATATATTGCTACAAAAGCTTTTCTTTTTATATATTCTCATATTATAGTGATGAAATGCTAGAAATAATGTTGGAAAATAAAAGATTAGAGCAAAAGGTGTGTAGAAAGGCTTATAAGAAATGGTTTTCAGGCCAAAAAATTTTAGAATTCATCAAAACAACTAGATGGTAAAAAACAGGAAGTACTGCATTTACTCCCCAATGTTTCTGAAAACAAAGTTTCAATTATTTTCCTTGATTTCTGTGTTCCCAAAAATCTATTTCTCATTAAATCATGGAAACCAAACATTGCTGAGCCACAACAAATCACTTCACATGGCTTCCCATTATTTCCAGACAGGTACTAGTTCTGGCCAAGTATCCAACAGAGAAAGATGTAGTATTAAAGCAATGTGTGGAATGGGGGCCATTGATATGATGTCCAAAGACATGAAATATCAATGAATGTATGGTTGAGATTAAATTGGTTTATTATAATATTTATATATTGATATTTTTAGATAAAAATTTTAGTAAAAATTCTAAATCTCTAATGATATTGAATAAGTATTTGTAAGTCATTAGACTCATTACTAATAGGCATGCTCTTTGGTGTACATGTTTTGGTTTTTTTTTTATTATTGTACATATTTCATTTTCAACTACTATCATGATACTTGTCAACCAAAATTATAGTAATATATTGATTATTGGTATTGCAATTTTTCATTCATTATTTTATTTTTATTAGACACCCTAGTTTACCGATAGACCTATAGGACATATTTGTAACTCTTTCTTTTGGTTTCTTGTGGGTACAAAGAAAAGGGGTAGCTCAAGCTTAGCCACACCCCAGTCCCAAACTAAGAAATCGCTTGAGGTGAAATTTAAGGACGCCACACTAAGGGACAATGGGGGACTCAAACTCAGGTAAAACAGGTTTTAAGTCTCGTCCCCATCCAATGAACCCACCCGCTAGGGGCTTCTTCTTATTTTTCTTTTTCTTTTTCTTTTTCTTCTTCTTCTTCTTATTATTATTATTGTTATGCTTTTAAGCAGGGATGGCAATTTTTTATATAGACGAATTTTTTTGTCCATTTTTGCCCTTTTGAGATCAGTGACGGTATCAAATGTGGAATTCTAATTTTGGTATGGAGATTATATAAGTTCCTTTGCCTATATCCCTAGTCCTGATTAATATAATTACATATAACCTTAAAAAGAATTGATTTTCAACATTATATGCATAAGAATCATTTATGTTTAGTGAACAAAATGGTGTCTAGTGATTTTATTGAGCCATAAGTTATTGGTTTATATAAAAAGTTATGAGTCATTCAACCAGCTATAAATAAAAGTCTCGTGACTTGATGGTGAAACGGAGAGGATAGGCTTAGAATACTTTTCGTTGGGGACAGGTAAGTATTCAATCTCACAAACATAAACTTATTCTAAAATATATATATATATATATATTGTGATCTCAAGCTCAACTCAACCCAACCCAATTGTAATTCTGGGCCAGCTGAGGCCCAAAAAGATTGAGCCACAAATTATACATTTTCACACCAACTTTCTTCCAAAAAAAAAAAAAAAATTACATTCCTTTCATTGGCCAAGCATCTTTGCACTTTTTAGTAACCGTTAGGTTGTATTTAGATCTTAAATTTGAGAATTAATTTGTGAAGAGAATAGAAAATGGGAGAAAAAATTGAATGAAATAAAAGTTAATTTCTTTTTTTTTATTTTTCCTTTACTTATTCCTTTTACTATACAAATCATTTCTCAAATTTAAATTCCAAACACAACCTTAATCTCATCTTTAATCATATCATTAAGCAATGAAATGATTTGAATAAAATCAATCTTATGATATAACATAGTAACAATGTTAGAATTATCAAATTACTACATGTAAATAAGTTAAGAGGTTATATATATGTGTAGGATGAGTTTTTTAAGGGCAAGCATGTATTGTCCTGTACTATTACCATTGTAGTACAGAGGACAGTTTTAGTGTCTGAATTTTGCCCATTTATTAGGCAGGGTCATGTTCAGATAGGCAAGATAACCCCCATTTAATTGTATATCCATTTAATTGCACCTCTTAATACTACTACTATATCTCTTAAATTCTCACCATGTCAAGAACTGTGAGTTGTTGTGATGCTTGCAATGCTTGGTTTGACTGTGATGCTTATAATTTTCACTATTTCGCTATTCTAACAAAGGCCCTGCTAGAATTCATTGGGTTCTTCTAATAAGAGTGTACACCTCATTGTAAGGATGGAATCGGTTTGGTGTGGTCGGTATTTAGGTAAAAAAATTTACTAAATCGATTATGTTAGTTTTATTATTTTGAGTACCAATATAGATCACTTCTCCCATCAAATTGCACTGAACCGCACAAATTGAAACGGTTTGGTTTGATGCGGTTTAACCGGTTTAGTATATTTTAAATTTAAGTCATTTTTTAGTACAGTCATTCATTTGTGTAAAAATATTGAATTAGTCCTTTGTCAACCATTTCAAACATATCCTATCCATCTATTTAATAAATATTGTACAATTTCTAAATTAACACACAGAAAAATAAAAAATAAAAACTAATAATAAATATTAAGGCTTCAAGAATAATGAGTTGGAATTAAAATTATATATAATAAGGGTATACTAACTTAGGTTATAAGGATGACAGGATTAATTAATTGAGATTAATAATTTATTATACTTATTAATATCATTTTATTATTAAATTATATATATTATAAATACAACATATGTTGCAGTCGATTTTCGGTGCATAAGGTATTTAAATCGATACTAAATCAAAAATTGAAAAAAAATCAAATTTAAAAAATAGCATAGACCAATTCTGGTTAAAAAAATAATAATAAAAATACTAAATATCGATGGTTTAGTTTGGTTCAATCGGTTTGGTCAATTTTATTGATTTTTTTTACATCCCTACCTCATGGGGTCAATATTGCCACCAAAAAAAAAGTAAAGATTGATTATTTCTTCTTCTTATGAATTATTTCTTGTAATTGTTGGATTTTTAGATATATGTTGTTGGACTAAAACTGTTGATTTTTAATGTAATTATTCTCATATTTATAATTAATCCCCTGCTATCTGAATTTTGAATAAATTGAGGATTTTTTTTTGGGGGGCGGGGGGGAGGGGGGAATTTACTAAGAAAATGACGGATTCTTTAATAATTTCCCTTTCATTTTTATTTACACTTGTGTGAGTGATTTTTCGATCACACTGCCCTTCTTAGTAAATCAGCTGTAGAACACAGGCAGACTAGATGGCGCCTTGCTGTCCTGCACCAAAAGGAAAGGTTCCGGCGGTAGTTCTTCCACCCGGGGGCACTCCGACGATCAAGTCAGTATATTTCTTAAAGATAATCAAGTATTCAACTCACAAGCTTGAGTATTTAGAACATACCTTAGACCCATGGGGGTGCCTCTCTTTTATAGCCAATACAATCCTAGTTCCAATAAGAGCCTGGCTCTAATGGACTTAGGATTACTGCTAATCTGGGACTCCCAGTGGGATTAGGATAAACTCCCTAAGAGTTTTATCTTTACCCAAACTGAAGTCTTCTCCCAATCTAGGACTCTTGTCTCTTATCTGCTTATCTCGGATTCCGATATCTTCGGAGATAACCTCGGCAACTTCAAGATTACCTCGGCATAACTACCACGACACGTGGCACCTCGGCTGTCGGCGTCACCTTGCCATGTGTTGGTACTCAGAAAATATATCCCCACAACTGCCCCCTAGGTTCTATTACCTCAGCATTCTGAGGTGATGGAACCTATATCGTTCTTCTTTCCAATACGTCGGCGTCAGAACTCTTAAGCCGAGGTCATTCTCTTAAAGCCGACATGTCATCTTTCAAGAACACGAATTCAAATAAACTCCTTTACGCGCATGAGCTGTCATGCATCTCCTCTCAACCGTTTCTCTTACGTGCTTTATTTCTATTGGCCCGTGCCTGTGACGCGCTTGTAAGCCGTCTTTTATCCGTCTGCGCCGTCTGACGCATGCGTTTTTCTAGGCGTAATAAATGCCTTATTTTGCCGCCGTTTCACGTTTTTGACAAAAGCTCCTGCTTCTCTCTTCTGTCTCTTCACTTTTTCACTTGTTTACCTATTTTTTTCTCTCTCTAAAGCTTTTTCTTCGAATCTGCCATTGCTCTAAGCTCCAAACTCTGCAACTGTCTTCATCCTTCCGTTCTTGCGAAGCTCTCGCCACTGTCGTCTGTCCTCGGCGAATTTCATTCCGGCGTCACTTTTCTTGGTAAGCAACTGGCCTTTCTTCTCTTGCTTTCGATTGCTCCTGAAATTCCCTGCTTTTACTGTTCTGTTCTAGCATTCAATTTATGAATTATTCTCCTGAATGATTCTTATTTCATGATTTTGCACATGTCATGAACACCTGCACTGTTTCACCACTGTTTTCAGCCTTCCACCCTTTGTTTTCTTCGTGTTTCTGATAGCCCATTTTCGTTCTTTTATCTGAAACTTCGCCCTTGTTTTCTGTTTTGTCGTATCTTTTCCAGATCTGTGCCTTTGATCTTTGTCTTCATAGTTCTAGTTTTGGGATTTGTTGATAGAACCTTCAATTCTTAGGAAAAACTGAAACAAACCTTTCCAATATATACCTAGGTTTAAGCCGAGGTCCCAGTAATCTTTTTAAGAGCACTCTGTTTCTGTAGTAAAATACCTTTACACCAAAGTCATGGGTATGTGGAGACATAGAGTAAACACCCTAACCAAACTCGAATTCTTTAGGCAAGAGTTCTCTATTCCTGATGATGTTCACCTTAGGCTAGCTGGGGATGATGATTCCATCATGCCTACAGATAATGCGATGCCTTTCCCTATTGTAGCTTTTGTTGAATGTGGACTTCGGCTCCCACTCAATCCCCTCTTTCGTGAAGTTCTTCATTACTACACCTTGAACCCAATGCAACTTACCATCAACTCCTATAGAGTGCTTAATGGTATCATAGCCTTAGCTCGCCAGGAGAATGTTAGGATCACTCTTGCCGACATCCAATACTGTTATACTATGTGCGCCCTTAACCTGAAAGAAAAAGGTTACGTGTATTACCTCAAGCCGAGGTCTACCGAATTCAAAATTGTGGCCGACCTCCCAGACTCTAACAAAGGGGCTGGAGATGACTATGTCATTGCTTCGGGAAATTGGGAATTTGGCCCAGATGAAGAAGTCCGTCTCTACCCTCTTCCTCGAACGGTTAAAGAGGGCAAGGGTAAGAGCCCAGTGTCAATCATTTAGTTGTTCTTTTCATAGTCTCAAGATTTTATCTGTCTCTAATGTCGTGTTCTTCTTTGCAGACGTTCGCAAGCCACCAAATGACTTCCACCAGTCCTATTTTCTTGGAAAAGACCTAAAGAAGCTCCTAGACCTTCCGATTCATAAGCGCAAGGCTCCATTGGTACTGAATTTCATCCCAACGTACAAATCTACTTTGCCCGACATTCCAAGAAAGAAGAAAAAGAGCCTCTCTCCACCTACTGCCACAACTCAAACCGCTTCCTCATCCCGAACAGATCAAGGGTCCACATCTGACCCAACCAATCAACCCTCCACCTCGGCACCATACTTGGTACCAATTCCTGAAAGAAAACGCCGGCGCAGACTTGTCAAAACTGCCGAAATGGTTCGCCCAAAGCCTATCGCCCAAGATCTTCTGGCCGACCTACCAGCCGATGTCGATGCTGTTTCAACCCACACGATGCCCCCACCAAAACCAAAAAGAACAAAGAAGGTTCAGGAAAAGACCAAGGCTATGAGGCTGAGGCTGAGGATGCCTTGCCCATCTCTCAATTGGCCGAGTGCAAGAAGACTGCTTCTACTTCGGCAAGAAGGTCTGCTGAAACTCAACCAGCAGAGTCCCAGAGATCAAAGAAGCCGAGGTCTTCTTCTGCGACAACTTCAAAGCCCAAGGTGACAAATGCCCCCTGGACGCCTGCAATTACTCTGGAGAACAAGCCTGTCTTGGCCAGTGATAGTGCCGAGGATATAAATATCGGCGTTGCACTCAGTACAGCACTTCTTCTTCCAAGTGATCTGGAAAAGAATGCTGAAATGAGTGAGTACGAAAATTATGCTTTTATGCTTCAACGCTGTGTGCAAGTAAGTGTCTTCACTTGGTAACTTGTTTTATCCTCATCCCTCCATACTTGTAAAATTCTGTAATAACTTTTTGCTTTGTGTTTTTTCAGGCTGTCCAGTATGCACATTCCTTCTCCATGCAATCCTTTGAGACCAGGGAGAAGTTGAATGACTTAAAGAAGGAGTATTCTGCCCTTCAGAAGATCAATAAAGGTTTTCAAGCAAAAATGAAGAAATTGGAAGATCAAGCCGAGGCTGCTACTAAAGCCCAAACCCTGGCTGAAGAAAAAGCTGAATCTGCCGAGGCCATTAAGAATGTCGCCGAAGCTCAAAAAAAAGAGGCCGAGGAAAAAGCAGCCCAAGCCGAGAAGGAACTCTAAGAGGCTTTGGCCACCAAGGATGCCGAGATCAAGGCGGCTGATGAAAAGGCATACGTCCAGGGCATGGCTGATGTTACTGAGGAATACAAACTTCAAGTCAGGCAGGCATGCAACAGGGGCTTCTCCCTTGGTTGGATGTCTCTTGCCAAGAAGCTTAACATCCCAGATGACTCGCCATTGCGCAAGGCCGATGCTATTCCTCTGCCATTCCCTCCTCCTCCACCTCCAAGTCAAACTGAAGATGAAGATGAATCCGAGTCTGAAGCCGAGGATGAGGATAAGGATGATGCTCTAGTAAGGAAGCCCAAAGATACCAAAGGGACCAAGTCTCCTCCTCAGAATGATCAAGTCCTTGACTTGACTAATGAGGAAGATGAGGAGGTCATTAAAGACGCCACTCCTGAACAAGTATTATCTGATGTCCCCTTGGTTGAAAAAAGTCTTGATCAAACAGTCGCAAAAATTGACGCCGAGATTGCGGCAGAAAAAGACGCCGAGGTTTCGGGAAAAGATGCCGAGGTTGTGGCGGAAAAAGATACCGAGGTGGTTCTCCCAGAGTCCTCCGAGGTCCCAGCCCAACCATCTGTTGACGTTGAAGAATCTTAAATGTCTTTTGTGCTCTTTTCTTTTTTTTGTACTTTCTTTTGTTTTCTGAACAATGTATGCTTCCTGTTACGGCCGGTGTGCCTTTCTTTGTTACTTGTGAACAATTTTACTTCTGCTAGGCCATAGTGCCTTCATTATATACAACTGCAACTTGTTTTTCTCTGAATGCTTTAGTCTCTAATTTCTCTTCATTGCTTTTGTATGGCTTTATACTTAGAATATTTTGCATGATTTACTTAATTCTTCCTTTGCACAATCTTCTTGGGGTTACATACCTCGGGTATAATAACTGCAAATTTTACTTCGGTGAGACATTAACCTGTAATCTTTTCATAAATTTCAACAAGTATAAAACATATACTATTTAATGTTGACTTTGCAAACTTTTCTCAAGTTTCAACGAGTGTTTAAACAGCAATCTCAATCTGTCCTGCTACAAATTTCAGCAAGGATTAACATGTACAGTAAACAATAATCTACTTGTAAATTGCTGTAAATTTTAACAAGGGTTTAAACAATATACTTATCTTTTACCTCAACCTGTAAATTGTTGCAAATTTCAACAGATGATCATATGTCGACTTAACTTTAACTTGTAAATTGCTACAAATTTCAATAAGTGCTAAACATCTTCCTTCGTTTATCCAACTAGTAGATTGCTATAAGTCTGTAAGCAATAACCTCGGTTTCACTTTCGACTTGTAAATTGCTATAAATTTCAACAAGCGAAGAGGGACAAATATCTCGGCTTAACTTCAACTTGTAAATTGCTACAAATTTCAACAAGTGAAGTTAAGGAACCATCTCGGCTTACCTTTAACTTGTAAATTGCTACAAATTTCAACAAGTGGTAAGCTTCGTACCGGTTTGACCAACTTGTAAATTGCTACAAATTTCAACAAGTGGTAAGCTTCGTACCGGTTTGACCAACTTGTAAATTGCTACAAATTTCAACAAGTGGTAAGCTTCGTATCGGTTTGACCAACTTGTAAATTGCTACAAATTTCAACAAGTGGTAGACTTTGTATCGGTCTGACCAACTTGTAAATTGCTACAAATTTCAACAAGTGGTAGACTTTGTATCGGTCTGACCAACTTGTAAATTGCTACAAATTTCAACAAGTGGTAGACTTTGTATCCTCTCTGCCCCTAATGTGAACCTAAGTTCCACTTGGTTTCTCATTTTTTATGTCTTCCAGAAACAATGTTAAGTATCTTAATCAATCATATGTGCTTGAGGAATTCTGAAAAGATTTTATTGATGACATCGGCCAAAAATAGTGAACATCTAATGATAGAAAAATTTCAAATTACAAGTGTTCCAAGGTCTTGGTAATGCTTTGCCTTCATTGTCTTCAAGCCGATAAGCTCCATTGCCTAATACCGAAGTAATTCCGTAGGGTCCTTCCCAGTTTGGGCCAAGCTTGCCTTCTCTGGGATCCTTCTTGTTGCCGACGACTTTCCTCAAGACTAAGTCGCCGACTTGAAAATCTCTTGGATTGACCTTTTGTTGTAGGTTCTGGCAAGCTGTTGCTGGTATACTGCAAGCTGAATTGCAGCCTTCTCTCTTCGTTCTTCCAAAAGGTCCAGATCTCGGGCTAAGAGTATATCATTAGTCCCATTCTCAACTCCCTGGGTTCGGATCCCTGGGATGCCGACTTCCAGTGGAATGACTGCTTCTGTGCCATAAGCCATGGCAAAGGGGGATTCCCCTGTTGATCTTCTCGGCGTAGTCCGATATGCCCAAAGCACGTTGGGCAATTCGTCTACCCACTTCCCTTTTGCTGCCTGCAGTCTCTTCTTTATTCCATCCAAAATTACTTTGTTGGATGCTTCTGCTTGCCCATTGCTTTGGGGAAAACTTGGTGTTGAAAAGTAATTCTTGATCTTGAATTTTGCACAGAAGTTTTTGATGAGTTTGCTGTCAAACTGCGTTTCGTTGTTGGCAACGATGGCTCTTGGAATGCCAAATCTGGTGATAATGTTTTTCCATATGAAGTTCTTGACATTCACATCTCGGATTTTGGCAAGGGGTTCTGCCTCTATCCACTTTGTGAAGTAATCCGTTGCTACCAGCAAGTATTTCCTCTGCCCAGTTGCTTGGGGAAGTTGTCCAACCAGATCCATGCCCCATTGGCAAACGACCAGGGGCTGGATACTGGATTCAGGTTAGCAGCTGGCTGATGAATCAAGGGTGCAAACCTTTGGCATTGTTCGTACTTCTTCACGTATGCTTCTGCATCTTTTTGCATGTAGGGCCACCAATACCCCTAGGTGATGGCCCTATGGGCTAGTGATCTGCCCCCAGCATGGCTTCCGCAAATTCCTTCATAAATTTCATATAAAAAATCTTCAACCTGAAAAGGGTGTACGCACCTTAAAAGGGGTCCAGTGAAGGACCTTCTGTAGAGATGTCCGTCCTTGGTCAGGATGAATCTTGCCGACTTCAATCTGACTTTGTGTGCTTCTTTGCGGTCTTCTGGCAGCTTTCCTTCCTTCAGATATGCAACAATTGCATCCATCCAGCTTGGCCCCATGTGCACACACATTGCTTCCTGCTTTGTGTTCTGTGGTTCTATGCTCGGGCCCGACATATAGTCAATCATAATTGTTCTTGTTTTTCCAGTCTGCATTGAACTTGCCAGGTTGGCCAACGCGTCGGCGTGGCTGTTATCATCTCGGCTTACTTGAAGAAGTCGGCAGTTTTGAAATAGTCCGGCCAATCTGATGACCTCTTTTGCATATGCCGACATCCTCTCGTCTCTGGCTGCAAATTCTCCTGTTGACTGGTTAACAATTAACTGTGAATCACAAAAAACTATTACCTCATCTGCTTCTGCTGCTGCTGCTAGCTTTAGTCCTGCAATTAATGCTTCGTATTCTGCTTCATTGTTTGAGGCCTTGAACCCCAAACGGATGGACTGTTCTATTATTTCTCCATCTGGAGATATCAGTAGTACTCCTGCCCTTGCTCCTTGCCGGTTTGAACTTCTATCGACAAACAGTCTGAATGAGTCGCCGATGTAGATACTGCAGGGTCTGAGTTTTTCTTTCTTTTGCTCCCTTGCCTTGGGCTGGGATTCTCCTTGCTTGCTGGGGCCATGTTCATCTCGGCTCAACGGAGCCCGATGTTCGATGGATTCAGGTGTGAATTCCGCCACGAAGTCGGCCAAAACTTGGCCTTTAATTGCTGTTCTTGGCCTGTATTCCAGGTCATACTGGCCCAAGGCCACCGCCCATCTTGCTATTCTTCCAGTTAAGTCTCCTTGTTGCAATAAGGACTTCAATGGGTGTTCTGTTAGCACTACAATTTGTGTGCCTGGAAGTAGTGGTTCAACTTCTTTGAGGCCATTACCAAGGCCAGCATTAACTTCTCCAGTGGTAAGTACCTTGTTTCAGCGTTTGCCAAGGTTTTACTTACGTAATAGACAGCCTTCTGTTCTCCTTGTTCTTCTCGGATTAGCACTGCACTTACTGCGTGTTCTGACACGGCTAAGTACAAAAACAACTCCTCCCCAGGTTCAGGTGTGGAGAGAACTGGGGCCGTGGTCAGATACTTCTTCAGGTCGGCCAAAGCGGCCTCACATTCTTCAGTCCATAGGAAGTCTGCGGTCTTTTTTACCAGGTTGAAGAAGGGTTTACACTTGTCTGAACTTCGGCTTATGAATCTGTTTAGAGCTGCGGCCCTTCCAGTGAGCATTTGAACTTGTTTTACCGATGTTGGACTCTGTAGATCTAGGATGGCCTTGATCTGATCTGCGCTGGCTTCTATTCCCCTTCTTGTTACCAGGTAACCTAGGAACTTACCAGATCCAACTCCAAATGCGCATTTAGATGCGTTGAGTCGGAGCCGATAAGTTTTGAGTATTTCAAATACCTTTTTCAGGTCGGCAAGATGACTCTCAGGCTCCTTGGTCTTCATAACCATGTCATCGATGTAGACTTCAACTGTTTGGCCTATCAGGTGCTTGAACATTTTGGTTACCAGCCTTTGGTAGGTTGCTCCTGCGTTCTTCAGCCCAAAAGGCATCACCCTGTAACAGTACAGGCCTTTTGGGGTGATGAACGCTGTCTTCTCTTCGTCTGGGGGGTACATGGCTATCTAGTGGTACCCCCTATAAGCATCCAGGAAGCTCATCCTTCCATGTCCTGATGTGGCATCCACCAGCTGGTCAATCTTTGGAAGAGGGAAGCTGTCTTTGGGGCAAGCTTTATTTAGGCTTGTAAAATCTATGCAAACCCTCCATTTACCGTTTTTCTTCTTTACCACCACAGTGTTTGATAGCCACGTTGGATAATTGACTTCTCTGATGGCCTTGGCTTCCAGAAGTCTGTCTACTTCTTCCTCCACAGCTTCGACGTGCATCAACGTCGGTCTTCTAGCTCGTTGTATTACGGGTTTTGCCGACCTGTCGACGTTCAGTCTGTGGCATGTGACCTCGGGGTCAATCCCAGGCATTTCATAAGGTATCCAGGCGAACACTTCTATGTTTGTTCTTAAAAAAGCTTCCAGTTCTCTTTCTTCTTCTTTGGCTAAGCCTGAGCCGAGAAGAAAAAAACGCTCTTGGTCGCCCTCCTAGACGAGGATTTTCTTTAGTGATTCCTCACTCTTCTCTGCCGGCTCCTTGCCGACATTATCTAGGACCTCCATGTCCTCATCTTCAATCTCTGCCTTTGCTGGTTCTCGAATATTGCAGGTAGTCTTCATTGCTGCCATGGAGCAATTTTTTGCCTGCAGTTGATCTCCTCTGACTTCTTCAATCCCATGTTTTATTGGGAAGCGCAGTAGTTGGTGCAATGTTGAGAGAACTGCCCCCATTGCATGCAACCATGGCCTTCCCAATATGATGTTATAAGGAGAAGGCGTATCAATCACGATGAATTCCGTCCTGATTTTCTTAGAGCCGGCCTGTACTTCCAAGTTTGTAGCGCCCAGTGGCCACGTCGGCGTTCCATTGAAGCCGACCATCGGGCCATTCGATTGCTTCATGTTGTCTGGGTGAAGGCCTAGCTCCTTGTAACATCTAACGTACATGATGTCACAAGAGCTGCCTTGATCTATTATGATGCGTTTTACTTGGTACTCCCCAACTTGGAGGGATAATACCAAGGCATCATTATGTGGGTGCTGTACCATCTCTAGGTCAGCTTCGGTGAAGGCTATCATCGGTCCTTGGTACTCTGCTGGTCGATGTCTTTTTTCCCCGACTTGGTAGACATGTTGCAGATGCCTTACCCTTTGAGTCTCTCCTCTGACTTCATTCTCGTTAACCTTTGAGTGGATCACATTAACTATCCGAGGTCCTTCTGCCCGAGGTTGCGGAGGTGGTGGGGCTGCTGGAGCCTGAGGCAGTCTTGCATGTTCTTCTCTTGTTCTGGTTTCATCGATAAGGTCTCTCAGGTGGCCTTGCCTTACCAGATCTTCCAAGTGTGCTTTTAGGGCTCTACAGCCCTGTGTGGTATGTCCGTTTTCATTGTGATAAGCACAATGTCTGTCCATATTTCTTCCCATAAATTCTCCCGGTTCCCTTGCTGGTGTTCTAAAATAGGGCTGGTTCCGAATTTTTCCTAGGACTTTTTGAATCGGAATTCGGAATACGGTGGTCACTGCCTGTTTGGCCTTTAACTCTATCTCTGTTTTGCTGAATCCGTTGTTACTTCGGCCTCGCTTCGGCAAGCCGTTCCCTTTTTCCTGTTTGACTTCCTTGTGGGCCGATGTATCCTCCTCAGCTCGGGCATACTTTTCGATCCTTGCCATGAGTTCTTCCATGCTCTTTGGTAATGTCTTTGCCAAAGATTTTCGCAGCGAACAGTTTTCTTTCAGGCCGTTCTTGAAGGATACAACCGCTACTTCCTAGTTGCACTCGGGTATTCGATTGAACACCTCGTAGTATCTTTTTGCATAGGTCCTAAGGCCTTCATCCTGGCTGATCTTTAGAGCCATTAGTGCATCCACCCTTAATGGTTGTAGTTTGTTTGTTACGAACCTGGCCACAAACATCTCAGCCAGGCCTTCCCATGTCTTTACGCTCCCCTTTGGCAGTTCATGGAACCAATCTGATGCAATTTCCCCAAAGGACGAGGGGAACACTTTGCAGAGTAATGGCTCGTTTCCGCTGTATAGTGCCATTGAGTTCAAAAATAATCCAACGTGGAAGTTAGAGTCCGACTTACCATCGTATATTTGAAACCTCGGCATACTGAATCTTTTCGGTGCTTCAAATTTGTCGAGTTCTACTGAGAACGGCATCCTCGGCTTCACGGGTGAGGTTACCTCGGCTTCAGCGTTCTGTTCCTTCCTCTTGAGGTAGTTTCTCAAGTCTTCTTTACTCCTCCCTAGAGCCCGGCTATCTATGGACTTCAGTCTCTTCGGTATACTACTCTCGGCCTCGTGATGGGCCTGTTTTGATCTTTCTCCGTAGGTTGTGTCAAAGCAGAGCGCCTGCCCTTGAATACGCCGATGTTCTTTGTGCTCCTAATCCTTTGTATGATGCGTCCTCTGAGACCTCTCTTTTCTCGGCTCTTCCCGTCCGTCCTCCCTGGAGGTCTGGTGGGAGTGTCTTCCACTCCTGGCATGCCAAGGTTCTAAAGGGATCTGTCCCCCCTTCTGGGTGTCGGCTGCTAGGACTGGTGTGTCATGCAGTGGGAAGGGTGGCTGCATGACATTGTTTTGCATCATGAAGTTAACGACCGACTGTAGGTCTGCCAACTTGTCCGCCAGTTCTTTTACTTCCTTATCCCTTCGTAGGCACCTATCCCTCCATACCTGGAGGTTATCCTCGTTGTAGTATCTGTCCTGATCTGGTTTCTTTGAAGTGTTGCCCTCTTGGCCGATGCTTTTTCCTCCGAGCCCCTGGTCGCGGGCTTCTCTGTTGTGGTTGTCTCCTTCAATGTCAAGGTCGATAGGCCTGTCACTCCCAGCGGGAGCGTCGTCCCCAACCTTTTCTTTCTGTGTGTTACTGGCCATCTAATCGTCTTTCGTTCCCATAGACGGCGCCAAATTGTGTGAGTGATTTTCCGATCACACTGCCCTTCTTAGTAAATCAGCTGTAGAATACAGGCAGACTAGATGACGCCTTGCTGTCCTGCACAAAAAGGAAAGGTTCCGGCGGTGGTTCTTCCACCCGGGGGCACTCCGACGATCAAGTCAGTATATTTCTTAAAGATAATCAAGTATTCAACTCACAAGCTTGAGTATTTAGAACATACCTTAGACCCATGGGGGTGCCTCTCTTTTATAGCCAATACAATCCTAGTCCCAATAGGAGCCTGGCTCTAATGGACTTAAGATTACTGCTAATCTGGGACTTCCAGTGGGATTAGGATAAACTCCCTAAGAGTTTTATCTTTACCCAAACTGAAGTCTTCTCCCAATCTAAGACTCTTGTCTCTTATCTGCTTATCTCGGATTCCGATATCTTCGGAGATAACCTCGGCAACTCCGAGATTACCTCGGCATAACTACCACGACACGTGGCATCTCGGCTGTCGGCGTCACATTGCCATGTGTTGGTACTCAGAAAATATATCCCCACAATACTAATTAATTTAAGATCCAAACATATCATAAGCTGATCAGCTCAAAAAATGAAAAATTACAAAACAAAAAAGGAGAACTGAATTCCACTTGAGAAATTATTGGGAATTAGGGAAAGAGATATTTAGTGCTAGAAAACAATTAGGACAGTCCCTAATTGAGAATAAAATACAATTGAGTCACTCACTGTATATTTCAGAGGGAAAATGAGTGGGAGCACTAATTAGTGCTCCCACAAATTAGGTGGTAGTGAGTCTCACCAGTAATGATGTGATGTTTCAGTTTTGGAGTTGTATTTTTTTATTTTTTTTTACTTTTTTAATGTATATTTTAAATAAATATTTT
>CM069916.1:37421987-37591987 GCA_036172215.1 Camellia granthamiana
AACTTTCACAAAAGGTCAAAAACAATAGTGTCTCTTAATGCCAAGTTGATTCATGAGATGGCCCATCTATCACCATCTTAAATCAATAAATCTGTGAGCCATTACCATCGCCCTAACAGAATGGAGGACACCATTATTAGTCTTTGTACATCTCAAAATCAATTATGGGATATTATTTGGTGGTCCTAGATAAGTTTACTTGACATTGTAATTTGATATTTATTAATTAAAATAATAAAATTTAGTATTTTTTGTTAAAATTTTGAGATATAACAAATCGTGTGGATTATTGTTCTATGACCATTAAATAATTTCTCTTCTATTATTTAAAAAATTATATTGTGCTTTTAGAGTAAGTATATGTGATGTTCCAATATGTTTTTTTTATTAATTTAAATAGTGAGATCCAATACTTCGGGCACGCAATATGAATAGTGTAAAGTAATATTTCAAGACACAAAAAAATAGAAAAAAAATCTCTTATTATTTCCCTATTTAGATGGTGACATAGGTATCGATCAATCTATGCTACTGCCTAACTTTTCAATGTCTAATGTGTCCAAAGTAACTTGATTGTCAAGGGCACAATTGACATGGAAATGTGAAGTTGAAATTTAGGTCGAATTTAGCCACAGTTAAAGAAGTTTTATTTTTATTTTTTTATTTTTTTGGTTTTAATAAATTTAACTTGTGTCAAAAATAAATTTTTTAGGTCCTTTTAATCTAGAAGGATTTAAAAATAAATAACTTTTTAAGCCTTTTTTTTTTCACTTTAGTATACCAATTTTTTTTATTTTATCTAAACGGCAGTGATAGGTAGCTCGAAACCGAGCGGCTCGAAATGGCTCGAATTCAAAAAGGGCCTCGTTTTTTAGATGAAGGTGAAGTAGAACCAGAAGCAGGGGAGGGAGGAGGAGGAGGAGGAGGGACTGGAGGGGGGCCCAACATTTGGGGCTGGAAGCGGGGGGCGGAGGCGAGGCAGAGCCGGCGATCGCTGGTGCTTGCAACGATCGGCGGCAGCGAGGCGACGGCGGTGGCGGTGGCGAGGCGAGCAGCGACGATCCTCTCTCCCTCTTTCTCCTTTGTTCTTCCTCCTCTGTTCTTCCTCTCTTCTCTCCCTCTTTCTCCTCTGCTTCTTCCTCCTCTCTTCTCTCCCTTTTCGAGCCAATTCGAGCCATTGGATTCGAGCTTACGGCTCATTTCCGTTATCTAAAAGTGATTTTCTTTTTAATTCATTAAAGACCCAAAAAAAAAAGTCAATAAAAAATTGCTAAAAAAATAATTGTCAAAGCCGCCCTCAATCTACAAAAACCATTTTGTGTAAATAATTCAAGTATTATTAAGGTGTCGTTGGGTAACACTTACGTTTTCAATTTTTAATTTATATTTACAAAAATTTAAAAAACTCAAATAAAAACTTGTTCGGTAAATTTTTGATTTATAAATCAGTGGTCTTAGTTTATAAATTTGACCAAAAAATGTAAACTCAAAAAATGTGTTTCGTTTTGAGTTTTGAGTTTTTTTTTTTTTACCACCCAATACTAGCCACCACCCCGCCACCGTCTTCCGCCACCACCCCCCCACCACCACCACTCACCACCCACCTGCCACCACCACCCGTCACCACCACCCACCTTCCACCCACTCGCCACCACTACCCACCTCCCGCCACCACCACCACCACCACCACCCGCCACCACCACCACCACTACCATCACCACCACCCGCCACCACCACCCACCTGCCACCACCACCACCACCACCGCCACCACCACCATCTGTCGCCACCTGCCACCGCCACCCCACTCGCCACCACCCACCTGCCACCACCATCCACCCATCCGTCACCTCTTTCCACCACCGTCTTCCGCCGCCACTTGCCACCACTTTCCACCATCGTCTTCCGTCACCACCACCCACCCGCCACCACTTTCCACCACCGTCTTCTGCCACTATCACCCACCACCTGCCATCATTTTCCACCACTGTCTTCCGCCACCACCACCCATCACCACTTGCCATTTCTCACTCTTTTTTATATTTTTAAATTTTTTTTAAACATTTTGTCTAAACCAAACGCGTTTGTAGTTTATGTTTTTCTAAAAATAAACAAAAACTAGTTTATAAAACTTTTATAAATATAAACTGAAAACGTAAACGTTATCAAACAGGCCCAGCATTTTGTTATAAAAAAGTAAAATATTGTATTCCAAAGAGAACCCAAGTTTATAGTCCCAAAGCAAAATTCCTTGTGTTTAAATGTGAAAATTTGTACTTAAAAATTGTAAATATTGCATGGATTGATTGTAATTGTCAAATCCCACCTTAATAAATCATTTTGTGTAAATCATGGACAATATTTTTTGCAACAAATTTTTAAGTTGGATTTCTAGCCTTTTTTAAAGGATTTTTTTTATTTATTTGCAAAAGAGAAAATTATGTCATTTAAATAATTGAAGAAAGTCTAAAAATTGGTTTTAGGCTTTAATCTATAAATAAATGGGTGATTTTAGTTTGGCCAAGTTTAAGAAAAAAATGCCCTTTTTTTTGGGAGGCTTTTCTCTAACTTCACCACGCATATAAAAGTCGATTCAAAAATGCTAAAAACCTTAAAATTCTATCAAAATTTTTATCAAATATCTCATATGGGTGTGGAACCCATACAATATAAGTCCTATATGGGCTCCACACCCAACATTTGTTAGAATTTTTAGTAAAATTTTTAAGATTTTCTAAATTACTCAAATCTAGTTATGTGGAGAATAAGATAATCATTTTAACGATGTAAAAGTCTAATTAAGATACCAAACACTTCATATATCACTAGAGTTTAGGAAGGCCGTAGGGTAATAATATATATCACTAGAGTTGATTATGTAAAAAGATATATATATGCACTTAGGCCTCGTTTGGGGAGTGACTATTTTAACTAAAAAGTTACTAAAAATTATCACATCACCTCTCTACTTTTCTGTACATCTTTTCACAAAAAATTAAAAAATTATTAAAATAGCCTGTTCCCAAACGAGGCCTTAGGAATAACTCAATAAAATATAGAGATTGTCATTTCAAGTCCACTTTCATAATAATTAAATCCCACGTTAGGACCTTTATTTCTTTTTGTGTATTAAATGATCATTTAAATGATTTTGCATATGCTATCTTCCACTACCATGATTCATTCCATGTGACATTGTACACCCTATGTCCAAGTAATGTATAGCACTTAATTGATAATTCACTTGATCTTATGACAACTATGCAACTTGATTATTGTTCCAAATTTGCATTACAAAAAGCGATCTAGAATAATCATGTAGATTAGAACTAATAATAGGTCAACCAAACGCAAACAATTATTTGTCAAATTAACTTTATTTGGCTTTGAATCATTTAGCTTGAATTGAAGAAATTTATGAAATTAAGAGCATTAATTACTTGTCTTATTGGTCTAAGTTTGGATTATTAGTATGAGATCATGTATTTGTTTGAATAATCATTTTTTTTTTTTTTTGGCAAGCCTGTGAATATGATTCTCTTGATTAGTATCATTTTTATTTTCTATTTTCTCACTTTTATAAATTATCAAAATGTTTGTTTTTAAATTTTAAAAATTATTTTCATACTAAAAACGATATGGAAATATTCTATTTTAATTATTTGATTAAAAATAAAAATGAAAGCAATTATCAAACATGATAAATGTTTTCCCTCTATTATATAACTGAAATATTTCATTTTTTTATGTAGTTTAGTAAGTTTATTATTTTTTTAAATATGAGCTTGTACATATATACACATAACTTCTAGGGTGAATTACATTTTCTACCCTTTGATTTTCATCTGCATTTTATTTGAGTCTTTCAATTTATAACAAATAAATTCTTTAACTCTGACTCATGTTTCAATGTGGTTTTCTCATTACTTGTCATTAAAATTTTAAACAAAATGTGCTCATAAGATGGTCACATGAGCACATTTTAGACTCATTAAAAAAATAAAAAATTATATTTTTCACCTTCAACTTTCATTCACATTTTACTTTTATGTCTCATGTTTCAACTTTTCACTCAAATTTAAAATAATTGGTAATAAAAATATCACATTAAAATTAAAATATGAGCTAAAGTCTGGGATTTAATTGTTGTAATTAGAAAATAAGAGATCGAAATAAAATTTAAGCAAAAATTTAATGGTAAAAAATGTAATTTAGCTTAACTTTAATTATGTAAATATACATAAAATAATAAAATAAATGGAATAACAAATTACATTTATCTTTTCTTAACATGGAAGTTGGTCAAATTCGAATTGCAAAAATAACAAAATTATCTGGCTTGATTGTATTTCTCAACTTGATTTTAATACTAAAAAAAATGAAGAATTACATGCAAATAAGAGTTAGGAAAAAATTTACAAACTCATAAGAGTACAAGTGTGTCTATAGTGAGATATAAATGAAAGGATATGAGGTGCAAATGTCATTTACACCATTCTATATATTGATAATTTTTTTCCTTAACTTTTACATGCATGTAATTTTCCTAAAAAAATTTAGATACGAAAGGATAAAGCACATGAGTATATCGATTTAAAACTGTTAAGATTAGAATAAAATTATCAATTATGACAGAGATCCACATATACATGACCCCCACAATCTCTCATCCCAATTATTTATGATATAGATCCTACACATATATGAGTGGACCCCACACATACACATCAAGGGTTAATATTAAATTAGGGGTTATGAAACCCTCCAAAAAAAGAATCCCAAACATTTCTCTAAAATTATATCATTAAAATAATTTAATTTAAAACCAAAATTCCGACCCGTTTTTGTTCCTGATCCCCAACGTATGGAGCAACCAGAACAGTACCTTAAACCCGAAGTAATGAAACTTTACAAATGTGCAAATCCCAAAAAAGGCATTCCGATCCAACGGTTACAAGACAAGGAAGTATATACAGCTGTCGTACATGGGATCGTTGTTGCTCAACAATTTGATTGCGTTGCATGACGTCTGATTCGATTTGGGTCTGCTACAACGTGTGACGTGGCAAAGAACCAAGGAATTTGGTGCTGCGGTGGCACATGGAGGTATTGTACGCGTGTTACTACTTCTACAGTGGCATACGGGCAGCCTAGGCTAGGGTTGGGCACGGCCTGTTGGGCCGCCCAACTCACCTGCGATCCTACTTTTTTAAGCAGCAATGTTAGGGACCTCGGTGGGGTGACCCCAGTGACCTCCAGTGTTATGTATCAATTTGGAGTTGGATGGAATCAAAAATCAATAATGATTCATCCCATTAAAAACACCATTATTAATAATATTAATGTATAAAAAAGTAAAAATAAAAAAATAAAATATAATTTTAATACCAAAATATCACATCATTAATAGCGGGATCCACTATCACCTAATTAGTGGGAGCACTAATTAGTGCTCCCAAGTATTTTTCATCAAATATATATATATATATATATTTTGGGCCAATCACAGCAAATTCTCAGCATCTCTATTGGGGTCCAAAGCTTAGGATGTGAATTGGTTTTTAAATTTTTTGATTATTTTAATTTGGGATTAAAAAAAAAATTATTTGGGATAAATTTTTTAATTTTTGTGAGAAAAAAATAAAATGATTTATGATTTAAATGTAATATTTTATCTTATTATTGTCTTTTTGTGACTAAAATAATCAAAAAACTTGGCATGCCAAACGAAAGCTTAAGAAGGTTGTTTTAGGCCTCGTCTGGGAAAAGGTTTTTTTAATAACTTTTTGACTTTTTGACTAAAATGTGATGCAAAAAAAATTAAGTGCCATTTTGGGAAGATAGTAAAAAGTCACGTTTTTTGACAAAATGTCCAAAAACGCCAAAAAATTGATTTGGCAAGTGCTAAAAACACAGGTGTAAAATTACAAATTAGGGCCTATGAAAAAAAAATAAAAAAAATAAATCTTTTATGTTGGGTAAGGGTATTTTGGTCATTTTAAGTTGATTTGACACTATAAACAAATATTAAACTAAAAAGTAAAAAGCCAGCTTTTTACCAACTTCTCAAATCACTTCCAAAAAAGTCAAAAACTTGATAAAAAGCTAAAAGTCAGCTTTTTACCAACTTCCCAAAACAACCCTAATATGTTTAGGATGACTTTTTGACTTTTTACAAAAAAATGTGCAAAAAGTAGAGAGAAAATGGAATCTTTGACTTTTTGATATGGATTGTTGGCTTTTTTATTTTTTTAGTGACTTTTTGACAAAAAAAGTCACTTGCCAAACGAGACCTTAGTTAGGACTGAGAAAAATTCAAAAGTCAACTTTTAATTTATTTTTTGTCACATTATTTCTCATATTTTTTTATATAAAAAAGTTAAAAAGCCAAAAAGTTAGTTTTTAATCATCTTTCCAAAACACCCCCGAATATAGAGTTACTCGATCCATGAAAATATTCTAATTCGAATTGTCTGTACTTATTTGAGTGGTTTTACATAATCGTTACAGTTTAATGTAGATATAGATTTTCTTATTTTGTAGGTTGTGAACGGGTCGTAAGTTTTACCAACACCCACACTCACTCACCTGCATTTGTATATAATTTTTTTTTTTTAATCTAAACCGTTATATTTTCTTATAAGTTTTGTAAATGTGTAACCTTAGTTTTCTCTTTTCTCACTCACTTGTAAGTAAACAAATATTTTGCAACTTATTTTGCATTGTGAGTGTGGAAACTCAACAAATTATGGTAACTTGTAATAAAATGAGTAAAAAGGTTTATTCACGGTTATACTTCTTAATTTTTGCTAGTTAGTGAATTTAACAAATCCTAAAATCATTTTTTTAGAAGAGATGTTTATTTTATGGATAAATTACACTGACACCCCCTAAAGTTTATGTTTATTATAGTTCCCTCATCACATTTTCAAAATTACATCTCCTCTTTGAGGTTTAAAGTTTCATTACAAATTCTCCCCTCAGTAATTTAATTTTTTTAAATATCAATTTTGCCCTCATTGGGTAAATTACATTGACAACCCTCGCATTTTGAAAATTACAATCCCCTTCCTAAAGTTTAAAGTAGCATTATCAATTGCCCCATTGGTTAGTATTAGTTAGAAAAAAAATTCATTAAAAAAAAATTGGAAAAAAAATTATTTGCAAAAAAATTAATTGAAAAAAAATTAACTAGATTAATTTTTGATAAGTCATAATTATTTGAGAAGTCATAGTTTTTTGATAATTAATCTAGTCAAAAAAATTATTTGATAATTATTTTTTATTTCTTAACCAAATTAATTTTTAATTTTAAAAAACAATTTCTAAAAATCAAACCATACATAGTCTAAAAATCTTACGTTGATTTCTTACGTTGGTAACTTATTTAATTATTTGTTAATTTTACGACATTTTTACCATCTGAGGCCTATTTGGTAACCATTTCATTTTCAGTTTTCAATTTACATTTACAAAAATTTAAAAAACTGTCATAAAAACTTATTCGATAATTTTTTTTGTTTATAAATGGTTGTCTTAGTTTGTAAATTTAAAGAAAAAACGTAAATTCAAAAAATTAGCTTATGTTGATTTTTAAACAAAAATTTAAAAATTTTACCAACAATTTTTTTTTTCAATTATTTTTTTTCCAATCTTTTTTTTTTCAATTATTTTTTTTTCCAACTAATATTAACCGAATGGGTAATTGGTAATGCTACATTAAACATTAGGGAAGGGATTATAATTTTTAAAATGTGATGGGTGTCAATGTAATTTACCCAATGAAGGCAAATTTGGTATTTAAAAAAATTAAATTGTTGAAGGGGGGAATCTGAAATGAAACTTTAAACCTCAGGGAGAGAGATGTAATTTTCAAAAGCTGAGGGAGGAACTGTAATAAATGTAAGGGAGACTTATTTATAAGTCTTATTTCGAACACTTATGTTATGTTAAGTCCTGTGTAATTTCTTATAGAGTTTCAAGTCCTATTTAGACAAGAATGTATTTCACAAGATCCTATGAGTTATAAATAAATGGTATTACTATACTATTATACACTAGAATGGCATAACCATATATAGGAAATTAAATGTTACCATAGATCATATCTATATGAATATGAATTTCAAAATACACGAACAAGTAACATTTTCACATTCAATTTAAAAAATAAAAAACGTAATAAGTTTGCGAAACGTAACGTGACACATTACGTTACGTTTATGTAGGTGTCACGTTACGTTACGTTTATGTAATTCAATTTAAAAAATAAAAAACCTAGTAAGTTTGCAAAACATAACGTGACACGTTACGTTACGTTTATGTATGTGTTACGTTACGTTTATGTAGGTGTCACGTTACGTTATGTTTATGTAGGTGTCACGTTACATTTCGCAAACTTAATTTATGGTAACATTCAATTTCCTATATATAGTTTTACCATTATTTATGATATTAACAACTAATATTGAGGGTAAATGTGTCAACAAACTTCATAAAAGACTTATGGAAACATAAGTTTTTTAGTAGGACCATATGTAGCATAAGTTTCCCTAATAAAACTTATAAATAATTTTCCCTAAATGTAAACTCAAAGGTGTCAGTGTAATTTACCCTTGGTTTATTTTTATTAAAAACAACTATGGGTTTTGTTTAATTTAAACCTTTTTTGCAATTGACTGATTTGACTTATGCTTATGGTTTATTTTTTTCTAGAAGTAAATTGGATAGATATAATGTAATTTATTTGAGATAAATCATTTGGAAAATAATGATTTTATGATAAGAAATATGTAATTTTATGGCCTAAAATAATATTTAAAAAATAGGTGGAAAAAGCCTAAAAAATATTTTAAAAATGAAGAAAAAAAAACAAGTCCAAAAATAAAATTTTGAACAATAAACTCAATTCGCAAACCACCTATAATTGCTTGTACATCCATGAACCCTATCCGCACAAACCGCAATCTGTATTACAAGCGGTTGCGGGTTCAATTTTTTTCAAACTGCAAACATGCGGGATGGATCCAAACCGCTAACTGAACCATAAAAAAATCAATCTGCGAGCACCCTTAGTTTTTTTCCATAAGATCGAGCTAAACTAAAGTTTTCAGTCCGATATATTCATGGGATGAGTTTCGGATTTATAATTTCGATCCGGCCCGCACACTATTAATTAATTAATTATAATATATTAATTATATATATTTTTTGGAATCTAATTTTATTTTTTTTTGACAATTTTATTAAAACTTACATTTGTAAGGATGTATAATTAAATTTATTTAAGAACTTTTTTAATCTATATACAAAATTCCTTAATTTATAATAATATTAATATATTTATTTAAAAAATATAATGTATGATTAAATTTAATTATGAAATATTTTTAAAAAATTAACATATAATCTATGGGTGGATTTCAGATTTATATATTTTTTTGAGATTAAGGTCAAGTTTGGTATCTTTAATAAAAGTCAAAAAGTTAAAAAATCACTATCCTATTTAAGTCACATCATCTTATTTAAGTCACACAACCTCTCTACCACGTCACTTCAAACCCAACTCATATTTTATAAAAGTTAAAAAATATATTTATTTAGAACATCCCAAACAACCTCTAAATTTAGATAGATGTAGAGACATGATATTTAGGGATTGTTTGAGATGACCTAAATAAGTGTATTTTTTATCTTTTTATGAAAAAATGTACAGAAAAATAGAAAGGTAATGTGATGAAAAAAAAGAAAAAAATAAATTATTTGAGACGTGTCAAACTTGACCGTAGACTGAACCAAATTTAAATAGATATAAAATATCTTATTATATAGTACGGAACCGCCCGAACTCGGCCTAGCCCGACATATGGCGACCCTGGCCAAGGCTAGTGGCATACGGGCAGTTTAGAGTTGACCGAGATTTACGGGTTGAGGCAGTTGGTGAGGGAACAAAAACATCGGAAAGTGAGCTCCTAAAACTATTCTCACCAAATAAAAACGATGGAGAGAAATGACCCCATCTTGCGTTTGTAATTTTGGTAAGTTTTTGCAAATTTATATGCTAAGTAATTTCATAAAAATATATAAATTAAACACAAATTTACTTAAATCTATAAAAATTTATGTGATTTTATAAACTTACGTAAGATAAATAATAATGCAACTACTTAAATTTCATTATGAATTTTATTTCCTTTTTTTTAATATTTAAATTATTTATTAAATTTTTTAAATATATTATACATTCATATTTTTATGTTTATTTTATTTGAATAGACCATCTATTTCGAAATTATTCTATACGTTCATTTTATTATTGGAATTCTTAAATTGTCTTTAGTATTGAAAATCAACATCATAAAAGAATTTTATTTTTAAGTGTGAAAATATAATATATTTGACGGATAAATTAAACTTTATCCTTTTGCATGTTTAATTTTTTATTTTTATTTTTATTTTTTTGGCTCTTAAATTTTTTTCTTTCTCATTTTAGTCATTTATGTTTCAATTTTTTTTTATCTAAAATTAATTTTCATTCAAAATTAAACTAAATATATCACATTAACTGTTCCGTGTTATAAAAAATATATCTATATATTAAGGAAAAGGGTCTTTTAAAATCCAAGGCTTGTGGCACCTCCAACATACCAATCCTAATTTCTTAATTTTTTAATATTTTTTTTAAAAAAAAATTGACTTGATGATTGGTGATCGGTTCAAAGATTGCAATATTGATTACAATAAATTCAAAAATTGTAATAATTACACTATTGATTACAATAAACACTTCATTTATAATAATTACACTTATTAAATAAATAAATAAACACTTATTAAATTCTTTCAAACTCCTCGGTCAAACCCCATGTATTTAATTTATATATTTAATTTATATATTAAAAAAAATAAAAAAAAATATAAATATTTATAATTATTCCGTACATAACACGGGTAATAGACTAGTACTATTATATTTAAATTTATATTTGAGGACGAGCTCATCTCCATACTTCATATTTTTATACCTCTCCATACCTTTCTTGTTAGTCTTAATTGGGATCCGCACCTATAATCCAAGTAGTCTACCTTGTAGGTTTTGTAGTAAAAGTTATGTAAAAAAATAAACTCATTAGACAATTATAAATACTGAAATAAATTACATTTTGTTTCATAAAATGAATAATTTTAGTTTATAATCATATTTTTCATTCATTTTATAAAAATAAAATACAATTTGTTTCCTTATTTATAAATATTCAATGAAGTTTATTTTTTTGTACGAATAACCTTTATTACGAAATTTATAAAAAATACGATTCAAATCATCAGTGCGATTTTAATTGAGACCCATACAAAAAACACATGAAAAAATATAGAGAAATAAAAATATGAAAAGGAGCTTAACAGGTAAATTTAAGTCGTTACAAATCCAAAATAATATATTCAGAAATATCAACATATGAGTTAAGTTGATTTTTTAGTTATTTTAGATCTCGTTTGTCAACTATATATTTTAGTTAAAAAGTTAAAAAATCACTATGAGTCGTCGCATGCTCTCTCTATTTTTCTGTATATTTTTTCGTAAAAAAATTAAAAAATTACTAAAATAATATATTCTCAAACGAAACATTAATCCAGCCTAAAAAATTTATTTAGGTTAATTTTTTGACTTTTATAAAAAAAATAAAAAAAATAATTATAATTTAAATATAAAATTTTATTTTATTAATTTTTTAATCTATTTTAATTTAACTAAAAAACCAATTCGCCCTCCATCCCAAACCACTCCAGAGTCCCTAGACTAATTCATAAAATAATATACGGCAATAATTCAGACCTCCTCCAATCATCATCTCACCACACTTCACACACACGTGGAACTGATGATTGAAGGTTAAAATTTTTTTAAAAAAATGACCAACCACAGCCCGAGAGGTCATGGGAGTGCCCTGTGGGTCCGAGCCATTTTCCAATAATATATTTTGTGTGATGTATGTAGCTGTCAACTTTGGCATTTTTTGTGTATTATTCTCTGGGTCCCGTTTGGGCAGGGTTTGAGGGATTCGGGCCCCACAGAAACTGGAGTTAGGAGTGAGTTGGAGAAAACGACAAACGAATCCGGTAAAAAAAATGTAGGTTGTACTGACGGCATAATCTGTGGGTAATTCAAAAACGATTATGTTACGTAGTTTGAATGTCGCGACTCGACATTAAAATGACGTCGTTTTGGTGTTGATTTTATTTTATTTTGTTTTGTTTTGTTTTTTTTTTTTTTGTCTTTCTTGGTTTTGCAGAATGAAGAAGAAGAAGAAGGGAGAAGAAGAGAAGAGAGGAGGAGGAGGGGGAGGGGGCCATAAAAACCGGTTTGAGGAGGAGGGGAGGCTGGGCAGACGACGGTGGTGCTGCGACATCGGCAGGACTGCATCGGCGGGGCTGCGACGGAGGAGGAAGCAGAGGCGGCGGCGGGAGGCGGGAGCTGCGACGAAGGCGGGACGGGGAGCTGCGACGCCGACCTTCTTCCTCTCCCTCCTTTCTCTTCCTCCCTTCTCTTTCTTCTCTCCCTCTCTTTCGAGTCGTTTCGAGCTCGGCATTTTCGAGTTACGAGGCATTTTCGATTCAAAAATGATTAGGCAAAAATTTAACCAAAAAATTGCATTTCCACCTAAATCAAATCGAATCAAACTTTAAGTCCATCAAATATGATTAATTACATAAATCTTTCTTTTCATTTGATTCGGTAAAAAATTATTTCGTTAGTTAAATTAAATAGATTTATATATCATTTATAATACTAATCAACGTTAATTTAGGTCTAGTCATCCCCTATATTTTCAAATTGTTCCAAGCAAAAAAAAGTCTATATTTTTAAAAAAAATTACAAATGTTAATAAATATTATTAATTTTAATGATTAAAATTATAAATATTTTGTGAATAAACTATTGATTTATAATTTTTTCTAAAATTTAGTGGGGGACTCACAAAACCTCGAGTCGCGGAGGGAGTTACACGTAATATTGGTTCATAGGTGACTTTCTCTACAAATAGAATCTAATTTACATTCAATGGGCGTAGCGTTCACGGTTTTTCAGACTTTAATTTAAAAATTGTGGTAATTGCTACCTACCTTTGAATTCAATGTAGGCTAAGTTTGGAATACCCTAAATAATTTAAAAAGTTAAAAAGTTATTTAAAAAGTTAAAAAATTAATATTATTCATCAAAAGTTAACAATTACGGCTGCACAACTCCCAATTCAAATTTTACTCTACAAATCAATTTTTACAATTTTTTATTACACATTTTTTCATAAAAAGTCAAAAAGTTAACCCAAACATCCATATTTTCAACCTCAATTTTTTAGTCTAAAAAGACAAAAAGTATACTTATTTAGACTTCCCAAACTTGGCCTTAATTTCGACCCTCTCAAATAAATTCAACTTTTTATATAATGGCAGTTATTTTATTTAAACATTTTATCAAAAATGGAAGGGGAAATAAACTAATTTTAATCTTGAATTGTCACTAATTTTAATCAAAAATGGAGGGCCTCACTCTACAGTTCGGACTCGAATTGTCACGGTTCTTAATCTTGAACCGAAGAGTCCAAATCCGGCAAATCGTTTTGAGAAAACAGATTTTTAGAAAAGAAGTGCCAAACATGGACTGCTTTGTCAGATACAGAGCCGCCACCTAAATATTTTTTAATGGAGGAATTTAGGAAACCCTGACTTGTTGCCTAAGGCCACGTGTCCGTCATCACCAAAGTTGTCTCAGCTCGGGAACTTGGGTACGATTGGGGAAGGTCACTTCGTGAGCACCCCCACTCGCTCGATCAAAGATCGGCCTCTACTAACCATGATATCTAGTTTTGAAAACATTATGTGTTCTTATTCCGGTTATTAGCCTAGATTTACTATGTGATGCGCACAACATACAAGTATAGACTGGGTCGCCTGAATTGGAACAAAACATTTCATGTTTATTTATTTGAAAATGGTTTGATGGTGCTACTCGCAAATAGGCTAAGACGTAGATTTGCCACCCTTGGGTGGGCTTAGAAAAACATGATTTTGCCACTATCTAGTGGGCTTAAAACACACATTTTAATGAATTGCTCCAACTCAAATAATACAACCTTCACCCATAGGCATTCAAGCAGTTATATCACATAAGCAATTAGCCTCATGGTAAGCATGCTATCATGGCAGTCACTCACACGCATGCAAGGATGCTAAAGCATAAAAACTTACCGAGTACTCCAAGCCAAAACAGAAGCTAATTAGAAATCCATGCATGATCCTAACTATACAGAACTGCCTAATGCAACACATGCAAAATGCAACTAAGATAGGCTCGACTATTCTAAGGATGGCATGTGAAATACTACAGCTAACACGTATTCAACTCGGAATTGAAATACAATGCAATTAGTATGATGCGCCGAGCACGGTGCATGCAAGACAGATGAATGAATGCAAACATGCTATCATACTGTATGCTAATTGAAACATGCCCTAATCTAACCATCATAAGCGAGTAAGTAAAAGGGAGAAAGACGTGGGGTTGGAAGACATACATCACACACGCGCACACTTATTACAGTTGTGCCCTCGCACGGAGGGTCCGAATAAATAATATACAGTCCCAAATAAATAGTACAGTCCAAATAAGTACAAAATCCTAATTAATTAACAAATTAATCTAGGAAAGTAGTAAATTACACGCAAATCCGTGGACCGCTTCAGCTCTGTTCCAAATGATGGATGATGCATGCTCGGGTTGCCTTGTGCGGAGAATCCCTTGCGATGCCCCGGTTTGCCTCTATTTGCAATTGTTCTCGAGATGCGTGCCAAGCTCCGGAAGGCTGCTGATTTCTGATTTGCTGCAACAGAGAGCAACAAAGGGGCATGGCAAAGTATTTTCACATATGTATGCATGACTACTCTTCGGGAAGTCTAGTTCTCGATCCTCGTGCCACCAAACACGCATCTTGATGGTTGATGGCCGAGGAGTCGAATTGCACGACTCAATATGAAATAAATGCACATATGAAAACACAACAAGGCCCAAACTCCATCATGGGTGATCCAGAATGTCGGCAACCGGGAATTGAGACACATTTCGTCACTCGGAGTACGAAACGTCCCTCGTTTCCCGTGCTCGGGCTAACTCCTATCCCAAACACAATGCAATATGCATGACATGCATGAATGCAATCCTAACATGCAACCTAGCATACACAATGTTATGAAATGGCATACACAATGCACGATGTAACGAGGCATACACAATGCTCTAACATACAACCTAGCATACGCAATGCTATGAAATGAAATGGCATACACAATGCACAATGGACTTACACTAACATGAGTGGACCTTAGCCACACTCACATCAGTAGCCATCAGGTGAAGACGAGACTATCGAAATGCGTGCACACATGCACGCAAATCGAGGACCGATCCTAAGGATAACATGCAACTCTAACAAAGCATGGCAATGGATGCAAGATGGCATACAAACTCACAAATTCCAGCACTGAAATATAATGCTAAACAACCCTGAAACATGGGAAAATGGCACCCGATGCATGAGATGAACCCCGAAACTCGAAACTAGGCGCATGGAATGACTTATAGCTATACAAAGCATGCATTATTTGATCATGAAGTCTAAAGACAGAGCCAAGGAAGTCCCAAAACATGCATATTTCCAGTTCAAAGCATGGCCAAAAGATGCTAGCAAGATGGACTAAAATAGCATGCAACTTTGACTAGCAAACATGGTTTACATGGCAAGTATATGAAGCATGTGGAATCTCACCAAACCAGAAAAAATCAGTGAATAAAACATGTGAAAATATGCCCAAATAACCATGGAAATGCAGCCAACACATGCACAAATGAGGGGCTCCTTTGGAAGGGCATACAAGGGGTTATTAAGCACATGCAAGGTGGACACTTAGCATGGCATAAACAACTATGAAAATCAAATATGGTAGTCCTAAAACTCACCAAATTGACCCTAGAAAGTGACTTCAAAGCATGCAAGATAGGGTCTTTTTGGAAGGCCAAAATGACCACCAAACAAGTCAAGGGGAGAGGGGGTCACCCCCCTCTGATTTGGAGGCTCAAAACAGTGTGCTAGCCACTGAAAATCCACTGGATTTCAGTGTCTAGAAGGCCAAACAAAGCATGCAACAAGAGCTTAGGTGTAAGGCTCAAAATAAGGAACAATCAAGCATACAAGGAATCATATGACCTCAAACAAGAGAATGCCCTTAATAAAACATGAAGATGATGTCAAAAGGAGACTTTTTCCAGTTTATAACAAATCTCGAAAACAAACACAAATAGGGCTAATCTATCATGCAAAATTGGCCCTAAAAGAGAGATTGGAGACAAGGGACAGTAGATGGCCTCAAACAGCAATGAGCCCTTCAACAAAGTTGAAGAGGGGATGAAAACAAGGCACTTCACAATTTATGTCGAGTCTCGAAAAAAGACACAAGTGAGGCTAAAACAACATACAAGAAAAAGGCCTAAAAGAGGGATAAAGAGACAAGTGGTAGCATCTGGCCTCAAACAGAGGAGATCCCTTTAACAAAGTTGAATAGGAGCTCAAAACAAAATATTTTATAATTTATGACCAAGTCCAAAACAGCTCACAAATATGACTAAAATACCATGCAAAAATAGGCCTAAAAGAGAGATTAAACACAAAGGGTGAGGAGAAGACCTCAAACAGCAAAAAGTCTTTGATCAAACATGAAGAGGAGCTCAAAATATGATCTTTTTCAGTTTAGCCAAAGACCAAAAACGTTAAAAAAAAGGAGCTAAAATATAGAACAAAATAGTGCAAAAAAGGGGGAGAATAAGAGCTTACCCTTGTAGCCTAACTTTCCAGCAGCCTTTGGTCCAAGGAAATGAGCTTTCAACCTATGCAAATGACTTCCAAGGCGCTGGAATAGACAATGGTGGTGTGGTGCTATGGGTTGTAGTGGAAATGGTGCAAGAATCTTAGGGTTTTGAGGTTTGGAGTAGAGAGAAAGGGAGATTTAATGCAAAGCTCTCAAATGATTTTTTCTAACCCTCCAAAATGGAGCTCAAGTGCTGGTTTTATAGAGGAAAAGAGGGGGGAAAAAAAGAGGGGCAAACCAATTTGAATTGGAGCAAAAAAAATGGGGGGAAAACCAATTTGAAATTGAGCAAAAAAAAAGAGGGGGAAAACCAATTTGAATGGACCAAAACAAGAGGAAAAATTTTGGAAATAGGGCCTGGTGGAACACAGCTGGCATAGCTGGAATACATTTAGAGGAACAAAAAGGGCCGGCCAGTTCAAAAGGTTCAGGTGGCCGGCCGACCACCTTACCTGGTTGGCCTGCTAGGGGTCAAAAGGTTCAAGCCCCAAATCTGGTCAGCCATGTAGCCCTTGAGACTCCCCATTTTTGAGTGTAGACACCCCATTTTTGACTGACCTTAAGACTCAGACGTCACTGGTTGAGCGCACGGTGATAACGCATATTGTGCTCGTTCTGAGGTTTTAGAGTCTTGACTGAGAGCCTTGCCCCCGGACTTTGGGATTCTGTGTGCTTTGTCTCGGTTTGCGAATCAGGTTCTGTCTTCTCTTCCCGAAGGGAGGGAGAGGTCTCATAGACCATCTCTCAGTGGCCGTAGGCTACGTTTTGTGGTCGTAGGCCATTTTTCCCGTTTGGAGCCCAGTTTTCAGTTTTTGGAGTCGTCGGCTGTGTGCCTCGGTTCGGGACCGCTTAACCACCTCCGTTTTCTCTGGTTTTTGGCGCACACCTTATTTCCTCTCTTTTGAGGGACACTGTGGCCCGAGAGACCACCTTCGTGGTCGAACGCCACTTCCGGTGCCTAACAGCCCATTTCTGGGGTCCCGGGCCGCGCATTTCGACCCCCCGAACCTTCGTTTTGCATCCGTTTTGGTCCATTTTTGGCAAGGGCCTCATCTTCATTGTTAGAAAGGTGGTGGTATGGTGGAAGACCATAAATTTTTCTAAAAAACCAGCTTTTGTGGTCAAGAATGATTCAGCATTAATTCGGGAAGGAGGAAAACATCTGCGCAACTTTACCGAATTGGGCATAACTCTTTGCACAAGGGGAATTAAGATATGAGGCTACCACCATTGGAAAGATTACTTCCGGGGATTCATTTTTCACTCAAGAATCTCCTAAATCCAATTCCGGACAGGGGAGATATGGTTGATTGAAGTGGGGCATCACTCTGTTTGGACCAAATCTGCGCGACTTCACGGAAACTGGCATAACTTTTTCCACAGGAGGAATTTTAATGCAAGGTTTGCGGCATTGGAAAGCTAACTTCAAGGGCTACATGGATGACCAGATTTGGGGCTTGAACCTTTTGTCCCCTAGCAGGCCAACCAGGTAAGGTGGTCGGCCGGCCACCTAAACCTTTTGAACTGGTTTTGGCCCTTTTGACCTGGCCGGCTCTTTTTGTCCCTCTAAATGTATTCCAGCTATGCCAGCTGTGTTCTACCAGGCCCTATGTCCAAAATTTTCCCTCTTGTTTTGGTCCATTCAAATTAGTTTTCCCCCTCTTTTTTTTGCTCCATTTCAAATTGGTTTTCCCCCTCTTTTTTTTGCTCCATTTCAATTGGTTTTCCCCCCCTTTTTTTTTGCTCCAATTCAAATTGATTTTCTCCCTCTTTTTTTCTCCCCTCTTTTCCTCTATAAAACCAGCACTTGAGCTCCATTTTGGAGGGTTAGAAAAAATCATTTGAGAGCTTTGCATTAAATCTCCCTCTCTTTCTACTCCAAACCTCAAAACCCTAAGATTCTTGCACCATTTCCACTACCACTACAACCCATAGCACCACACCACCATCGTCCATTCCAGCCCCTTGGAAGTCATTTGCAGAGGTTGAAAGCTCATTTCCTTGGACCAAAGGCTGCTGGAAAGTTAGGCTACAAGGGTAAGCTCTTATTCTCCCATTTTTTGCACTATTTTGTTCTATATTTTAGCTCTTTTTGCTTACGTTTTTGGACTTCGGCCTGAACTGAAAATAGCCTTTGAGCTTATCTTCATGTTTGATCAAGGGCTTTTCTCTGTTAGGGGTCTTTTACTCACCCTTTGTACTTTATCCCTCATTTAAGGCTTATCTTGCATGATATATTAGCCTTGTTTTTGAGCATTTCTGGGCGTCGTGACAAACTGTAAAATGTCTTGTTTTGAGCATCTCTTCAACTTTGTTGAAGGGCTCTCCCCTGTTTGAGGCCAGCTGCTACCACTTGTCTCTTTATCCCTCTTTTAGGCCTTTTTCTTGCATATTGTTTTAGCCTCACTTGTGTTCATTTTTGTGGCTTACTATAAACTGTAAAGTGCTTTGTTTTGAGCCCCTCTTCAACTTTGTTGAAGGGCTCTTTGCTATTTGGGGCCAGCAGAGTCGCCAGAAACTGTAGACGCGCCCGAGGAGGGCCTCACTCTACAGTTCGGACTCAAATTGTCACGGTTCTTAATCTTGAACCAAAGAGTCCAAATCTGAAAAATCGTTTTGAGAAAACAGATTTTTAGAAAAGAAGTGCCAAACATGGACTGCTTTGCCAGATACAGAGTCGCCACTTAAATATTTTTTAATGGGGGAATTTAGGAAACCCTGACTCGTTGCCTAAAGCCACGTGTCCGTCATCACCAAAGTTGTCTCGTCTCGGGAACTTGGGTACGATTGGGGAAGGTCACTTCGTGAGCACCTCCGCTCGCCCGATCAAAGATCGGCCTCTACTAACCATGATATCTAGTTTTGAAAACATTGTGCGTTCTTATTCCGGTTATTAGCCTAGATTTACTATGTGATGTGCACAACATTCAAATATAGACTAGGTCGCCTGAATTGGAACAAAACATTTCATGTTTGTTCATTTGAAAATGGTTTGATGGTGCTACTCGCAAGTAGGCTAAGACGTGGATTTGCCACCCTCGGGTGGGCTTAGAAAACATGATTTTGCCACTATCTAGTGGGCTTAAAACTCACAATCAATGAATTGTTCCGATTCAAATAACCTAACCTTCACCCACAGGCATTCAGGCAGATATATCACATAAGCAGTTAGCCTCATGGTAAGCATGCTATCATGGTAGTCACTCACACGCATGCAAGGATGCTAAAGCATAAAAACTTACCGAGTACTCCAAGCCAAAACAGAAGCTAATTAGAAATCCATGCACGATCATAACTATACAGAAATGCCTAATGCAACACATGCAAAATGCAACTAAGATAGGCTCGACTATTCTAAAGATGGCATGTGAAATGCTACAACTAACAAGTATTCAACTTGGAATTGAAGTACAAATGCAGTTAGTATGATGCGCTGAGCCTGGTGCATGCAAAACAGATGAATGAATGCAAACATGCTATTTATACTGTATGCTAAATGAAACATGTCCTAATCTAACCATCATAAGCGGGTAAATAAAAGGGAGAAAGACGTGGGGTTGGAAGACATACATCACACACACGCACACTTATTACAGTTGTGCCCTCGCTCGGAGGGTTCGAATAAATAATATACAGTCCCGAATGAATAATTACAGTCCGAATAAATACAGAATCCTAATTAATTAACAAATTAATCTAGGAAAGCGATAAACTAGCATGCAAGCTATGGACTGCCTTGGCTCTGTTCCGAATGATGAATGATACATGCTTGAGTTGCCTTGTGCGGAAATCCATTGTGATGCCCCAATTAGCCTCTGTTTGCAATTGTTCTTGGAATGCATGCCAAGCTCCGGAAGGCTGCTGATTTTTGATTTGCTGCAACAGAGAACAACAAAGGGGCATGGCAAAGTATTTTCACATATGTATGCATGACTACTCTTTAGGGAGTGTAATCCTCGATCCTCGTGCCACCAATCACTCATCTCGATGCATGATGGCCGAGGAGTCGAATTGCACGACTCAATATGAAATGAATGCACATGAAAACACAACAAGGCCTAGACTCCATCATGGATAATCCGGAGTGTCGGTGACCGAGGAATTGAGACACGTTCCGTCACTTGGAAGATGAAACGCCCCTCGTTTCCCATGCTTGGGCTAACACCTATCCCAAACACAGTGCAATATGCATGACATGCATGAATGCAATTCTAACATGCAACCTAGCATACACAATGCTATGAAATGGCATACACAATGCACGATGTAACATGGCATACACGATGCTCTAACATACAACCTAACATACGCGATGTTATAAATTGAAATGGCATACACAATGCACAATGGACTTACACCAATATGAGTGGACCTCAGCCACACTCAAATCAGCGACCATTAGATGAAAATGAGACAATCGAAATGCATGCAAACATGCATGCAAACCGAGAACCGAACCTAAGGCACAACATGCAACTCTAACTAGGCATGGCAAGGCATGAAATATGGCATACAAGCATGCAAATTCTAGCACTGAAGTGTGATGCTAAATGCTTCCGAAACATGGAAATATGGCACCCGATGCATGAGATGAGCCCCAAAATACAAAACTAGCCACATGTGTTGACTCACAGCTATACAAAGCATGCAATATTGGACTATGAAGTCTAAAGAAAGAACCAAGGCAGTCCCAAAACATGAAGATTTCCAGTTCAAAGCATGGCCAAAAAGTGCTAGCAAGATAGACTAAAGTAGCATGCAATTTTGACTAGCAAACATGGTTTACATGACAAGTATATGATGCACATGGAATCTCACCAAACCAGCACAAATCAATGAATAAAACATGTGAAAATAGGACCAAATAACCACTGATATGCAATCATGGCATGCAAAAATGATGAGCTCCTTTAGAGAGCTATGCAAAGGATTCTTAAGCACATACAAGGTGGACACTTAGCATGGCATAAAAAACTCTGGAAATCAAATATGATAGTTCCAAAACTCACCAAATTGACCCTGAAATGTGACTAGAAAGCATGCAAGATAGGGTCTCTTTGGAAGACCAAAATGACCACCAAACAAGTCAAGGTGAGAGGGGGTCACCCCCCTCTGATTTGGAGGCTCAAAACAGTGTGATAGCCACTGAAAATCCACTGGATTTCAGTGGCTAGAAGGTCAAACCAAGCATGCAACAAGAGCTTAGGTGTAAGGCTCAAAACAAGAGACAATCAAGCATACAAGGAAGCATGAGACCTCAAATAAGAAAATGCCCTTAATAAAACATGAAGATGATTTCAAAACAAGCCTTTTTCCAGTTTATAACAAATCTAAAAAATGAACACAAATAGGGCTAATCTATCATGCAAAAATGACCCTAAAAGAGAGATTATAGACAAGGGACAGAAGCTGGCCCCAAATAGCAAAGAACCCTTCAACAAAGTTGAAGAGGGGCTAAAAAAAAGACACTTTACAGTTTATAGTAAGCCACGAAAATGAACACAAGTGAGGCTAAAACAATATGCAAGAAAAAGGCCTAAAAGAGGGATAAAGAGACAAGTGGTAGCAGTTGGCCTCAAACAGAGGAGAGCCCTTCAACAAAGTTGAAGAGAGGCTCAAAAAATGACATTTTATAGTTTGTCACGAAGCCCAAAAATGCTCAAAAACAAGGCTAATATATCATGCAAGATAAGCCTTAAAAGAGGGATAAAGCACAAAGGGTGAGTAGAAGACCCCTAACAGAGAAAAGCCCTTGATCAAACATGAAGATGAGTTCAAAATAAAGCTATTTTCAGTTCAGGCCGATGTCCAAAAACGTAAGCAAAAGAAGCTAAAATATAGAAAAAAAAAAATAGTGCAAAAAAGGGGAGAATAAGAGCTTACCCTTGTAGCCTAACTTTCCAGTAGCCTTTGGTCCAAGGAAATGAGCTTTCAACCTCTGCAAATGACTTCCAAGGGGCTGGAATGGACGATAGTGGTGTGGTGCTATGGGTTGTAGTGGAAATGGTGCAAGAATCTTAGGGTTTTGAGGTTTGGAGTAGAGAAAGAGGGAGATTTAATGCAAAGCTCTCAAATGATTTTTTCTAACCCTCCAAAATGGAGCTCAAGTGCTAGTTTTATAGAGGAAAAGAGGGGGGGGGAAATGAGGGGGAAAACCAATTTGAATTGGAGCAAAAAAAAGGGGAGGGAAACCAATTTGAAATGGAGCAAAAAAAAAAGAGGGGGAAAACCAATTTGAATGGACCAAAACAAGAGGGGAAATTTTGGACATAGGGCCTGGTGGAACACAGCTGGCATAGCTGGAATACATTTAGAGGGACAAAAAGGGCCGGCCAAGTCAAAAGGGCCAAAACCAGTTCAAAAGGTTCAGGTGGTCGGCCGACCACCTTACCCGGTTGGCCTGCTAGGGGTCAAAAGGTTCAAGCCCCAAATCTAGTCAACCATGTAGCCCTTGAAGTTAGCTTTCCAATGCCATAAATCTTGCATTAAAATTCCTCATGTGGAAAAAGTTATGCCAGTTTCCGTGAAGCCGCGCAGATTCGGTCCAAACGGAGTGATGCCCCACTTCAATCAACCACATCTCCTCTGTCCGGAATTGGATTTAGGAGATTCTTGAGTGAAAAATGAAGCTCCGGAAGTAATCTTTCCAACGGTGTAGCCTCATATCTTAATTCCCCTTGTGCAAAGAGTTATGCCCATTTCGGTAAAGCCGCGCAGATGTTTTCCTTCTTCCCGAATTCATGCTGAATCACTCTTGACCATAAAAAATGATTTTTTTAGAAAAATTGCTGGTCTCCCACCATACCACCACCTTTCTAACAATGAATATGAGGCCCCTGCCAAAAATGGACCAAAACGGATTCAAAACGAAGGTTCGGGGGGCTGAAATGCGCGGCCCGGGACCCCGAAAATGGGCTGTTAGGCACCAGAAGTGGCGTTCGACCACGAAGGTGGTCTCTCGGGCCACAGTGTCCCTCAAAAGAGAGGAAATAAGGTGTGTGCCAAAAACCAGAGAAAACGGAGGTGGTTAAGCGGTCCCGAACCGAGGCACACGGCCGACGACTCTGAAAATCGAAAACTGGGCTCCAAACGGGAAAAATGGCCTACGACCACAAAACGTAGCCTACGGCCACTGAGAGATGGTCTACGAGACCTCTCCCTCCTTTCGGGAAGAGAAGACAGAACCTGGTTCGCAAACCGAGACAAAGCATTCAGAATCCCGAAGTCCGGAGGCAAGGCTCTCAGCCGAGACTCTGAAACCTCAAAACGAGCACAATATGCGTCATCACCGAGCGCTCAACCGATGACGTCTGAATCTTAAGGTCGGTCAAAAATGGGGTCTCTACAGTTGCCCCTCTTTGACAGAACTCGGAAGTCATAAGTGACGGGAGTGAATGTCAAAGCCAAGAGACGACCCATTTTTGACAAGGTCGAAGACTTAGACAAGCAGATGAGATAAACAAAGATGAGCAAATGGTTGTGCCCGCAGGCTGCCTACGTATCCCTTTGTAAGGAATCAAACCGGCGTAGTTCAGGGGCAGGATGCAAAATGTTATGCAGGAAGATTTTGATAATTGGACTTATACGCTACGCGAAGCCGGTTTAAAAATTCAGGATTTATGCAATGCACTATAATGACTAAAATGCAATGTGATAGCTAGGAAAAGTGAGGTACCTTACAGGGGCAATTAGCAATGACTTACCTCGGCAATGTCCTACCTCATGCTGATGTGGGAATCTTCCTTTTCTTCTCAGTTGAACTACGGGTACTACTTTTCTCCTTGACTATGGTCGCAGCTTTCCTTATTCACCAACAGGGTGACAGACTAGGTTGATTTGGTATCCAGAATTGAGGCGCATACATATGCTATCTCAATCTATGGGGCTGCCATACAGATTTCAAGCCGAGGATATACCCCTGGGTGTTTAAACCAGACTTTAGTCTCGGAAATCCCGAACCTTTGCGTTCTAGGCATAAGCCATTCGAACTCTAGTTTTCACCGTCTCAGTTGGTCTCCTAGGAACTCACCCCTAACACAGGTAGGTGGCTATACTAGACCATTGGAAGTCGTTCGGGCACGACAAACACCAAAGGAATTGCACCTTTAGAGGATTTAAGGTACAAGACAATGTGATGTAGAGTGAATGCATAAAATAGTGCTAAACAGATGCACAAAATAGTGCGATGCTAAAGGTGTACAAAACAGTACGAGCAGGGTGAATGCACAAAACAGTGCGAAACAGATGAGGTGCATAAGATAACGTGATACAATGCACTAACAAGTGCAGGTAAGGTGCGCAAGATAGCGCGATGCGATGCAATGCATGCACAATGCAAGTAATAGTCACGGCGCAAGATAGCGCGATGTAATACACTAATAAGTGCAAGTGAGGTGCGCAAGATAGCGTGAATGATACAATGCACAAAATAGTGCGATACGCTAAACCGCGCGATTGATTTGAAATGCACAAGATAGTGCGATTGAGGTGCGCAAAATAACGCGAATGATAAACTGCACAAAACAGTGCGATTGTGGTGCGCAAAATAGCGTGAGTGATAAACTGCACAAAACAGTGCGATTGTGGTGCGTAAAATAGCACGAGTGATAAACTGCACAAAATAGTGCGATACGCTAAACAACGCGAGTGATTAGAAATGCACAAAACAGTGCAATACGCTAAACAACGCGAGTGATTTGAAATGCACAAGACAGTGCGATACGCTAAACAGCGCGAGTGATTTGAAATGCACAAGACAGTGCGATACGCTAAACAGCGCGCGAGTGATTTGAAATACACAAGATAGTGCGAGTGAGATACAACCACAAGATGCACAAGACAGTGCAAGTGAGATACAAAGTGTAAGTGCACAAGACAGTGCGAGTGAGATAAAATGCACAAGAAAGTGCGATAAAATGCATCTTATATGCAAGTGTGGGGGCATTTTCCATGCAAAAGATACAAGCATTTTCTATGCAAGTATGGAAGCACATCCTATGCAATATTGAAAGCAAGCATATTCTATGCATGAAACAAGCAAAGCATATTCTATGCGGAATCGAAAGCAAGCATATTCTATGCATGAATCATAACGATGCGCGGCACGCATGCAACAACAGTGTATATGAAAGTTGACATTCTATGCAGTAGAGGAGCATCAAATATGTACTCTGGTGCCTCTGATTTACCTCTTAGAGGACTTTGCAACACACTCAGCTCAAAAAGGGCACACCCTGTTCATATTGGCGAGAGATAACATCTGCTGCTGCTTTAATTGCCATTCTGACTTGAAACATGCTTAAGCTTGGAGTAGAGGCACACTTATTCTTCGGAGCACTGACAAGGCCTGAAGAGGTACATATGGAATGCAATCTCAAAATTTTCTGAAGGTGAAACACACTCAGATGCTCAAAATTTTCCTTCTTTTCTTTTGCTTTGCAGCCTGGAACCCACATAGCTTCAGATAGGTCCTTGTTTTACCGTTCACACTTATCGGGGGTGGACCCTGTAGTTTTATGAAAGAACAAATCATGTTTTGCACAAATGTGGAGAATGGCACAGCACTCTGAGCAAAAGATGATTTTTTTTTTTAAATTGAGAAATGAGTTCTCGACCGAGTATTGAGCCTACAACTGAACACAGGGGAAAAGACTCAATAATGGAAAACAAAAGGTAAACAACCTAAACACATTGAGACATACTCGGACTGACTCAAAGCAAGAATCGAGACAAAACAAAAAACACAACACTCAGACGTGTTACAAAGACGAGAGACCTCTTAGTACGCGAGGAGCCAGTTTCTCCGGGTATTATTTCCCACCCTTTCTCGTTTGTGATTCTCAGATCACTCGGCCCTCAAGCTCTGTTTTTCTGAAAAAGCCCTTTCCTCACTTTTTCTCTTAGCGCACACCTCTCTATTCTTCAATCTCTCATTTTAAATCCCTCCCCTGGGCGGTTGATGGATAAACAGAAAGTGGTGGGCTCTTGCCCCTAGCATTCCGCTAGATTCTTCTTCTTCTGTACGCAGCTAGTGAGTTTCTTCTACAGAGGGGCTGTGCTATAACTGGGTATGTAGCAAATCTGCAGCTGACATCGGTTGACGATACTCTGCTGGGGAGTTTGGACGTGATCAGATCTGTCCAGATGAGGGAGTGGAATATCTTGATCTATTCCAGTTCGTGCTTCGCACTTGGCTTGACACCTCGTTGCTTGGAAGATGCGAGAGCTTTCTGCCCTTTTGCGGTTAGCTTCATTGGTGCCCTTTTCTGGCAGGTATGGTGCCCTTCTTGGCAAGTATGGTGCCATTTCTGGCAAGTATGTTGACAATGGGGAAAAGACAAAACACCTGACTCAACTATGCCCCTAGTTCATCATTTCGACCATTTTTTTGTTTTTGGCTTTCTACTAAAATAATTTTGACCAAAATGAGAGTTAGATTAACATGCTTGTTCAATTTTCTGATTTAAAATCATGCAAGTCAGGCTATGAGTACTGAATATTTTCTTTTTTTTGGGTCCAATAAATGGTCCAATTTTGAAAAATGGAATACTTTTCGAGAAGATTAGTCAACCTCAGTAAAAATTCTCAAAAACTATTTCGCAAACAGCCACTGCTGAATGAGCGCGGAACCTACTCTTGAGATGCACAACCTCAGATCGGAAGGAAAATTGCCCCTTTCTTGAAGGACACTGTATGGCAACGGAAAGTTGCCCCTTGTTTGAATGGCACCGCAGCGCATTGTAGTCAGCCCTCAGAGTAATGAACACAACCAATTCCTCAGATACAAAGAAGATAAAGATGACCAAAACCATCGCATGGACACAATCGAATTTGAAGTGTTTTACGGCTGGACTTCAGAATGAAGTTGCCTACGTATCCCAAAGATGGGAATCAAGCCTCACGTAGTTCGGGGTTAAGGTACACTCGGGTATTAACCTCTCCTTTTGCACTCTAACTTTTGCCAAGGCTGCCCTTCTGGGTTTTCAACCTTGCGAGCTTTGTTTTTATTTTCTTTTTAATTCTTTTCATTTCTTTTTTTTTTTTTGTTATTTTCTTTGCATTTTTCTTTTTTTGTTCTTTTCTTCTTTTCTTGCTCTAACTTTTTCCTGGGCCCCCCCTTCTGGGTTTTCGGCCCAGCGAGCCTCTCAAGGGTAAAAGTGTAGCTTTGTCCATGTCAAATGGTTTTGAGATCCTGAAGTCATCTGAATCCAGGAGAATGGCTACTATTTGCTGACGATGCAGGAGTCCATCCAATGGGGGCTGAATTTGCCCCTAGTGTTATGGATAGGAACTCGGTTGTCCTTCAGCAATGTTTTCTTCTTTCCTCCCTTCCGGGGTTTGGCATTCTTGCCGATCTTCATTAATTTGTAGGATGATCCATCTTCGGCTCTTCGAGCACATCTGACATTTTTCTGCCCCTAGTTCCAGGGGTGCTTCTGATCCAGCTTTGCAAGCTTCTGTTGACAACACCTGATCTTCTTTGATCTGACTTTCTTGCCTCTTGTTCGAGGGCTACTTCAAATTTGGCCACACATGCCTTACATTGTAGTCGGCCATTGAACATTTTGAATCTAGGTTCAAGGTTTGAAAGAAAGGGGTCGAGTCTCGAGGCTAAGAGCGATCCTAAGTTGCACAATCTCAAGAGCGATTCTACACAGATCTTCGCAGGGCCGTGCAAAATATTTTTCGAAATCTTTTAAGAAAGCGACCAGTCGCTCGCATTGAAGACAGTTGTAGACGTCCCCGAACGCCCCGGGAGGGTGAACTCCCGTTCTGTTTGTTTTGCGGGTCTACTACAGTTCGGACTCCCTTTTTGTTTGTTGCGGTTCGTAATCTGAACCAAAGAGTCCAACTCTGGCAAGTCGTTTTGAGAAAAAACAGATTTTTGAAAAGAAGTGCCAAACATGGACTGCTTTGCCAGATACAGAGTCGCCACCTAAATATTTTAAAATGGGGGAATTTAGGAAACCCTGACTCGGTGCCAAAGGCCACGTGTCCGTCATCACCAAAGTTGCCTCGGCTCGGGAACTTGGGTACGATTGGGGAAGGTCACTTCATGAGCACCCCCGCTCGCCCGGTCAAAGACCAACCTCTACTAATCATGATATCTGATTTTGAAAATGTTATGTATTCTTATTCCGGTTATTAGCCTAGAATTACTATGTTATGCGCACAGCAAACAAGTATAGACTAGATCGCATAATTTGAAAATAAACATTGCATATCCGTTTGTTTTGAGAAATGTGTTGGATTTTTGCTGCTCGCAAGCAGGTTAAAATATGGATTTCAATGAGTTATTCCAACTCAAACAACCCAACCTTCACCCACAGGCATTCAAACAGTTTATCTCATATAAGCACTTAGCCACATGATAAGCATACCGTTATGTTAACATTCACACGCATGCGAGATGCTAACGCATAAATACTCACATTGTACTCCGTGCCAAAACAATAAACTAGTTAGCAAACATGCATGTCCCTAGTTCATGTTAAGTGGCTAATGTAACACAGGCAAGGATGCAATCTAGAGTGGGCTCGGCTAACCCTAAAATGGCATGTGAAATGCTACAAGTAACACGTATTCAATTTGGAATTGAAAATACAATGCAGTTTGTATGATGTACCGAGCCCGGTGCATGTCAACAAATGCATGAATACACACATGCATTGCATAAGGTATCCTAAGATAAACATGCCCTAATCTACCATCATAAGCAGGTAAATAAAAGGGAAGAAAGACGTGGGGGTTGGAAGACATACACACACACACCCACACTTATTACAAATTCACCCTCACTCGGAGGGACCAAAAGAATATACAATCCGAATAATAAATGAATAAATTATTACAGAACCTCTAATCTAATTTAAATTAAATGCAAAAAGGAAAAGGCCGCAGCCCCGCCTCGGAATGCGCAAATAATGCATGCTCGAGTCCGTCTTGCCCAGAAAACCCGCACCGTACCACTGCTGCCTCTGTTTTCACTGTCCTGCCTTTCTGAAAACTGTCAAAGTCCCGGAACACCTTCTACACACACTGAAGTACACCACCGGCTGGAGGAAATGACCACCGGCCGCTTAAAAAGACCATCGGCTGCCTGAGAGGTTATCGGCTACGCACAAATGGCCGGTTGGCACTCTGTTCTGGCAGTCGGCAAACAATTCCTGCAGAAGACAGTTTTGACAGCAATAGCAGACCAGCAGTGTATGGTATGGAATTTTGAGCATATGTATGCATGGCCAATGCCCCCTATCATGTATAGGACTCAAGGAAGCATGGCCCTTGGTCCTTAGGCCACCAATTATGCCTTTTGATGCATGATGGCCTAAGGGGCCAAGAGTGCAATTCAATGTAAATATGCATGCAACACACAAAATGAGAACCAAGACCCTATCATGTCAAGATCAAGGGCCTTAATGACATGAGAAGTGAGATGTGTTTTGTCACTTAAAGTACAAACACGTTTCATCTCTCACACTTGGTTTGACACTCCAAACCAAGCAATGCAATGCATGTTATGCTAACATGGTTTAACAATGCAATATGATGCTAAGGTGCAAGGCATGCCAAATGCAATGCAACTACCATGTTAAGCATGCAAAATGCTAGAGCATGCAAGATGCAAATGTCATGCAAACATGGGCCAATCAAGCATAGGATCATCATGCTACAACACCTAATGGACCAAACATGCAACAAGCATATGATAAACATACAATGGTGGACTTAACCACAATGGGGCAGACCTCAAACCTCCCCAAAACAGTGGCCAAAGTGGACTGAAAAGTGGACCAAAGCTCAACCAACATGCAAGCAAAAAGGGTCTAATGCTAAGGCACAAAGTGGAACATTCCACTACCCACTAACATGACCACTTATGGCATAAATTAGACAAGCAAAAACAGATTTCTCACATGCGAAAATACACCCAAAACTCACACACATGGCAGCCCCAAAATGCCTTAAACATACAAGCATGCATTAGGCCTATTTCAAGGCATAAGAGACCAACCTTTCAAAACAAGAAAGAGGTGATAAATGGAGACATATAAGCATGGCATAAGGACTGAAATATCACCTACAATGATGCCCAAATCATGAGAAGGAGCTAAGATAAGCATGCTAGTGACCCATGCAACCAAAGCTTACAAGCCAACATGCAAAACAACTATACCAAACATGCCAAACATGGCAAAATTAGTGGTCAACAAACCTTGAGCATGACAAAACATGACCAAAAGCTTCAACATGCTAAGCTAAAACACAAGGATATGCTAGGCTAAACACATGGCACATTTCTAAGCAAGATAGAGGGTTACAAAGCAAGTATAAAAGGCATGCCAAGGGCCAACAAAACTGCATTAGACAGAGGTTAAACATGCCCCAAAACACCCAAAAAAACTCTGAAATGAAGCCAAATGCAACTACTCATGCATGCTATCCTTTAGGCCAAAGACAAAAGCAAGTAAGGGACAAAGGGGAGAGGGGTGTCCCTCCCCTATACACGACTTCAAACCGCCTTCTCACCACTGAAAATCCACTGGATTTCAGTGGTGAAAAGATCCAAACACCCAAGCAAACAAAGCCTTACCAAAAAGGCACCAAAATGGCTAAAACAAGGCCTAAAGGGGTGAGCTTTCACTCAAACCACAAAGTGACCTTAATGAATGTTCTTAAGCAAGGAAAATCAAGATTTTTTTTATGTTATACACAAAGCCAAAAACACGAAGCAAGACAAGTAGAAAGCTAAAGCAAGAATGGGGAAACTAAAGTAAAGTGCTCACCCTTGAAGAAACCTTGAAGAACAGATGATCCAGCCACTCTCTATTGATCAAAACCAGTCCAAAACCTCAACAATCAACCCTCCAAGTCCCTCAATCTCGAGCTAAGGTGTAGTAGTGTGTGTAATGGTGCAAAAGTAAGGTAAAAGTCACTATTTAGGCCAAGAAACACACACCAAGGGTGAGGGAGGGGAAGATATAGATATAGAGAAATATATATCAGAGATATAGGGATATATCTCTGGTTTTTGCTACCAAAAACTCTAACCTAGCTCAAGGGAGAGGAGAGGAGCTTATATAGGCAAAATAAAGCCAAGAAGCTTAGTGGTTAAGCAAAGGAGAAAGGGTCAAGAGGTGCAAAGGGGTCTTGGCTTCTTGGAGAGGCTAAGACAGCTGGCCAAGCTTCTCCAAGAAGCTTGGCCAAAGGTTCAAGCTTCTAGAAGCTTAAGGGGTTCAAAGGTGCAAAGTGGTCACACTTGTGCATGGGGAAATGTGATGGTGCATTCCAGCTGGCACAGCTGGCATGCACCATGTTTGGAGGGTGCAAAGGGTTCAAACCGGCCAGCCAAAAAGGTCACCGGCCGAAAAGATTGTTGGCCGGCAGTATAAAGTGCCGACCGGCCAAAGATTTTGAGAAAACACAGCTGGTGGCACCAATGGACGGCCGGTGAAGTGAGGGGCTAGCCGGTGGGTTTCAGGGGTGGCCAACAAGCCCCCCCTTACCTTCAGGTACAAGAACACACAAGTCCTTGGTGCAAAACCAAGCACAGTACAAGCCAGTTGAGAGATCCTGAGGCACGACGCATAGCCGGAAACTCCGGGAACTCAAAACAAACACAATCATGGATAATCACCGATTGTTCAAGCGATGACGTCCAAGTCTTGAGGACAGTCAAAAATTGGGTGTCTACAACAGTGTAGGACCAATCTGGATCAAGCCAGGGTCCTTCCCAGTACTCACACTAACAAGCATGATTTCATTCATTAAGGGCTTAGCATGCCTCTCTTTCTCTAAATTGATCAAATTTTACAAAACCCGAGGAATTCTTTCCTCTTCGTTTTCACCGCAGTGTTCAAAAACTTTGGAAAAACTTAGGTCAATGCAATGAGTTTGAGGCACAGAAAAGTAGGCGAAAAGTACTGCCGTTTCATTCAAACTTTCTGGCACAACTGGCACGAGGCTGAAGCAAGCACAAAAGCATGAAAAACCACTGTTGTTTCATTCAGATCTTCTGGTGTAACTGGCTCCAAGGCAGAAACAGTCTCAAAAGAAAGAGTGCAAAAGACAAACACAAAAAGACAGTGATGTCTGAGGTAACACCCCCGAAATCACACGACTCTGACATAACAGGACTGACTCGATACAACAAGACTGACTCAATACAAAATGACAAGACTGACCCAATACCCAAGTCAGAAAACACAAAAGATAGTATTCGCAAATGCTCAAAATAGTGCGTGTCATTCCCATGTCTAGAGTAAATTGAGCGCCATCCGTAGTTAGTTCATCCCCTGATCACATGGTCACATTATCCCTCAAGTTCACCGATCTAGTGCAGATAGACTTTGCAGAGCTTGGCGCGACAATGACCCCGTTGTCAATCAAATCTTGCACTTCGTAGTGAAGACGAAAGCAATTGTCAGTGCCATGATCGATTTGTTGATGGAAGGCACAGTACTGGGTAGCATCATGCTTAGCGGGAAGGGGATTCGGGAGAGGCCGAGGCTCGAGGAGTTTGAGATGCCCTTGTTCAACAAGGATTTGGAAAGCTTTGGACAAAGGCATGTATAGGGCAAGGAAGACCCTCTGACCTCAGGGTTGGTACTTCTGGGTTTGTGGATTTTTGCTGGACGCACCAGCAAAGGGATTGGCAGGTGCTGGCCTGGTTTGCTGATCTCTTCCGAGTGGAGGATTAGAGTTAACAGGATCATTTCTGGTACGACAGCCCTTTTCTCGATTTTTCCCTTGATTCAGACTGCCCCCAACTTGAGTGGCGAAAGTGTCATCCACAGTCTTTGCAACAACTGCGAGGACTTGCTCTTTGTTCAGTCCCTCGGCTTTTAAAGCCTTAACAGCAAACATGAGATGTTCATGGGGATCCATGCCCGCCCCTACCTTGTTCTTTCCACTCGTCTCCACTTTGCCAAGGGATTGGCCTTTCTCAAATGCAGCCCGTCCCAAGATTGGGGAGCCTTTTGACATGAAATTCCTAGTATGTGGTGCGGTCGATGATGGAGCCAATGTCCCAGAGGCCAGATCTGTCACAGTTCTTTGAAGATTTTTAATCATTCCCATCAACTCAGAAGTAGTGGGTTCACGGGTTTGAGATGATTGGGGTTCAGGTGCACCCATCATGCATAAGTCCATGCTTTCTGGGATAAACACCTCAGGCTTGGGTAGATGGGCCGGGGTGATGTATATGCTGGGGTCATAGGTAAATGGAAGTATATGGATGAGATTGAGGTAGGCAGGAGATGTTTGGTCATTGGGGTCTGAAGGTGGAGCTATCGTCCGGTTGTCAATGAGATTTTGGACATCATGACGAAGGCGGTAGCAACGGTCGGTGCCATGACCGTGCTATTGATGGTACATACAGTACTTGGTAGGGTTATGTCTGGCTGAGAGAGGGTCAGGCAGAGGTTGAGGATCGAGGGGTTTGAGATACCCTCTTTCCATCAGGATTTTTAGTGCGCTAGTCAGGCTCATATAGAGAGGGCTGGGCCGACAGTTTGTAGGCTTGGTTTGGAAAAAGGGTTGGTTGTGGCAACTGTATTGATTTCGGTGGGTTTGAGAATAGCGCTAATACCAACATTGGTACTTCCTGAAATTACCCTCCTTGTCGGTTCACTTGTTCTGGGAATGATCCCACTGTTGAACGCATTCTCGATCTGAACCCCCAGTTCATGCAAACTTTTGAAAGTGAATAGTGGAGCGACTATCAATTTTTGCAACATATCATGCTCGAGGTTTCGCACCATCATTTGCGCTTGATCCCTCTCGGAAGGGCGATCTGTCATCTGTGCTGCCTTTGCCCTCCACCTTCCAACAAATTCCACAAAAGGCTATGCTGGGTTCTGGCGAGTTGTTTCAAACTCTTGCATGGTCATTTCAACTTGGGTATTGTAGGAATATTGATCGACAAATCGACAAAGGCCTCAGACAATTTTTCCTAGTTTTGCTTCACTTTGTCCTCCAACTTAGCATACCAAGTAGCTGCTATACCCAACAGGGTTCTTCCATACAGAGAGAGTTTTTGTGGCTTAGTCAGACCCATCGGCTTCAGGACATCCAAGAAAATTCGGATATGTACCATTGGATCTCCAGACCCGTCGAAACGGTCAATATGTGGCATTTTGAATCTGTCTGGGAGCCGTACGGCAGACTCAGTGTGCCTGTCCTCAATGTCGGGAATGGAGTTAAGGCCTTGCGCCTTTTTGAATTGCTTCTCAAGGTTCGCAATTTTCACTGCAGTCAGATTGAGCTCATTAACATCAAGGGAATAAAGCCTCTCATTAGGCTACACCAGGGGTCTGAGCACCTGAGCTTGAGTCAACCTTTCTCGAGGATTCGGACACTGCAAATCTTCAACTGGCGGAAGTGGGTCAAAGTTCAGCTGGGGTCCCAAAGCTGGATGTGAGGCAGATGCCCCAGATGGGCGCTACGTTTCAATACTGGTCTCAGCTTGCATGGCAGTTCCCTTATTTAACGCTGCTATCACGGCCACAGATTCTTCCGAACCCTGTGCCATCACAGGTCTACTAATGATATGACTGGTGACTATCGGATCAGATGAACAAATGAACCCTGTCTGGCCCTCCTTTGCCTTACCTTGGCGAAGGAACACCAGTTGCCCTTGAATTGAATTTCTGACCTAACAAAGTCTGTCAGCACTAGTCCAATGTACCCGGGGGATATCGGAGCCTTCTGAAGCTATGGTTCCAGGACTACCCTAGCAAAAGGGAAAACAAAGAGCATCTCAGCCCGATTTCATGATAACCCATATGAGCAGAGCTAAATGACTGTGCCCCTACAGAATTCTGCTCATAAACTGATACCCTCAGGTAAAACTGATTCTTCACATTCTGATGCTTGCAGGCCAGATACCCAGACTTGCAAACTGATACATGCATTCCTGTAGAGACGCACTCTAAAAGCATATAGCAAGCAAATGAGAGCCAAAACAACCCTATGTTGGGGTAGGGTTTCCCTGTCCTATTTTTTCAGGAGCTAGGGTTTCACTACACACGCAGCGGTTTCAAACAACCTATATCGGGTAAGCAACCTGTCCTAGTTTGGAATGGTCACTATGGATTCCGAATATGCATTAGGTCGAATGGTAAAAAAGGGTGCCCCAGTAAAACCGGGGTTTGTGTTCCCATATTGGCAGAGCCCATAACCGGTCAGCTTTATGGTCATGCCTTGACAAGACAAGCCTTCGGCAAACCATTTAGGAATAGAAGATGGCAAACACAGTGTCCTAGGCGCACCAATGCAAATGCAATGCAAAGAGACACACAAGTGTAGTCAAAACAAGATATCATGAGCTCGAGTCAAGTTCTCTAAATCCCCAGTGGAGTCGCTAGAAACTGTAGACGCGCCCTTGGGCCTCATGCTACAGTTCGGACTCAATTTTTGTCACGGTTCTTAATTTGAACCAAAGAGTCCAAATCCGGCAAATCGTTTTGAGAAAAAAAACAGATTTTTAAAAGAAGTGCCAAACATGGACTGCTTTGCCAGATACAGAGTCGCCACTTAAATATTTTAATAGGGGAATTTAGGAAACCCTGACTCGGTGCCAAAGGCCACGTGTCCGTCATCACCAAAGTTGCCTCGGCTCGGGAACTTGGGTACGATTGGGGAAGGTCAGTTATGAGCACCCCCGCTCGCCCGATCAAAGATCGGCCTCTACTAACCATGATATCTAGTTTTGAAAACATTATGCGTTCTTATTCCGGTTATTAGCCTAGATTTATTATGTGATGCGCGCAGCATACAAGTATAGACTGGATCGCCTGAATTGGAACAAAACATTTCATGTTTGTTTTTTTGAAAGATGGTTTGCTACTCGTAAGTAGGCTAAAATGTGGATTTGTCACCCTCGGGTGGGCTTAGAAAATATAATGATTTGCCACTCTCAAGTGGGCTTAAAACTCACAATTAATGAATTGTTCCAATTCAAATAACCCAACCTTCACCCACAGGCATTCAGGCAGTTATATCACATAAGCACTTAGCCTCATGGTAAGCATGCTATCATGGCAATCACTCACACGCATGCAAGGATGCTAAAGCCTAAAACTTACCGAGTACTCAAGCCAAAACAGAAGCTAATTAGAAATCCATGCATGATCCTAACTATACAGGAATGCCTAATGCAACACATGAAAGATGCAACTAAGATAGGCTCAGCTATTCTAAAGATGGCATGCGAAATGCTACAACTAACAAGTATTCAACTCGGAATTGATATACAATGCAGTTAGTATGATGCGCCGAGCCCGGTACATGCAAAACAGGTGAATGAATGCAAACATGCTATCATACTATATGCTAATTGAAACATGCCCTAATCTAACCATCATAAGCGGGTAAATAAAAGGGAGAAAGACGTGGGGTTGGAAGACATACATCACACACACGCACACTTATTACAGTTGTGCCATCGTGCAGAGGGTCCGAATAAATAATATACAGTTCCAAATGAATAATACAGTCCCCGAATAAGTACAAAAATCCTAATTAATTAACAAAGTAATCTAGGAAAGTAATAAATTTGGCATGCAAGCCAGGAACTGCCTCAATTCTGCTCCGGATGACGAATGATGCATGTTCGGGTTGCCTTGCGCGAAAATCCACTGCGATGCCCCGGTTTGCCTCTGTTTGCAATTGTTCTTGGCATACGTGCCAAGCTCCGGAAGGCTGCTGATTTCTGATTTGTTGCAACAGAGAGCAACAAAGGGGCATAGCAAAGTATTTTCACATATGTATGCATGACTACTCTTCGGGGAGTGTAGTCCTCAATCCTCGTGCCACCAATCACGCATCTCGATGCATGATGGCCGAGGAGTTGAATTGCACGACTTAATATAAAATGAATGCACATGAAAACACAACGAGGCCTAGACTCCATCATGAATAATCCAGAATGTCGGCGACCGGGAATTGGGACACGTTCCGTTACTCGGAGTACGAAACGTTCCTCGTTTCCCATGCTCGGGCTAACTCCTATCCCAAATACAATGCAATATGCATGACATGCATGAATGCAATCCTAACATACAACCTAGCACACGCAATGCTATGAATGGAAATGGCATACGCAATGCTCGATGTGACGAGACATACACAATGCTCTAACAAACAACCTAGCATACACAATGCACGATGGACTTACACCAACATGAGTGGGCCTCAGCCACACTCACATCAGTAGCCATTAGATGAAAATGAGACAATTGAAATGCGTGCATACATGCACGCAAACCGAGGACCGAACCTATGGCATCAAATGCCACTCTACCAAAGCATGGCAAGGCATGGAATATGGTATGCAATCATGCAAATTTCAGCACTGAAATATGATACGAAATGGTCCCAAAACATGAAAATATGGCACCCAATGCATGAGATGAGCCCTGAAACTCAAAACTAGGCACATGGAATGACTTATAGCTATACAAAGCATGCATTATTTGATCATGAAGCATAAAGACAGAATCAAGGCAGTCCCAAAACATGGACATTTTCAGTTCAAAGCATGGCCAAAAGATGCTAGCAAGATGGATTAAAATAGCATGCAATTTTGACTAGCAAACATCGTTTACATGGCAAGTATATTAAGCGTAAGGAATCTCACCAAACCAGAAAAAATCAGTGAACAAAACATGTGAAAATATGCTCAAATAACCTCTGAAATGAAGCCAACACATGCAAAAATGGTAAGCTCCTTTAGAGGGCCATGCAAGGAGTTATTAAGCACATATGAGGTGGACACTTAGCATGGCATAAACAACTATGAAAATCAAATATGGTAGTCCCAAAACTCACCAAATTGACCCTAGAAAGTGACTCCAAAGCATGTAAGATAGGGTCTCTTTGGAAGGCCAAAATGACCACCAAACAAGTCAAGGTGAGAGGGGGTCACCCCCCTCTGATTTGGAAGCTCAAAATAGTGTGTTAGCCACTGAAAATCCACTGGATTTCAGTGGCTAGAAGGCCAAACAAAGCATGCAACAAGGGCTTAGGTGTAAGTCTCAAAATAGGAGACAATCAAGCATACAAGGAAGCATATGACCTCAAACAAAAATATAACCTTAAACAAACTTGAAGATGAGATTAAAACAAGATATTTTTCAGTTTATGACAAATCTCAAAAACAAACACAAGTAGGGCTAATCTATCATGCAAAAATGGCCCTAAAGGAGAGAATAGAGACAAGGGGCAGCAGTTGGACTCAAACAGAGGAGAGCCCTTCAACAAAGTTGAAGAGAGGTTCAAAATAAGGCACTTTACAGTTTATGTCAAGCTTCGCAAATAATCACAAGTAGACCTAAAGTATCATGCAAAAAAAAAGGCCTAAAAGAGGGATAAAGAGACAAGTGATAGCTTCTGGCATCAAACAGAGGAGAGCCCTTCAACAAAGTTGAAGAGGGGCTCAAAACAAGACATTTCACAGTTTATGACCAAGTCTGAAACAGCTCACAAATAAGCCTAAAATATCATGCAAAAATAGGCCTAAAAGAGAGATAAAGAGGCAAGTGGTAGTAGCAGACCTCAAACAGCAAGAGGTCCTTGATCAAACATGAAAAGGAGCTCAAAATATGACTATTTACAGTTTGGGTCGGAGCCCAAAAATGTAAGCAAAAGGGGCTAAGAAAGCATGCAAAAAAAAGCTAAAAGAGAGGGAAAAGAGGCTTACCCTTGTAGCCTAAGTCTTCAACAACTTTTGGTCCAAGAAATGGTGCTCCTAGCCTCTGGAAATCAGCTTCAAAGGGCTGGAATGAGGGGTGGAGGTCTTGTGCTATGAGGTGTAGTGCAAAAATGCAAAGAAATCCTACTTCCAAGCTCTAACCATAAGCAATATAGAGAGAGAAGAAGCTTTTTGCCCTTCAAAAGCTCAGAACCTGGTATAAGGAAGAAGGCTATTGCTTATATAGAGCAATGCCAAGCCAAAGCTTCTTGAACAAGCTTTTCAAGGCTGTCATCCCTCCATACACGTGTATGGATGGCAGATAAGAGGATTTCAGCTGGTACAAAAGATCTTCCCGGAAACCAGCTAGGATAGGGGGGGTGCCGGCCATCAGCAATGGCCGGCAGTGCCACACTGATGGCCGGCAGGGCCTCACCAGTGGCCAGCAGGCACAAAGCCATGGCCGGCAGTGCACTGCCAGCACCATGCCATGGCTAGCAGTGCACCAGAAGGGCCACTCTGAAAGGACCAAATCAGGGTCCAAAAATGAGGCAGAAAGGATACAAGGTCCGGGAAACCCGAACCGGTGACGTTCCGCTGTGACAGTCGAGTACTGGGCGAGTAATCGAACCAGTTGTTGGGTGTACCTATAAGCACAACCAAGTCCTGAGGACGGTCAAAAATAGGATGTCTACACCTCCTCATTTATATACCTATCTCTCTCTCTGCCTCTGGTTCTAGGGCTTGCAATTTTGCAAGTGAAGTCTACGAAAATGGCGGGTCCATTCAAACCCACCAACCAATCAAACCCTTTTCTAACATTAAATTGCCTTTTCGTCATCAGATGTTCCCTTTGTCTAGGTAATCCGAAACCCAGAAAAATAATTCAAGAAATTGGAGTCTAAGGTTGTCTCTATTCTTGCCTTTTCTTTGATTTTTAGTTTTGATGAATGGATTACTTAGGCTTTCAGACTGGGGCTCAATTTGGGAAGAAAATTATAAGTGGCGTTTTGGCTTTTTGCCAAAATGCAAAAAGTGACTTTTTTTGGCCATAAATTGATTTGGGATGTTAGCTTTAAGCCAAAAGAAAAATTACGAAATTACCCTCCATAGGTGGAAAATGAAAGGGTGAAAATGTGTAATTTTTCAATGGCTAGGGTTACTTTGGTCATTTCATTATGATTTGACATTATAAACAAATATTAATAAAAAAAGTCAAAAGTCACTTTTTACCAACTTCCCAAATTATTTGTCTAAAAAAGCCAAAAGCTTGGTTAAAAGCCAAAAAGTCACTTTTTACCATCTTCCCAAAACAACCCTGGGTAAGCCCTGTTTCTAGCTCTAGCCCCCTTCAATGCTTGAATTTGAATGGAAGGCTTATAGGGTTTAGTATATGCTGTTATTTACCTTTTTCATTAATCTGTTTTTTTGTAGATTGGATACCTTGCTTTCTTTTGATGCTTCAATTACAAGGAAGGTTTATTAATAGGGTTGCAAGTAACAAGAGTTGAAAATGATTGAAGGGTCTGAGATTTTGATACATTTTTGCAAGAGACATTGCTGGAATTGGGAATCTTTTGTGAAGCTCGAACAATTGTGAATCTCACACCCTAAAAAGTTGAAGATGAAATTTTTTTTTTTTTTTTTTGACGACTAAATACTTTCTTTTGGGTGACTAAATTTTTAATCGCCAATTGGCCACTTTCGGCGACTAAAAAAAATTAGTTGCCGATTCTTTTGCCGGCAATTAGTCAACGACCACACAAGCGATCAAGAATTTTAGTCGGTGAAAATCTTTGGCGACTAAAAATTTGGTCGCCAAAAATGTAATTTGTTGTGATTTCTTTCCAATTAAGTTTCTTTTCTAAATTATCAATTTTTTCTCTGTTATAAAAAAATAAAAATAAATCTCATGTCTCTCAACTCTTACCCTAAAATCAAGTCAAGTACAAAAAAAACAAAAAAGAGAAAATAAAAGTGGGTAATTAAGTAAATTTAAATTTTTGTTATAAATAGTTGTTATATGAGTGAAGGAAATGTGTATTAAAATTTATTTGTTTACTTCGTTGTTAGAAAATTTCTTAGGAGAGGTTGGAGGTTAGCGTAATTTCATCCTAAAAAAAGGCCGTGCTGTAATAAATTATCATCTCATAATTTATTTTATTTTTTTGGAAACATATGCTTACACTATTAAAGTCGCCTTTGGCAAGAGTTAAATTGATTAAATAAGTACCAAAAAATAAAATAGATTAAATAAATAAATAAAATAAAATATCACATTTATAATTATTTCATTTTTTCTCTTACAACTATGACATCTAAATCAAAAAAGTTAAAAATTCTTTTCAAATAGAACTAATTTAGTCCGTTTAAATTAGTTCCAAAAACCTGAAAAATAGGTTAAATTAACTTTTCACAAACGAGAGTTTTAGTGAATAGAAATATGAGATGATAATTATTGCCATGTACCAGGTTGTGATAGATACATTAAAGATTGTAGAAGTAGTAGTTGTGATAGATACATATGAGATGATAATTAAAGGTCTAATGTTTTCTTATCTATTAAGAAAATAAGTAATTTCCACCATTTCTTAAATTTGAAGCTTTCAATAAATTTAAAGAAGAAGAAGAAAGTTCTTAATAAATTAAGTACTTCATAATATGACCTATCTTATACTAATGATTTCTAAATATTTATTTTTTGTTCAATGTGAATAAAGACACTGAAATCTAAAACCTTTAGGTTGTATTTTTTAATCTAAATTTGTTGAGGAATTTTTTTTTTTTGTAAAGAAGTGTGAGAAATATTTTTTGAAATAAAAAAATATAAACTTTAAGATAATATGACAACAATGATAAGTAAAAACCTTATTATTTTTTTTAACATTAGGAAAAATCCCTATTTAAGCGTGTGTCTGCTGTTGACTTTTTTTAGTTTTTTTTTTTGGGTCAATTTTTTGTTTTAAAAACTATATATTTAAGTTCTACTCAAATAGGCCAAAAAGTAAAATTTTAAATTTAAAAAAAAAAATCATTAAGAATTTATTTTAATTTTGTCAAACAAATTTAGTCTTTAGATCCTTTTAGAGTAGATGGATCCAAATCATAAATTTTTTTGACACAAATTTGGGGAAAAAAAATTAAAAAAAAAGTAATTTTTTTTAGTGAGATGCCAAATTTAAATATCAGTGCAAGTTAATATAATTTACTCCAACATTTTTAAAAATTAATTTTACAAACAAAAAAAAGGTCACTATACTAGGTGTGGAAAACTATCATTAGTAGAGGACATAGAGTACCGAGGACTTCTCAAAGTTAAAGAGGAAAATTATTTGGTAAAAAATATTAGAGATTTTAAAGTTTTTATAAAATGTTTCATATAGGTGTGAGATTTACATAGAACTCAGATTGTGTGGATCTCATATTTATGTGAGATATTTAGTAGAACTGTTAAAGCCTCTAGCATTACTGTTATCTGGTGGTCTGAACAAGACTTCAACTATTTTTTAATAGTATAATTATTATATTTTAAAAATACTAATTTTTTAAATTATTTTTTAATAGTACAATTATTACATTTTGAAAATATTAATGTTAATAAATTTAAAAGAATGGAAAAATAAAAATTTAATCTTATTTTAGTCTTTAATTTTTTTAAAAGAAACTAATATTTTGGAATAATAAAAAATATATTAAGAGATTAATATTTTGGGACAGATGGAGAATAAAATTTAATTTTTTTTTATCAAAATTAAGAAAAGTAGCTATCAATTGGTAAATAGGATAGAGTATTGCTCCAAAATCATCAAATAACCTATGTAGTGCCCTTATTGAAGGAGTTATTTGGTGATATTAAGACAAAGTCACATGGTGTTTTAAGTAAGTTATAAGGGTTTTGATTTGTGGCACTAAATTGGGGAGCACTAATGTCCCTAATTTTCATATAAGGCAAAAAAAAAAAAAAAAAAGCAAAACAGTTACCTGAAATGAAAATTAGGGGCATTAGTGCCCCCCAATTTAGTGTCACAAAACATTTTCCAAGTTATAATTGGTGAAAAGAATAAGACTTACAATTTTATGTTGAGTGATTAGTTAAGAATAAAGAAATGCTATGTGGGTCTCATACTCATATGAGAAGTTTGGTAAAATATTTGGGATACATAGCATAACTCTTTAGAATATAATCACGTGATTCTCTATATAACATATTTTATAAAAATTTTAATAAATATTTTACGTTATATTTAATTGAGAGATCTGAAAATAAATTTTTTTTTAAAAAAATATTATTAATATATTTTATTTACATTTTATTTTATTTTGTTTTGTTTTTCTAAAATCTCTCAATTAAATACGGGGTTAGAATCGCTAATATTTTTCGCTCCTGTACTATTAAATGATTTTATGATGACATGGTTGAAAGAGACGTGCAATGAAGGGTCCGTGGAGTGGGGAGTTTTTTTTTTTTTTTTAAATATTCTATAAAAAAAAATTATTTAGAGAATTGACATACTTTTTAAATTATTTGAAAAATTAATCTACTTTTAGAATTTATATTTTAAAAATGTGATTTTAAAATTAAAATTGTATTTTCAACATACAATTTCATCTTGAAATCACAAGTTGAAAATACAATTTATGATGACATGTTGAAATTACATGTTGAAAATGCCATTTCAATTGAAATCGCATTGAAATTGCATGTTGAAAATACAATCTTAATTTTAAAATTGTACTTTTAAAATACGTTTTCAAAAATTGATTAATTTCTCAAATAATTTGAAAAGTAAATTAATTCTCTAAATAGTTTTTTTTTAGAATATTAAAAAGAAAAACTCGTGGGGTGGGCCGTAATAAGAAACATTTTTCTGACTCTAGAAAGGGAAAAGAAAACCAAAAAAAGGGAAACGAAGCAAAATCATCTTCTTCATGTGTGCAGTTATTGAGGTCCGGAGGGGTTGGGCCTATAGGCTCGGGCGAACAGGGATGAGCGGATTCGGGAGCTTTTATTTGCACACACAATATATATTTTTTATATATTTTTCTCACTATATTTTTTGTACATTTTTTTCATTAAGTATGTGTATAAAGTAAGTTTGGTGTGTGTAAATAGAAGCCTCCACGGATTCTGAAATACCCGCCCACATTAACACTTGGACTTTCATTCTATTGCCTCCCAACTTTCACCTTAACTACCAAAATGCCATTTCTTACCCAAAAAAAAAAAAAAAAAAAATTATAAAAATGATGGGTTGATAAAAATTTCTTTATAAATAGAAACTTGTTATGTCATTCTATGTCATTTTTTTTTTTAATGTCAATTGCAAATTAATTGAGAAAAGTAAAAGATAATTGCAATCAATATAGAGGTGTAAGTGAGTTTATGCTCTAATGTAACGAAAAATTGTGATCTTGTTTGTACTATGACAGAGACTCCATTTATACTTTTATGGCTAAAGGCTTGTTTGGGGTGTCTTAAAAAAGTGCATTTTTTGTCTTTTTAGATTAAAAAAGACAAAAAAAAAATATGAAGGTTTGGGTTAACTTTTTGAATTTTTATAAAAAAATGTGTATTAAAAAATTGTATAAAAAAAGTGTGTAAGAGATGATTGGAGAGGAGTGGGACCCAGCTGGAGAAACGGAACCCGTGTATTGGAGTTGGAAATTATTGGGTGAATAGTGAACAAAGCATTGGACGGTTTTGTTTGGCTTATGGGGGTCATCACGGGCCCATTTTAATAATCTGAACCGTTCAATGTGTGTAACTCGTCGAACACTATGTACCTATAAAAAATCATATTAATCTGATATCGATAGCTATCTGATCAGACTTATTTATTTTTCAATCATTAATTATAACACCATCCATTTGTTGTACATAACTGATTTGATCATATAGTTATCGATATCCGATCAATGTGATTTTTTGCAGACATATAGTACTCGACGAGTTCTACACATTGAACGGTTCAGATTATCAAAACGGAATCCGTGATAGACCCCACAGGCCGAATAACAGTGTGTACAAATCACGCCCAATCAATGTGATTCTGTCCACTGCCGCAGCTGTGCTGCTGCATAATGGTCAAGTCTCCGTGTACTTTTGTTGAAATTTTTTTTATTTTTTATTTTTTATTTTTGGGTGAATAGTGATATCTTTTTGAATTTTGGAGTAATTTTTTGACTTTTTGTCTTATATAGAACACGCCAAACCAGGCCTAAGTTTGGAGACTTTATAAAGAAATCAAAAAGTAAAAAAATTACTATAATGCTCTATTTATTTGGACATAAATTATTTTTTGAAAAATATTTTATATATTTTTTGGTATTTGGTATAATGAAAAACGAAAGTCAACTAAAAATATTTTTCATAGCCAACAGAAAGCAAACTTATATGGTCAGAAAATATTTTTCACTTTTAGGAGATGAAAACGTTTTTTACACTAAAACCTTATCAATATCATCACAGTAACACCGTCACTCTTATCTCCACCACCACACTCACTGCCACCATCAAATGTGCTTTCATTTTTATCTAATTATACCTCTAATTAAAACGTCAGGTGTGCTTCTACGTCATTATTGAAAGTTGCTTTCATTTTTTTAGATACTTTGTCTCTCGATTGTTTGTGTTTTGTATTATGAAATTTATTACATCTGTGTTTGCTATGCAGACAATTTCAATATTATTCTCAGAATTAGAAGTACAAAAAACATATACAAAAAGTATACAAATAGACAAGATTTTATAAAAAAATTGTTTCTAAGTCTCACCTCATAAAATTCCTATAATTCATTTATTTTTTATATTATATTTTATGTTTATTTTTTGTATTTTTTTTTATATAGTTTTATTTGTTTTCTTTAAAAGTTTATTTTTAAAAATTAACAAATAAATAAATAAATCATTTTCTATTTCAAACAATTTCATTTTTGTTTTTTATTTTTATTTTTTCTTAAAGTAGTTTTAGTTTTGGAGAATTACTTATTTTTTTCAATATATTGTAATTTTGTGCATTTTAAGTCTATAATGTTTCCACTAATACACTCGGAAATGCACTATGAAAGAAGTATCATACGAAAATCAAGCAAGAAGAAAAAAAATAAATAAAACAATACAATAAATATGAAGCAAAGATCAAAGATCAAAGCTCTCAACACAAGCAAGTAAACAAACAAGCAAGTAGAATAGAATATTTAACAATAGACATTTAAAAATTAGCAATAAAATTTTATAACTTTCTTTTAAAAAAAAAAAATTTCTATTTCGTACTAGCTAAATAATTTGCTTGTTTTTTGTTTTCACTTTTCAGAAAATTATACTTTCTTGTTTTTTGTATTTTTCAACTTTTACTGAATTTTTTTTTAATATTTTAAGCAATTTTTTTAAAAATTTTTTAGACACACCTAACATAAATACACATAAAAAGTATAATTTTTGTGAAATTTTTTTTTAAAAATTCACTAAAGACCAAAAATACAAAAAAAAAAAAAAAAAAAAGAGGAGAATTCAGTATATTTTTTATATTTTTATGTATTTATTAATTTTTAAAAATATTTTTTCACAAATTTTTTACTTTTTGGATACATCTAAGTGAGGTGCATTTAAAAAAGTAAAAAAAATGCTTAGAATTTTAAATATATTTACTAAAAACAAAAAAAAACATGAAATACAAAAAACTCAGATTTCAAAAAACTTAATCCAAAAAACTCAAACCAAACACATATTTTATTTTTATTTTTATATTTTTTTTAGATTTGAAATTAAAACTATAGTAAATTTATGTAAGCATAATTGCTAAGCCCATTTTTTTTACTTAATGTATAATATTGTATTGACTACCTTTTTTTAGGTTTATTTTTTAAAATATTTATATAAAAGTAAAAATATGCCATTAGGAATAAATTTTTCCCGTACATTATTTTTAAATTTTAAATAAAAACAAGCACAAAATAATTGATTGAAGATATGCTACATTTGTTATATTCCTTTTTTTCTGTGTGTAAAAAAAAATATTTAAAAATCACAATTAACTCCGTTGGGGTTGTTAACAACTCCCCCAATCCCAAGCCGCGTTAAGAATGAGGGTTGTATGTTAGGTAGCCAACAGCCAACACGTAAAAAAGCCGCTCGGATCCCTTATGACAATGAATCCTACTTTGAATCGTTTAAATTCTAGGTCGTTCCTCTCAAGTAACGCGTTGCGCTTGCCTCCGAGTGTATCAAAAAGTGAGCAAGGGAAGTCGCATCGATGCCTAGGTGCGGTAAAAAATGGGCAAAGGTTCCTGCATTTTTTAAACGAGCACTGGTAAAGAAGATAGTCCAAGACTATAGGTATAGGGTAGCCACTTGGAACGTAGGAACCTTAACTGGTAAGACGATGGAATTGGTAGATGTTATGATTAGGAGAAGAGTTAGTGTAGCTTGCGTACAAGAAACTAAATGGATAGGTGAGAAAGTTAGGGAAATTGAGGATACATGTTTTAAACTGTATTATAGTGTTAAGGATAGATGTAGGAATGCGATAGGAATCATAATTGCGAAGGGTCCTGTGGAAAATATAGTGGCAGTCATTAGGAAAGGGGATAGGATCATGTTAGTTAAATTAGTTATTGGAGGGAATATAGTGAACGTTATTAGTGCATACGCCCTCAAGTAGGATTAGATGATCAAACTAAGAGGGATTTTTGGGAGCAAATGAATGAGATCTTACAAGAGATACCAGTAGGAGAGAACCTGGTTATAGGTGGAGATTTTAATGGCTATGTAGATATAGATAAACTAGGCTATGAAAGGGTACATGGTAGATACGGTTTTGGTGACGAAAATGAGGTTGGAGAGAGTATCTTAGATTTTGCATTGGCTTCTGACCTGGTGGTAGCCAATACTATGTATAAGAAGAGGGAGGAACATTTGATAACCTTTAAGAGTGTGTCAGTTAAGAGCCAAATAGATTACTTCTTAATGAGAAAAGTGGATCACCTAAAGTGCAATGATTGTAAGGTGATTCTTAGAGAGAGCATTGCCTCTCAACATAGGATTTTGGTACTAGATTTATGTTTTAAAAGGCAATACCAGGCTGGGAAGGATGGTGGGCGTCGTAGGATAAGATGATGGGACCTAAAATGAGATAAACTAGAAATATTTAAGAATAGAATGGATAAGGAAGGTACTTGGGACTTTGAAGATGATGGTAACACTATGTGGAACTCAATGGTCAATTGTATAAGGAGAATCTCAAGAGAAGTGCTTGGAGAGTCGAAAGGAACGGAACCCAGCTCTAAGAAAACTCGGTGGTGAAGGGAAGAGGTTCAAGCGGTAGTTAGGACAAAAAAATAGTGCTTTAAAAAGTGGCAGAATGATAGAACTGAGGAAAACCTTAAAAGCTATAGATTGGCTAATAAGGAGGTCAAAAAAGTCATAAAAGAGGCTAAGTTGAAAGCTTATGATGACTTATACACTAGACTAGATAGTAAGGAGGGAGAAAAGAGGATATACAAACTTGCTAGGATACGAGAGAGGAAAACAAGTGATCTTAATCAAGTTAAATGCATAGGATTCTAAGGTATTAGTGAAGGATGAAGAGATTCAGGAAAGATGGAAAAATTATTTTGAGAAACTATTAAATAAGGAACATGAAGGTACGATAATAAGGGAAGAAATAGCCAGTAATACAATAAACCAAGACTATAGGTTCTATCACAGGATTAAGAACATTGAAGTGGAGATTGTACTTAAGAAGATGAAATCAAATAAGACTTTAGGACCCGATGATATCCCTATTGAAGCTTGAAAGTGTTTGGATAAAAAGGGGGTTGCTTGGTTGACTAGGTTGTTTAGCAAAATTTTGTTCACTAGGAATATGCCAGATGAGTGAAGGAAGAGTATTTTAGTGTCAATCTATAAAAATAAAGGAGATGTCCAAAATTGCAACAACTATAGAGGAATCAAACTATTGTGTCATATAATGAAGGTGTGGGAGAGGGTGATGAAATGCCAATTGCGAGATATAACAGAGGTGTTAGAGAATCAATTTGGGTTTATGCCTAGCAGATCAACAATGGAAGCGATCTATCTTTTGAGGAGAGTAATAGAAAAGTATAGAGAAAAGAAAAGAGACATTCATATGGTGTTTATCGACCTTGAGAAAGCATATGATAGAGTGCCTAAGATATAATATAGTGGGTATTAGAAAAGAAAGGGATGACAAAATGTTACATTGATATGATTAGGGACATGTATAAATGGGTGGTGACCATTATTAGATTGCATGCTGGAGAGACAAATGAATTTCCAATCACTGTAGGGTTACACTAAGGATTTACCTTAAGTCCTTATCTTTTTGCTTTAGTTATGAATGAGTTGACGAGAAATATTCAGGATAACGCGCTATAGTGTATGCTTTTTGCAGACGATATCGTGCTAATGAATGAGACTAGATAAGGAGTTAACACAAAGTTGGAGATTTTGAGAAAAGCTCTTGAATCTAAAGGATTCCGGATAAGTAGAACTAAGACAGAGTACATGAAATGTAAATTTAGTAACAATAACAATGAAAGCAGAGGAGAAGTAAAGATTGAGAACCAAGAACTGCCTAAGAGTGAACATTTTTGTTATTTAGGGTCGATTATCACAACAGCGGGGAGATTAATGCGGATGTGGCCCATAGGATTAAGGCGGGATGGTGTAAGTGGAGAAGTGCGTCTGGGGTATTGTGCAATAAACGAATACCCACTAGACTAAAATGTAAATTCTATAGAACGGTTATTAGACCAGCGATGTTGTATGAGATGAAGTGTTGGGCAACCAAGAAACAAAATGTAGATAAGATGAGTGTGGTTGAAATGAGGATGTTAAGGTGGATATGTAGCAAAACTATACAAAACAGAATTAGGAATGAATGTATATGGGAACAGGTAGGAGTAGCACCGATAGAAGATAAGTTGAGAGATAATCGATTGAGATGGTTTAGTCATATTCAACGGAGACCAACAGAGGCAGTAGTGAAGAGTTGCGATGTTGTAACGATAGATGGAAGTGTTAGGAGACGGAGTAGGCCTAGATTAATGTTAGCTAGCGTTGTAAATAGAGATATGGATCTTCTTAATTCGACTAATGAAATAGTCTTTGATAGGGCCACTTGGAGAAGAAGGATTCATGTAGCCGATCCCATTTGATGGGACTTAAGGGTTGGTTTGGTTTGGTTATTTAAAAATCACAATTCACTCATCTATCTATATATTATATAAGGGAAAAAGAGTTTTCAACCCACAAGTCTTGTGGAAGCTCCAATTTTCAATCTTAATTTCTTAATTTTCTGATTGTTTTTTAATAAAAAAACCCTCCCACCCACCATTTAATTTGACTCAACATATTACCCTATTGCTAGCCTAGCATGTAATTTGACTTCTTATATTACCCTACTGCCAGCCTACTAACCTAAACCATACTGCCACCGTTTAATTGCAACCTTTCACTTCCATAGGTCCCAACCTTCTTTATTGTAGCCTCTCACTTTCACATGTCCCAGAGTTGGACAGAATTTGGAAAAAAAAGTTAACACTTTTACAGTTACAATCTTCATTCCAACACAATCTTCAAAGTCTATAAGTATTTTTTTCATTTATTTTTTAATATGGTCATTGTATTTAAGTTCACATAAAGTACCCACTATTAATGATGATTAGATTGTATTTTGTAATTGTGATTGGATTTAATTTATTGTTCAATATAGTGATTGTATTTTTAATCCGTGTTTTTTGGAAAAGAAATTTGAATTGTACTTATTAGGTTCACATAAAGTACCCACTATTGATGATAATTAGATTGTATTTTTTCTAGCAAAATTTGTGATTGTGATTGAATTTAATTTATTTTTCAATACAGTGATTCTATTTTTAATCTGTGTTTTTGGGGAAAAAAAATGGATTGTATTCATTACGTTCACATAAAATATCCACTATTGATGATGCTTAGATTGTATTTGGTCTAGCAAAAAATAAATTGTAATTAGATTTTTTTTAACTCACTGTATTTTTTGAAAAAAAAAATATTTTATTAAGCCCTACTGCCACCATTTAATTGCAACCTTTCACTTCCACTGGTTGCAGCCTTTCACTTCCGCAAGTCCCAGAGTTGACACAATTTGGGAAAAAAAGTTGACACCTTCACAGTTACAATCTTCATTCTAACATAATCTTCAAAATCTATAAGTAATTTCTTTATTTATTTTTCAATGCGGTCATGTATTTTTAAACTGAGTAGGAATGATTATATTTATTAGGTTCACATAAAGTATCAACTATTGATGATAATTAGTTATATTTTGTGGTTGCGATTGAACTTAATTTATTTTTCAATACGATGATTGTATTTTTAATTTGTGTTTTTTGCGGAAAAAAAATTCGATTGTATTCATTAGGTTCACATAAAATACCCATTATTGATGATGATTATATGATATTTTGTCTAGCAAAAAAATTTGTAATTGAATTTTCTAACTCACTGTATTTTTTGAAAAAAAACATTTATTGTGTTTTTTAACTATCATTTAACCTAATTTGTAATTGAGTTTTTAACTCGTTTTGTTTCTTGCAAAAAAAAAAAATAAATAATCGTTTTTTTTAATTACCAATTGACTTCATTGTTTATTATTATTATTATTATTATTATTATTATTATTATTATTATTATTATTATGAGCAAAAATGTGATTGTGTTTTTTTACATTTTATTTTGATCACACAATGATTGTGTTTTTTTACACTATTTCAATCACATGATGAGAAAAAAAAAATTATTTAGGTTGTGACAATCTCTATGTTTTTTGGTAATTAGATTGTATGTTGTCTTGCCAAAAAAAAAAAAAATGTAATTGGATCTTTAACTCATTGTGTTTTTTGAACAAAAAAATATTGTATTTTTTAACTGTCAATTGACTTAATTTGATATTGATTTTTTTTACACTCCGTTTCGATCACATTATGAAATATTTTTTTTTTGTGTGGATTCTGAAGCATAGTGAGTTTTTAACTCACTATGTTTTTTGAAAAAAATAATAAATTTTTAATTACCAATTGACTTCATTTTTTTATTATTATTATGAGTAAAAATGTGATGGTATTTTTTTACACTTCGTTTTGATCACACGGTGATTTTATTTTTTTAAAGGATTGTATTTTTTTTACACTCCATTTAGATCACATGATGAGAAAAAAAAAATTGAATTGTGACAATCTCTGTGTTTTTTGATGATTAGATTGTATGTTGTCTTACAACAACAACAACAACAACAATTAAAAAAAAAAAATTGTAATTGGGTCTTTGATTCATTGTGTTTTTTGAACAAAAAAATTATTGTATTTTTTAATTGAATTAATTTGTGATTGAGTTTTGTTACACTCCATTTCGATCACATGATAAATAAAAAAAATGTGTGGATTTTGACAATCTATGTGTTTTTTAAAACTTATTCAGTCTACTATTAATGATAATTAGATTATATTTTGTCTAATAAAAAAAATTTGTAATTTGATTTTTTAACTCACTATATTTTTTTGAAAAAAAAAATTTATTGTACTTTTTAACTATCAATTAACTTAATTTGTGATTGGATTTTTAACTCACTATATTTTTTTGGAAAAAAAAAAAGAAGTGTTTTTTAATTACCAATTGATTTCATTGCTTTATATATATATATATATATATTATGAGCAAAATTGGGATTCTATTTTTTTACACTCTGTTTTGATCAATGCAGTGATTTTATTTTTAAATGATTGTGTTTTTTTACTCTCCATTTCGATCACATGATGAGGAAAAAAAAATTTGTTTAGGATGTTACTGTGTGAGTAAATTTCTGACCACACTGTCAACTCAATATTCAACTAGAGAGCACTGGCAGAATAGATGGCGCCTGAATGACCTGTAACAGAAAGAAGAGATTCCGGTGGTGGTTCGTCCACTTGGGGGCACTCCGACGATCAAGTTAGTTAAATATCTCCCAAAGATAACCAAAGTGCTTAACTCACTATTTAGAATATAAATTACGTACCTTAGACTCATAAGGGTGCCTCTCTTTTATAGCCAACACAAACTTAGTCCCAATAGAAGTCTAACTTCAATGGACTTCAGCTCAGTGCTTATCTTGGACTCTCCAATAGATAAAGATAAATTCCCTAAGAGCTTTATCCTTATCTAGGCTGAGGTCCTTCCTCATTCTAGGACTCTTGTCCCTCCTCAACCTAGCTGAGATTACCTCAGCGTCATGACCAGGACACGTGGTACCCCGGCTGACACGTCGGCGTCACTTTGGCCACGTGTTGGTACTCAAAAAATATATTCCCACAACTGCCCTCTAGGCTCTATTATCTCGGCATCCTAAGGTGATGGAACCTATATCGTCATATCGTATAGCATGCCGGCTATCTTACTGTATCATCCATTTACCTAGGTCATAATACGTCGGCTTCACGCGACCGGGTCCTGTATTCTATCTCATCAAGGATTTTAGAACCAATAACCTAGTTTTATTCGAGTTTATTTAACCGAGATCCTCCTACCAGCCGAGGTCATTGCTTCATTAAACCAAGAACTCTAAAAGTTTTATCACGCGTATGAGCTGTCACGCGAAATAAATCAACCGTTTTTGTTACGCATCTTCCCCTCACTAGATCGTACTCGATACGCTCCTGTAAGTCATCTTGTGTCTGGGTGCGTCGTCTGACAAGCACGTCGCCCTAGACGTATTGATGGTATTTTGCCACCATTCTCCGCGTTTTGATCAAAATCATTTATCTCTCTCCGTCTCTTCACTTTTTGCATTATCGTTTCTGAAGTATCCAACTTTTTCTCTCTCTCTAATCTGTCTTTATTCAAGCTTTTCTAGCTCTGCAACTTGCTCCGTTCACCTCCTTTGGCGTGATTTTCACCGCTCCGTCGCTTTTGTAACCATTATCTGACTTCGGCGATCCTCATACCAGCCTTACTTTCTCTGGTAAGCCACTATTCCTCATAGTTTTCAGTTCTTGATTTCACTGCGAACTCTGTTGTATTTTACGAACTTGCTTATGTCTTCGATCATTTTTAATATGTACCTTGATTTGCACCACGTGTTTGAGTATGTTTGCTTCATGATTCTGTTTTTGCCTAATTCTTTCTTGAATATTCACACACTACTCACAAATTTGTTCACTTTTGCCACTGTTCTTGGCCTCGCACCCTTGTGCACACTTTGTCACAGTGTTCTTGATAGTTCGTCACTGTTCTTGATTCTAAAACACGTTCTTGTTTTCTGTTTTCTATGTCTTTTCCAGATTCGTGCCTTCAATCTTCGTTTCCGTAGATCTAGGTTTGGGATTTGCTTGTAGAACCCACAAATTTTTAGGAAAAACTAAAACACATTCCCCTTAAGATCCCCACAAATTCTTACCCCAGCTCATATTTAGGTTTTAGCCGAGGTCCTTAAAAACTGTCATAAAACACTTTCTTCCAAAATCCTACACCTTCCCCTCAGGCCGACATCATGGACATGTGAAAGTATAAGGTCGACACCCCGACCAAGTTAGAATACTTTAGGTGGGAGTTTTCCATCCCTGCCAATATCCACATCAGGTTGGCAGGGGAGGAGGATTTCATTATGCCCGATGTGAACCTTGTGTCTTTCCCAGTAGTGGCCTTTATCGAGTGTGGACTTAGATTTCCACCTGACACCTTTTTCCGAGAAATCCTTTATTACTATATATTGAACCCAATGCAGCTTGCCATCAACTCTTACCCAGTTATCAACGGTATAATAGCCTTAGCCAAACAAGAGAATGCTAGGGTTACCCTTCCCGATATCCAGTACTGTTACACTATGTGTCACCTGAAATCAGAAAAAGGCCACATCTATTACCTCAAATCGGGGTCTACTGAGTACAAACTCATTGCCGACCTCCTAGACTCAAACAAAGGTGCTGAAGACGATTACTTCATCGTCTCGGGCAACTAAGAGTTTCAACCAAACAATAACCTCCACGTTTATCCCCTAAGCTAAACAGTTTTCGGGGAAGGAAATGGTAAGAGTCAAGTGTCACATTTCCTTGCTCTTTTTTTTAGAGCTTTCAATACTTTGTTCTAACGTCTGTGCTCTTTTTTTTGCAGTTCTTCCCCAGCCACCAAAGGGCTTTCGCAAGTCTTTCTTCCCCAGCAAGGACTTGAAGAAGCTATTGAATTTGACCGTCCACAAGCGAAGAGCCCCTCTGCTTCTCAATTTCATTCCTACTTACAAGTCGGTTCTTCCCGACGTTTCAAAGAAGAAGAAGAGTCAGTCTCCTCCATCTGCCACTACTCCTCCAACAACCTCGTCATCTTGGCCAGATCAAGGGTCAACCTCTAATCCAGCAGAGCAGCCATCTACCTCAGCTCCATAACTGATCCCACCATCTCAACGCTGCCGCCGCCGCCGTCGAACTATTTTTGCTGCTGAGATGGGCCGCAAGAAAACAGTCGCTGAAGACCTCTTGGCTGACATCCCATCCTCCGTTGACGCTCAACCAGTACCAACTCAGCCTCCAAAGCTGAAACAAAAAAGGCTGAAGAAGGCTCAGCTGAAGGCAACAGTGACTTAGATTGATACTGAGGACACCTTGCCAATTTCAAAATTGGCTTTGAGCGAGAAAACCCCCTTCTTCCCCAAGAAAAGGCTCACCAAGGCCAAACCATTCCAATCAACTCGGTCAAAGAGGTCGAGGTCCGAATCTGCCACGACCTCGAGGCCAATGAAATCAGATGCCCCCTGGGCCCCCCCAATCACCATCGAAGACAAGTCGGTCAAAGCGGGCGACAGTGCAACGGACTTCGAAGTCGGCGTCGCCCTCTCACGGCTTTGCTGCTTTCAAATGACCTTAACTAGAATGTCGAGTTGAGCGAGTATGAAAACTTCGCTATAATGCTCCAGCATTCTGTTCAAGTAAGTCTTTCACACTTAGTATTTTTTTTTTCTCTATTCCTTCATACTCAAACAATTTTACTAACTTTTGTTTTGTTCATCTTCTTTTAGGGGATCCAGCACGCTCACTCTCTCTCAATGCAAGCTTTTGAGGTGAGGAAGGAGTTGGCCGACAAAATAAGGGAGGCTGCTGGATTGCAGAAGGCCATCAAAAGAGCCGAGGCAAAAATGAAAACCTTGTCAGATCAGGCTACGGCAGCCATTAAAGCCAAAGACATTGCTGAGGAAAAAGCAGATGCTACAAAGGCCATTAAGAAGGTTCTTGAGGCTGAAAAGAAAGAGGCCGAAGAAAAGGCAGCCGAGGCCTAAAAAGAACTCCAAGATGCCTTAGCCACAAAGGAGGCCAAGATCAAGGCCGCCGATGAGAGGGCATACGCAGAGAGGGCGACCGACGTCAAGGAGGACTACAAAAAACAAGTGAAGCAGGTATGCAACAAAGGTTTCTCCCTTGGTTGGATGGCTGCTCTAAAAAAGCTTGACATCCCCGAGGACTCCCCCTTTAAGAATGTCGATGTCCTACCCCTGCCATCACCTCATACTCTAAGCCAATCCGAAGACGATTCTGAGTCTGAGGAGGAAGCTTTGGTGAGGAAATCAAAGGAAGCTGCTGGGGCCAAATCCCCTGCTCCAAATGAGCAAGTCCTAAACTTGACTCAAGATAAGGAAGGTGAGGTCTCCAAAGATGCTCCTCCTAAGAAGGCAACATTGGATGCCCCTATTGCCGACAAGAGCCTCGACCAAACTCTTTAAGAAATTGATGCCGAGCTCGCGGTTGAAAGGGTTGCCGAGATGTCTTCTCAGCTGTTTTCTGAACCCCAGACCCAACCAGCCATAGACGCTGAAGAGTCTTAGTTTTTGCTTTGTACTTGGTATTTTGTCTTACTTTTTGAATCAATGTAAGCTTGGATCTGGCCGAAGTGCCGCTTTTGTAATTTTTGAACAACTACTCTTTTGATTGGCCGAAGTGCCCTCTTCTTTTTTAAAATGATTCTTCTAAATGCAAGTACAATTTCCTTTATATGACTCTTGTATGATTCTGTACTTAGAATAATTTTGTATGCTTTCAAGCATACACCTTATTTGTGCAATTTCCTCGGGGTGATATACCTCGGTTATACAAACCGATGGTTTACCTCAGCAAGTACATAAGTACTTCTTTTAATACAACCTTGGTCTTTAACTTGGAAATTTTTCTAAAAAATTTCAACAAATGTTTAGACCAATTTTCTTTTAAGTACAACCTCGGTTTAACTTCAATTTGTAACTTCAACTTGTAAATTTTTCACAAATTTCAACAAGTGTTAAACATAACCTCAGTTTAACTTCAACTTGTAAATTTTTCACAAATTTCAACAAGTGTTAAACATAACCTCAGTTTAACTTCAACTTGTAAATTTCTCACAAATTTCAACGAGCGTTAAACATGACCTCGGTTTAATTTCAACTTGTAAATTTTTCACAAATTTCAACAAGTGTCAAACATAATATCGGTTTAACTTCAACTTATAAATTTTTCACAAATTTCAGCAAGTGTTAAACATGACCTCGGTTTAACTTCAATTTGTAAATTTTTCACAAATTTCAACAAGTGTTAAACTAATTTTAGCTTGTAATTTCTACCTTTCCAGGAACCATTTTCCAACTCTCTGCCCCCTAATGTGAACTTAAGTTCCACTTGGGTTCTTATTGTGCATGTATTCTAGAAACATCGCCAAGTATCTTATCAGTCACAAGTGTAAAAAATCAAGCTAAAAGTTTATTTATTACTTCAGCTAATAACAAAGAACAAAAATGTCTAATGATAGAAAAATTTCAAATTGCAAGTATTCCAGGGCCTTGGCAACTCTTTGCCTTCATTATCTTTAAGCCGATATGCCCCATTGCCCAATACCGAGATGATTCTATAGGGTCCCTCCTAATTCGGGCCAAGCTTGCCCTCTCTGGGATCATTTTTGTTGCCGACGACCTTTCTCAAGACAAGGTCACCAACTTGGAACTCTCGCGAGTTCACCTTCTTATTATAAGCCCTAGCAAGCTGCTGCTGGTATGCCCCTAACTGAATTGCTGCTTTCTTCCTTCTCTCTTCTAGCAGATCCAGATTTCAGGATATAAATACATCGTTAATTCCATTCTCTACTCACTGGGTTCTGATCCCTGGGATGCCGACCTCCAGAGGAATGACTGCTTCTGTGCCATAAGCCATGGTAAATGGGGATTTCCCAATTGATCTTCTCAACATAGTCTGATATGTCCAGAGTACACTTGGCAGTTCATCTACCCGCTTTCCTTTTACTACTTGCAGCCTCTTCTTAATCCCATCTAAGATGACTTTGTTGGATGCTTTTGCTTGTCCATTACTTTGAGAAAAACTTGGGGTGGAAAAATAATTATTGATTTTGAACTTTGCACAGAAGCTCTTGATTAGCTTACTGTCAAACTGTGTGTCGTTGTCAGCTATTATTGCTCTTGGGATTCCAAACCTGGTGATGATGTTTTTCCATATGAAGTTCTTCACATCAATGTGTAACAACGCTCGTTACTGTTTACCGATTAATCACTGATCACTGATTGAGTACCGATTACTGCTAAATTGAGACTGATTGTGACTGATAACTGAACTGATTTAAATACCGAACTGACTAACTGAAATCCGAAACTAATTGATCGACTGTATCTGTTTGAATTGCATTTTTATCTGTTTTATGTTTAGTTATCTGTTCATGTTTCTATGTTTAAACTGTAAATTGAAGGCCTTATCAGCGGCCGAACCAGAAATCGGTTAGTGTTTCATGATCAGTAAAATTTATGTGATTTAATGGTGTATTTATCTGAAAACTGATTAGGTATGATTAAATTAGATTAAATACTGATAAATTACATTGTTGCACTTATTTACCAAACTAGCCCTTAGTGGCCCACTCAATACAATATATTTGGGCCTTATTACACTTGCACACAACATTTCATCAGCTTAGTTCTTGTCACAACCGACCACAGAGAGAGAGAAAGTGAGAGAATTGGATTGTCCTTGTTGATTTGGCTTGAATCTTGAGGAATTGAAAGCTTAAGTGCATAATCGAGCCTCTAGACTTGAATTTGAGGAACCTAGGTATGAATTTCATTCACTTAATTATGTATTTAAATTCCTTCTAGCATGGATCAAGGTGGTTTAAAGAGTTAAGTCTTGAATTGGTTCAATATTGTTGAATTGAAGCTTAATTGTTGCATACATGGCATATTCTTGCATTTTTTAGCTTGTTTTTCATAAACTTGCCACATGCATGTCTATGTTTTGAGAATAGACCATGATTTCATCATGTTTTTGAAGGAATTGGCTCATTTGAGCTTGTATTTAAAGCTTTGAAATGGTTTTAATCCATGCATGTTTGCATGTTCTCCATGTTCATGAAAATTGGTTGAAATTGAGTTTGAATTAAATACCCTTGGGCTTTGATTTCTCAAATTGAGTTTTGAATCATGTTTAACTATGAGTTTACAAGAGTTTTCCAGAAAATAGGCCCAAGAGGATCGAATTTTTGCATCAAAAACTTGGTTTTAAGCTTGGAGGTGCAATCTGGATTTTCCAGATTTTGCACTGCCGCTCGAGCGGGGAAAGTGGCGCTCGAGCGAGGAATTCGAGCTCCCAGCATCTTGCACTATTTTACAGTCCGCTCGAGCGGAGTATTGAACGCTCGAGCGGAGGCTTGTGTCTCACGCTCGAGCGGGCGTCGAGCGTCCGTCGAGCGAAGATTTCGCCTATCCAGTACTTTTACAGTACGCTCAAACGAGTACCTTTGTTGCATGTCCGCTCGAGCGGGGAAACCTGCGCTCGAGTGGGACTCTATTTTTTTGAAAAAAATCTGAAACTGTTTTCTGTGCGCATCTTTGCATCCTCATCCCATCCTAGGCATTCTTAGGCCTAATTTAAGACATCTTAATGAGGATATCGATGTAGAACACACCGAGGAAAATTAGGGGTTAAGTTATTATCTTTCCCAACTGTGTAGCTTAGTATGTGTTCAATCTGTTAACTGTGTAGGGTTGGCAAATGGGGAGACGTGCTCTAGTTTACTGTAGCCCAGAACTCTGTGAGTAACATCTGTGTAAAGATATGTTCAAAAATGATTATCTTCTGAACAATTGTACTGTACTGTTTCTGAACTGATACTGTTAACTGAATGAATGTATGTCCTATATTCTAAACTGTACTATGGCATCCCTAGCAACTACTGTTACTGACTGTTACTGTTACAGAGATCTCTGTCGGTTCCCTTGTTGGAACCACTACTGTTTACTGATTGATGGCCATCATTTACTATTCGGTCTTTTAAGACCTACTGTTTACTGTACTGCTATGCTAATGGATGTACCACATATGACTGAATGACTGATATACTGAATCAATGAACTGTTTTCATTACTGTAAGGACATTCATTCTAAACCCCTTTACGCATTATGTTATTCACTGGGCTTTAGCTCACTACTCATATATATATGTAGGTGTATAGGCACCAGACCGCAGCTAGAAGCGTCGGGGTAACTCCAGTTTTGTCAAGCCAACCTATGTGCCTCATTGCGAGGTTCCGAGTCGGCCAAGATATGGCTTAGGGGTGTTTTTATTTCCCTGTCCGTTTCTGTATCTGTTTTGTAATAACTGTATAGATTGTACCGTACTGTTTAATAGGGATTAAGTCCCTGTTTTGAATGATTGTATATATTGTACATACTGTTCTGTACTGTTTATATATGTATGTATAAAAAGTCTTTTTGCATATAGATTGTCGCAGCTCATTGGACATTATTTATTTACTGTATTGGCTTCCGCCAGGCCCTGTACTCTGTTTTACTGTATTACTATTAAGCACGCCTTCGGTAATCTCGGATTACTGGCCGGTTACGGTGCTAAACCCATAGGGCCGGGTTTGGGTCGTGACACAACGTCTCGAATCTTGGTAAGGGGTTCAGCCTCTACCCACTTGGTGAAGTAATCTATTGCTACCAGTAGGTACTTCCTTTGTCCAGTTGCTTGGGGTCATTTTCCAACAAGATTCATGCCTCATTAGGCAAATGGCCAAGGGCTGGACACTGGGTTCAAGTCGGCTACTGGTTGATGTATCAAAGGTGCAAACCTTTGGCACTGCTCACACTTCTTCACATAAGCTTCGGCATCTTTCTGCATATAGAGCCACCAATACCCCTGAGTAATGGCCTTGTAGGCAAGTGACCTGCCCCTAGCGTGGCTTCCACATATTCTTTCATGTACCTCATACAAAAAATCTTTAACCTGTGCAGGATGTACACACCTCAGAAGGGGTCCAGTAAATGATCTTCTGTAAAGGTGTCTTTCTGGGGTCAAGTTGAATCTTGCCGACTTCAGTCTGATCTTGTGCGTTTCTTTTCAGTCATCGAGTAGCTTCCCGTCTTTAAGAATGCTATTATTGCATCCATCCAGCTTGGTCCCATGTCCACACACATTGCTTCACGCTTTGTGATCATTGGTTCGATACTCGGGCCTGACAAGTAGTCAATCATTATCGTCCTTGCCTTTCCAGGTTGTATTGTGCTAGCCAGGTTAGCCAGGGCATCAGCATGACTGTTATCATCTCGGCTAACCTGCTGTAGTCGGCAATTTTGAAACAAGGCCACCAACTTGTTGACCTCCTTTGCGTAGGCTGACATCCTTTCATCTTGGGCTGCAAACTCGCCCGTTGTCTGGTTGACTATAAGCTGGGAGTCACAGAAGACTATCACCTCATCTGCTTCTACTGCTACTGCCAGTTTCAGTCCTGCAATCAATGCTTCATACTCTGCTTCATTGTTTGAGGCCTTGAACCTCAAACGAATGAATTGTTCTAGTATCTGTCCATCTGGAGATACCAGTACTACTCCTGCCCCCGCTTCTTATCGGTTTGAGCTCCCATCAACGAACATTCGAAAGGCATCGCCGATGTAAATGCTGCAGGGCCTAAGTTTTTCTTCCTTCCTTTGTTATGTTGCCCTCGGGTGGGCTTGTCTTTGCTCGTTAGGACATCGTTCACCTCGGCTCAACGGAGCTCGATGTACGATGGATCTTGGCGTGAACTCGGCCATGAAGTCGGCCAAAACTTGGCCTTTGATCGTTGTTCTAGGTCTGTATTCCAGGTCATACTGGCCCAAGGCTACTGCCCACTTGGCTATTCTGCCTGTCAGATCTCTCTACTACAATAGGGACTTCAAAGGATGTTCAGTTAGCACCACAATTTTGTGGGCTTGAAAGTAATGATTCAGCTTCTTTGAAGCCATTACTAAGGCCAATGTTAACTTCTCCAAGGCTAAATACTTGGTTTCTGCATCAATCAGGGTTTTGCTCACATAGTAAACAGCCCTTTACTCCCTTTTTTCTTCTCGGATTATCATTGCACTTACCGCATGCTCCGAAACTGCAAAGTACAAGAACAGCTCCTCTCTAGGTTCTGGATTTGAGAGAACTGGAGCCGTGGTTAAATACTTCTTTAAGTTGGCCAAGGCGACTTCGCACTCTTCTATCCATAAAAAGTCTGTGGCCTTCTTCACTAAGCTGAAGAAGGGTTTGCATTTGTCAAAACTTCTGCTTATGAACCTATTCAGGGCTGCAGCCCTTCTAGTCAACATCTGCACTTGTTTTGCCGACGTCGGGCTCTTTAGCTCTAAGATGGCCTTGATCTGGTCTGGGTTGGCCTCAATGCCCCTTTTGGTCACCAAGTACCCCAAGAACTTACCAGATCCGACTCCAAATGCAAATTTTGATGCATTGAGTCGGAGCCGATATGTTTTTAGGATGTCGAACACTGCCCTTAGGTCTTCCAGATGATCCTTAGGTTCTTTGGTCTTCACGACCATGTCATCGATGTATACCTCTACTGTTCGGCCAATTAGGTGTCTGAACATCTTGGTTACCAATCTCTGGTAAGTTGCTCCTACATTTTTTAACCCAAAAGGCATCACTCTGTAGCAATACAACCCTTTTGGGGTGATAAACACAGTCTTCTCCTAATCTGGGGTGTACATGGCTATCTGATGGTACCCCTTGTAGGCATTCAGGAAGCTCATCCTTCCATGCCCTGAAGTGGCATCCACCAGTTGGTCAATCTTGGGTAAAGGAAAACTGTCTTTGGGACAAGCTTTGTTTAGGCTGGTAAAGTCCACGCAGACCCTCCATTTACTATTCTTTTTCTTCACCACCATTGTATTCGATAGCCATGTCGGGTAATTTACCTCTCGAATGACTCTAGCCTCCAGAAGTCTGTCTACTTCCTCTTCCACTGCCCCAACATGCATCAACGTCGGTCTTCTTACCCGTTGGATTACAGGTTTGGCCGACCTGTCTACGTTCAGTTTGTGGCAAGTGACCTCGGGGTCAATGCCAGGCATTTCGTAAGACGTCCAGGCAAACACCTCAATGTTTGCTCTCAAGAAAGCCTCCAATTCTTTTTCCTCTTCTTCGGCTAAGCTTGAGTCGAGAAGGAAGAAGCGTTCCTCATCCCCTTGCTGGACAAGGATTTTTTTCAAGGCTTCTTCACTCTTCTCGGCTGGCTCTTTGCTGACGTCATCTAGGACTTCCATGTCATCGTCTTCGATCTCTACTATCTCTGGTTGTTGTATGCTGCAGGTGGATTTCATTGCAGCCATGGAGCAGTTTTTTGCCTGTAGCTAATCGCCTTTGACCTCATCTATCCCATGCTCTGTTGGGAACCGTAATAGCTGGTGCAACATTAAGGGAACAGCCCTCATTGCATGCAGCCATGGCCTTCCCAAGATAGCATTGTAGGGGAAGAGTGTGTCGATTATGGTGACTTCTGTTTTTATCTTTTTGGTGCCAGCCTGCACCTCCAAGCTTACTGCTCCCAGTGGCCACGTCGGCGTTCCATTGAACCCGACCATGGGGCTGTTGGACTGCTCCATATCGTCTGGGTAAAGGCCAAGCTCTTTGTAAAACTTGACATACATGATGTCACAAGAGCTGCCTTGGTCAATTAGGATGCGCTTCACTTGGCACTCCCCAACCTGGAGGGATACTACCAAGGCATCGTTGTGTGGATGCTGCACCATCTCAAGGTCGGCTTCAGTAAAGGACACTACTGGTCCCTGGCACTCCTCGGCCCGAGGTCTTTTCTCCTGGACCTGGTACACATGCTGCAAATGCTTTACCTTCTGGGTCTCCCCCCGTATTTCGTTTTCGTTGACCTTCGAGTGAATTACATTAATTACCCGAGGTTCGCCTGCCTGCAATTGCTGTGCTGGAGGAGGTGGAACCGCTGGTGCCTGAGGCCGTCTTGTCTGCTCTTCCCTTGTCTTGGCTTCATCTACAAGGTCCCTTAATTGGCATTGCCTTACCAGGTCTTCCAGGTGTACTTTCAGAGCTCTACAACCCTGAGTCAGATGCCCAACTTCATTGTGGTAAGCACAGTGCTTACCAAGGCTTCTTCCCATAAACTCTCCGGTACCCTTGCTGGTGCTCTGAAATAGGGTTGGATCCGGATTTTCTCCAAGACTTTGAAAATTGGAATTCGGAATACGGTTGTGACTGCCTGAGCAGCCCTTAAACCAATTTCTGGTTTGTTGTAGCCACCATCACCTCGGCCTCGCTTCGGCGATCCGTTTTTCTTCTCTGGTTTCGGCGCCTTTGTTCCGGGCGTATCCTTTTCGGCCCTGGCATACTTTTTTATTCTGGCCATTAATTTCTCCATATTTTTTGGCAATGTTTTTGTCAATGATTTTCGGAGAAGTCAATTATCTTTTAGGCCGTTCTTAAATGATACAACCGCCATCTCTCGGTTGCATTCTTGTATTCGATTGAATACCTCATAGTACCTTTTGGCATAGGCCCTCAAGCTTTCGTCCTCGCCAATTTTCAGAGCCATCAGGGCATCCACCCTTAATGGCTGTAGTTTGTTCGTTACGAACCTGGCCACAAACATCTCGGCCAGGCCTTCCCAAGTTTTCACAATTCCTTTCGGCAACTTGTGAAACCAGTCTGATGCAATTTCTCTGAATGATGAGGGGAACACCTTGCAAAGCAAAGGCTTGTTCCCGGTGTATAACACCATCGAGTTCAGGTACAAACTGACGTGAAAATTGGGGTCTGACTTCCCGCCGTAGATCTGGAATCTCGGCATGCTAAACCTCTTCGGGGCTTCGAATTTGTCCAATTCTACCGAGAATGGCGTTCTCGGCTTGATCGGGGAGGTTACCTCGGCATCTTGTTGCCTCCTCTGTAGGTAATCCCTTAGGTCCTCCTTGGTCCGACCAGAAGCTCAGCTATCTCCTGATTTCAGCCTTTTAGGTGCACTACTCTCAGTTTCGTTGTGAGCCCTTTTCGACATTTCTTCATTAGTTGCGTCAAAGCACAACTCTTGTCTTTGAACATGACAATGTTCTTTGGGGTCTGCTTCGTTGGTGCGATGTGTCCTTCGAGATTCTTCCCTTCTCGGCTCTCCTCGCCCGACCTTCCTTAAAGGCCGGTGAGAGTGTTTTTCGCTCCTGGTGTACTGGGGGGCTACAGGGATTGTTTTCTGCCCTCCCTTTTGGGCATTGGCCACTGGAATCGGCGTGTCCTGCTGTGGGAACGGTGGCTGCATGACGTTGTTTTGCATCATGAAATTGACAACCAATTGCAGGTCTGCCAATTTGTTCGCCATCCCCTTCATCTCTTCGTCCCTCCGTAGGCATCTATCTTTCCATACCTTGAGGTTATCCTCGTTATAGTACTCGTTTCGGTCTGATTTCTTCTGCATGTCACGCTCCTGGCCGACGTCCTTTCCTTGATGATTCTTATCACGAGTCTCTTCGTTGCAGTTGTCTCCTTCGACGTCAAGGTCAATAAGTTTTTCACTCCCAGTAGGAGTGTCGTCCCCAACCTTCTCTCTCTGTCCGTCGTTGGCCATCTATTCTCCTTTCTTTCCCACAGACGACGCCAAATTGTGTGAGTGAATTTCTGACCACACTGCCAACTCAGTATTCAACTAGAGAGCACTGGCAGAATAGATGGCACCTGAATGACCTATAACAGAAAGAAGAGATTCCGATGGTGCTTCGTCCACCCGGGGGCACTCCGACGATCAAGTTGGTTAAATATCTCCCAAAGATAACCAAAGTGCTTAACTCACTATTCTGAATATAAATTACGTACCTTAGACCTATGAGGGTGCCTCTTTTTTATAGCCAATACAAACCTAGTCCCAATAGAAGCCTAGCTTCAATGGACTTCAGCTCAATGCTTATCTTGGACTCTCCAATAAATAAAGATAAACTCCCTAAGAGCTTTATCCTTATCCAAGCTGAGGTCCTTCCTCATTCTAGGACTCTTGTCCTTTATTCGCTTATCCCGGACCCCGATATCTTCGGAGATAACCTCGGCCTAGCCGAGATCACCTCGGCGTCACGACCAAGACACGTGGTACCTCGGCTGACACGTCGGCGTCACCTTGGCCACGTGTTGGTACTCAAAAAATATATCCCCACAATAACAATCTCTATGTTTTTGAATGATTAGATTCTATGTTGTCTTGTAAAAAAAAAAATAATTGTAATTGGAACTTTAACTCGCTATGTTTTTTGAACAAAAAAAATGATTGTATTTTTTAACTATCAATTTGCTTAATTTGTAATTGAATTTTTGTACACTCCGTGTCGATCACTGTAGACGTCCCCGAACGCAATCCCGGGGTCTCCCCCGTTCTGGTTCGATATTGGGTCACCACAGTTCAAGGACTCAAATGTCACGGTTCTTAATCTTGAACCAAAGAGTCCAAATCCGGCAAATCGTTTTTGAAAACTGATTTTTTGAAAGAAGTGCCAAACATGGACTGCTTTGCCAGATACAGAGTCGCCACCTAAATATTTTTTTAAAATGGAAAATTTAGGAAACCCTGACTCGGTGCCAAAGGCCACGTGTCCGTCATCACCAAAGCTGGCTCGGGAACTTGGGTACGATTGGGGAAGGTCACTGCGTGAGCACCCCCGCTCGCCCGGTCAAAGACCGGCCTCTACTAACCATGATATCTGATTTTGAAAACATTGTGTGCTCTTATTCCGATTATTAGCCTAGGTTACTATGTGATGCGCACAGCAAATAAGTATAGACTGGGTCGCCTGAATTGAAACAAAACATTTCATGTTTGTTTGTTTGAAAATGGTGTGATGGTGCTACCCGCAGGCAGGCTAAGACGTGGATTTGCCACCCTCAGGTGGGCTTAGAAAACATGATGTGATTTTGCCACTATTCTAGTGGGCTTAAAACAAAAAGTCAATGATTTGTCCCAGTCCAAATAACCCAACCTTCACCCACAGGCATTCAGGCAGTTATATCACATAAGCACATAGCCTCATGGCAAGCATGCTATCATGGCAACACTCACACGCATGCAAGGATGTTAAAGCATAAAACTCACCGAGTACTCCAAGCCAAAACAGGAAGCTTATTAGAAATCATGCATGATCCTAAAATATGCTGAAATGCCTAATGCAACACATGCAAAATGCAACTATAGCAGGCTCGGCTATTCTAAAGATGGTATATGAAATGCTACAACTATCATGTATTCAACTCGGAATTGAAGTACAATGCAGTTTGTATGATGCGCCGAGCCCGGTGCATGCAAAACAGATGAATGAAATGCAAACATGCTATCATACTGTATGCTAATTGAAATATTCCCTAATCTAACCAACATAAGCGGATAAATAAAAGGGAGAAAGAAATGGGGGTTGGAAGACATGCACACACACACGCACCCTTATTACAGTTGTGCCCTCGCGCAGAGGGTCCGAATAAATAATACAGTCCGAAAATATTACAGTCCGAATAATGTGTACAAATTCTAATTAATTAACAAATTAAACTAAGAAAGCAATAAAAGCTGGCATGCAAGCCAGGGACTGCCTTGCTTCTGAAGGAATGATGTATGTTGTAGCTGTCTGGCGCAGAAATCCACGGCGATGCCCCAATCAGCCTCTGTTTGCAATTTTACCTCGAAGCGCGTGCCAAGCTTTGAAAAGCTGCTGATTCCTGATTTTGCTGTAACAGAGAGCAGGAAAAGGGCACAGCAGTGTATTCCACAAATATATGCATGTCTCGATCCTCGCGCCACCAATCACGCATACCGATGCATGATGGCCGAGAAACCGAATTGCACAACTCGATATAGGATGAATGCACATGAAGACACAGCAAAAACCTAACTCCATCATGGGTAATCCGGAATGTCGGTGACTGGGGAATTGAGACACACTCCGTCACTCGGAGTACGAAATGTACCTCGTTTCCCGTGCCCGGGCTAACACCTAATCCGAACACAATGCAGTATGCATGACATGCATAAAATGCAACTAATATACAACCTAGCATGTACGATGCTATGAAAATGAGATGTGAGATGTAATGAGACATGAAATGGCATATATAATGCAATGTGTAAGATGAAAATGAAATGCCTCGAAATGCGTGCCCACGGGCACGCATACCGAGGAATGCATGAGATGGCATGCGGAATGCAAAATGGACTTATACTGATATGAGTGAGCCTCAGCCACACTCTCATCAGAAGCCGTCGGATAAAAGCAGGATGCCTCGAAATGCGTGCCCACGGGCGCGCAAACCGAGGCGATGATATGAAATGCAAATCGGATAAAACCGAGATGCCTCGAAATGCGTGCCCACAAGCGCGCAAACCGAGGCGATGCTCCACAACCAAAATCGAATAAAACAGAGGTGCCTCAAAATGCGTGCCTACAGGCGCGCAAACCGAGGCGATGCTCCACAACCAAAATCGGATAAAACCGAGGTGCCTCGAAAAGCGTACCCACAGGCGCGCAAACCGAGGCGATGCTCCACAACCAAAATCGAATAAAACCGAAGTGCCTCGAAATGCGTGCCCATAGGCGCGCAAACCGAGGCGATGCTCCACAACCAAAATCGGATAAAACCGAGGTGCCTCGAAATGCGTGCCCACAAGCGCGCAAACCGAGGCGATGCTCCACAATCAAAATCGGATAAAACTGAAGTGCCTCGAAATGCGTGCCCACTGGCGCGCAAACCGAGGCGATGCTCCACAATCAAAATCGGATAAAACCGAAGTGCCTCGAAATGCGTGCCCACAAGCGCGCAAACCGAGGCGATGCTCCACAACCAAAATCGGATAAAACCGAGGTGCCTCGAAATGCGTGCCCACAGGCGCGCAAACCGAGGCGATGCTCCACAAACAAAATCGGATAAAACCGAGGTACCTCGAAATGCGTGCCCACAAGCGCGCAAACCGAGGCGATGCTCCACAACCAAAATCGGATAAAACCGAAGTGCCTCGAAATGCGTGCCCACAAGCGCGCAAACCGAGGCGATGCTCCACAACCAAAATCGGATAAAACCGAGGTGCCTTGAAATGCGTGCCCACAAGCGTGCAAACCGAGGCGATGCTCCACAACCAAAATCGGATAAAATCGAAGTGCCTCGAAATGTGTGCCCACAGGCGCGCAAACCGAGGCGATGCAAAAATGATACAAATGGCATACGAAATGCAACAACGGGCTTACACCAACATGGGAGAGCCTCAGCTCACTCACATAGGAGGCCGTCGGATAAAAACGAAGTGCCTCGAAATGCGTGCACACGGGCACGCAAACCGAGGCAATGCAAAAATGCACGAAATGACCTGGGAAATGATATGCAAGCATGGAAAGCAAATTTCAGCACCTAAACAAAGGGGAAAACAGCCCCGAAACACAACCGAAGCGCACCCGAAGCAAGAAATGGTCCCGAAATGTGATAAAATGCACCCGAAATGGCTTATAGCCCTACTAATCATGCAAAATCAGCACAAGACAACAAAACCAGTAGCTAGGCAGTCCCAAAAATGGCTTATTTCAGTAACAAATTTGGCCAAAATGCTAGCATAGATATATCAACATTAGCATGCAAGATAGGTGGCCAAAAGAGCATTTTCAAGGGAGATGGTATATACAAACACCAAATGGACAAACTTTCCTCTACAACATGAAAGATGGTCCAAAAATAAGCATATATTCAGTTTATGGCAGCCTCTAAATCATAAGACAAACATGCTAGAAAATTCATCCAAAATAAGCTCCAAATAGGCCACAACATGAGACATGCAATCTAAACACCAAATGACCAAACCTTCTTCATGAAACATGTAAAGGAGGTCAAAATAAGACTAAAACCAGTATGGGTTGAAGTCCTAAAAACGAACACAAATAGGTCAAAAAATGCATGCAAAAAGTGGCACATTGAAGGAGGTGGTAGATATAATGGCCAAATGAAGTTGAGCCACTCTACAATGTTGTAGAGGGGCTCATTTTAAGCACAAAAGAAGTAGGGGTCGGACCCCCAAAAACCAGCACAAATAGGTCAATTTTAGCATGCAAAAATGTGACAAACTTGAAGAATATTGAAGGATCTAGTATATACAAACACCAAATGAGGTTGAGCCCTTCTACAATGTTGTAGAGGGGCTCAAAATAAGCCTCAAACCAGTAGGGGTCGGAGCCCCAATTCTCAACCAATTAAAGTATAGAAAAGGATCAAGAAAATGCCCTAAAAGTTGGTTTTGAATACTTACCCTTGAAGACTAGTCTTTCTTTGCTTCTTGGCCTTGATTTGCAGCTTCTCAACCTCTGAAATTCACTTCCTAGCTGCTGGATTCGAAGTTGGAATGGAGAGGCTAGGTGTTGATGAAGGAATCAAGCAAGAACTTGAAGCTTTTTGGAGCTTTTGGCTATGGAGATTAGGTCAAATGCTTAAGTCTTCTTGAAGAGAATTTTTCCAAGCTTTAAGAAGAAGAGGTTCACTTCTTTTTGTAGGCTCAAAATATGGGTGTAGAGATGGGAGGATGTAGGGCAAAAACTCCCACCAAAATATCCCCCGGATATAGCTGTTGCCTGGAAGATATTTTCACACAGCTGGAAAGTGAACAGGGAGAGGAACACCACCGGACTGTTGCTTTTTCTGCAGGTGTCCGGCCGGATAGAGGTGTGTCCGGCCGGATAGAGGTGGTGTCCGGCCGGATAGGTAAATTGAGAAAAGTGTCCGGCAACACCCTAGGATGAAGCCCCAGAAGTTAGCTTTCCAATGCCGCAAACCTTGCATTAAAATTCCTCCTGTAGAAAAAGTTATGCCAGTTTCCGTAAAGCCGCGCAGATTCGGTCCAACCGGACTTCAACCAACCATATCTCCTCCCCCCGGATTTGGACTTAGGAGATTCTTGAGTGAAAAATGAAGCCCCGGAAGTAAGCTTTCCAATGGTGGTGGCCTCACATTTTAATTCCTCTTGTGCAAAGAGTTACGCCCGTTTCGGTGAAGCCGCGCAGACTTTTCTCCTTCCCGGATTCATTCTGAACCACTTTTGACCAAACAAATAACTGTTTTCTCAGATAATTAGTGTCCAACCACCACTTTTTAGGGTCCTCCCATGTGTGTAGATCAAGGCTCCATGGTCGGAATTTGGCAACTCTGGAACAGGAGGCACAACATTGGATTTGAAGGAGAGGCTCAAAAATGAAAGTAAGAATTAGCATCCAACCACCACTTTTTAGGGTCCTCCCATGTCCCCTCATCACAGATATGTGGCTTTGGTCCGAAGAAAATGGGCCTAGGGTGTTCAACATTAGCCCGGAAATGAGCAAAACGGGCGCCGAAAAAGCGAAAATGAGCTTCTGAGATAATTGCTGTCCAACCGCCCTCCAGTGTTCTTCGTAATGATGAAAAAGAGGTACCTGCCAAAATTGAACAAAAACTATGGCAAAACGAATGCTCGGGGGCCAAAACCGAGTGGTTCGGGGCCTCGGAAATGGGCCGTTAAGCACCGGGAGTGGCACTCGAGACCGAAGTGGGGTTCTGAGACCCCAGTGTTCCTTAGCAGGGTAAAACAGAGGTACCTGCCAAGTTAGAACAGACAACAATACGAAATGAATGCTCGGGAGCCAAAACCGCATGGTTCGGGGCTCCGAAAATGGGCTGTTGAGCACCGGGAGTGGCACTCGGGACCGAAGTGGGGTTCTCGGACCCCAGTGTTTCTTAGCAGGGTAAAACAGAGGTTCCTGCCAAGATTGGTCAAACAAAAACACGAAACGAGAGCTCGGGGACCAAAACCGCGTGGTTTGGGGTCCCGAAAATGGGCTGTGAAGCACCGGGAGTGGCATTCAGCCACGAAGTGGGGTTCTCGGACCCCAGTGTTTCTTAGCAGGGTAAAACAGAGGTTCCTGCCAAGATTGGTCAAACAAAAACACGAAACGAGAGCTCGGGGACCAAAACCGCGTGGTTTGGGGTCCCGAAAATGGGCTGTGAAGCACCGGGAGTGGCATTCAGCCACGAAGTGGGGTTCTCGGACCCCAGTGTTCCTGACAAGGATAAAACAGAGATGCACGCCGAAAACCAGAGAAAACAGAGATGGTTGAGCGGTCCCGAACCGAGGCACACGGCCTAACGGCTCCGAAAACCGGGAACCGGACTCCGAAATGGGCAAAATGGCCTACGGCCACGAAATGTAGCCCACGGCCACCGAGAGATAGTCTACAGGACCACTCCCTTCCCTCAGGAAAGAAAATAGAGAAAACCGAGTCTGGTTCGCAAACCGAGACAAGGCACAGGAGAGGGTTCGGAAGTCCGGAGGCAGGGCGCACTGCCGCGACTCTGAAACTTCTGAACGAGCGCAATATGCAACATCACCAAGCGCTCAATCGGTGACGTCTGAGTCTTAAGGTCGGTCAAAAATGGGGTGTCTACAGTTGCCCCTCTTTGACAGAACTCGGAAGTCATAACAATGACGGGAGTGAGTGTCAAAGCCCAGAGACGACCCATTTTTGACAAGGCCGAAGACTTAGACAAAGCATACAGGATAAACAGAGATGTGCTCGCAGGCGTGCCCGCAGGCAGGGGCAAAATGCAAAATGAGATACAGGAAGATTTTGATAATTGGACTTACACGCTACGCGAAGCCGGTTTGAAGATTGGACTTATACGCTTCGCGAAGCCGGTTTGAAGATTGGACTTACACGCTACGCGAAGCCGGTTTGAAGATTGAGGATTCATGCAATGCACTGTAATGAAGTAAAATAAATGATATGCAATGTAATAAACATAATATGATGCAATAGATAGGAAGTGAAGGTACCTTACACGGACAGTTGGTAATGACCTACCTCGGCAATGTCCTACCTCATGCTGATGTGAGGATCTTCCCCTTCTTCTAAGTTAAACCACAGTAATACTTTTCTCCCTGACTATGGTCGCAGCTTTCCCTATTCTCCAACAGGGTGACAGACTAGGTTGATCCAGTATCCAGAATTGAGGCGCAAACACATGCTATCTCAACCTATGGGGCTTCCATACAGATTTCAAGCCGAGGGCACGCCTCTGGGTATTTAAACCAGACTTTAGTCTCGGAAATCCCGAACCTTTGCGTTCTAGGCATGAGCCGTTCGAACTCTAGTTTCCACCTTCTCAGTTGGTCTCCTAGGAACTCACCGCAAACACAGGCAGGTGGCTATACCAGACCACCGGAAGTCGTTCGGGCACGACAAACACCAAAGGAATTGCACCTTTAGAGGATTTAAGGTCTCCTAGACCGGAGGATAAAATAGAAATGATGCAATAGATGTAACAGATGTGATGCAATAGATAGTACAATAGATGCAAATGGTGACATACTCCAACCACGCTGGACTCGTGAGTGGAGGAAGAACAAAGAAAATCAATTAGGAGCGCGTTCTACGCAACCTAAGATAAGTTCCAAACACGCTGAAATCATGTGAGGAAGGGGACACTCAAACCACGCTGAAATCGTGAGAGGAGGACCAAAGACTAAAGACGACTGCAACAGGTGCGTACACAACGCAACCTGGGATAAATTCCAAACACGCTGAAATCGCGTAAGGAACGGGACACTCCAACCACGCTGAAAATCGTGAGAAGAGGTACAAACAACCGCCTCGGTGCGTACACAACGCAACCTAAGAAAAGTTCCAAACACGCTGAAAACGCGTAAGGAATGGATCACTCTAACCACGCTGAAATCGTGAGAAGAGGCACAAACAACCGCCTAGGTGCGTACACAACGCAACCTAAGAAAAGTTCCAAACACGCTGAAATCGCGTAAGGAAAGGGACACTCAAACCACGCTGAAATCATGAGAGGAGGTCCAAGAACAACCGCCTAGGTGCATACACAACGCAACCTAAGAAAAGTTCCAAACACGCTGAAATCGCGTAAGGAAAAGAACACTCTAACCACGCTGAAATCGTGAGAAGAGGTACAAACAACCGCCTAGGTGCGTACACAACGCAACCTAAGAAAAGTTCCAAACACGCTGAAATCGCGTAAGGAAAGGGACACTCAAACCACGCTGAAATCGTGAGAGGAGGTCCAAGAACAACCGCCTAGGTGCATACACAACGCAACCTAAGAAGAGTTCCAAACACGCTGAAATCGCGTAAGGAAAAGAACACTCTAACCACGCTGAAATCGTGAGAAGAGGTACAAACAACCGCCTAGGTGCGTACACAACGCAACCTAAGAAAAGTTCCGAACACGCTGAAATCGCGTAAGGAAAAGAACACTCTAACCACGCTGAAATCGTGAGAAGAGGTACAAACAACCGCCTAGGTGCGTACACAACGCAACCTAAGAAAAGTTCCGAACACGCTGAAATCGCGTAAGGAAAAGAACACTCTAACCACGCTGAAATCGTGAGAAGAGGTACAAACAACCGCCTAGGTGCGTACACAACGCAACCTAAGAAAAGTTCCGAACACGCTGAAATCGCGTAAGGAAAAGAACACTCTAACCACGCTGAAATCGTGAGAAGAGGTACAAACAACCGCCTAGGTGCGTACACAACGCAACCTAAGAAAAGTTCCAAACACGCTGAAATCGCGTAAGGAAAAGAACACTCTAACCACGCTGAAATCGTGAGAAGAGGTACAAACGACCGCCTAGGTGCGTACACAACGCAACCTAAGAAAAGTTCCGAACACGCTGAAATCGCGTAAGGAAAAGAACACTCTAACCACGCTGGAATCGTGAGAAGAGGTACAAACAACCGCCTAGGTGCGTACACAACGCAACCTAAGAAAAGTTTCAAACGGGGAAAAAAACAAAGGTGTAACCAACAGGCGTATCTCAACGTATTTCATACGGAGAGAGGGAAGGTTTTAACCGAGTGAACAATTCTGATTGCCAATCTGGCTTGAGACAGTGAAACAGTCAACACAGTATTCAGTTTACTTTGAATACACAGCTCGTACCGGCATATTGTTTATTCTGAACACGCAGCTCATAACACAATATTCGGTTTGTTCGGCACACAGCTCTTACAGCACACTGCCCACACAGCTCATACCACAGTATTCTGCTTATTTTGGAACATACGGCTCACGCAGGACACTGCTGATTCTGAACACACGGTCCGTTCTGAACACAACTCATTCTGAACTCACAGTCCATAACACAGTATTTCGTTTATTCGGCACACAGCTGATGTAATGACGGAACATGCAGGAGTTGAAACAATCTCAGATGCCCAACATTTTCCTCTTTTGCTTTTGCTTTGCAGTCCGGAGCCTAAATAGCTTCAGATAGGTCCTTGCTTTACTGTTCACACTTATCGGGGGTGGACCCTGCGGTTTTATGAAAGAACAAATTTTATTTTGCACAAATGTGGAGAACGGCACGGCACTCGGAGCACAAAATGATTTTTGAAATTGAGAGGTGAGTTTTCGACCAGGTATTGAGCCTACGACTGAACACAGCAAAACGACTCAACAAGGAAATAAAAGGCACACAACCTAGACACATCGAGTAACACTCGAAACGACTCGAAAGAAGAATCGAGATAAAACAAAAAGACACGACACTCAGACGTGCACAGGGAGCCTGTTTCACCGGGTAGTGTTTCCCACCCTTTCTCACTTGTGATTCTCACATCACTCGGCCCTCAAGCTCTGTTTTTCTGAAAAAGCCCTTTTCTCACTTTTTCTCTCAGCGCACATCTCTCTATTCTTCAATCTCTCATTTTTCATCCCTCCCCTGGGTGGTTGATGGATAAACAGGAAGTTGAAGGCTCTTGTCCCTAGCACTCAGCTAGATTCTTCTTCTTCTGCACGTAGCTAGTGAGTTTCTCCCACAGAGGGGTTGTGCTACAACTGGGTGTGTAACAAATCTGCAATTGACATCGGTTGACGATGCTCTGCTGGGGAGTTTGGACGTGATCAGATCTGTCCAGATGAGGGAGTGTAATATCTTGCCCCATTCCATCTCGTGCTTCGCACTTGGCTTGATACCTCGTTGCTTGGAGGATGTGAGAGCTTTCTGCCCTTTTGCTGTTAACTTCAGTTGTGTCCTTCTTCTGGCAGGTAGAGTGCCCTTCTTGGCAAGTATTTTGACAAAGGGGAAAAGACAGAACACCCAACTCGACTGTGCCCCTAGTTCATCATTTTGACCATTTTTTATTTTTACTTTCTAAAAAAAATTTGACCAAAATGAGAGTTAGATTAACATGCTTGTTCAATTTTTGATTTGAAATCATGCAAGTCAGGCTATGAGCACTGAAAATTTTCCTTTTTTGGGTCCAAGAAATGGTCCAGTTTTTGGAAAAGATGGAACAATTTTCGAGAAAACTAGTCAACCTCAGTAAAAATTCTCAAAAACTATTTTTGCAAACGGCCACTGCTCAACGAGCATGAAAGCTACTCCTGAGATGCACAACCTCGGATTCAAAGGAAAACTGCCCCGTGCTCGAAGAGAGCTGCATGGCAACGGAAAGTTGCCCCTTGTTTGAACGGCACCGCGGCGCATTGGATGGCAACGAAAAGTTGCCCCTTGTTTGAACGGCACCGCGGCGCATTGGATGGCAACGGAAAGTTGCCCCTTGTTTGAACTGCACCGCAGCACACTGAATGGCAACGGAGAGTTGCCCCTTGTTTGAACGGCACTGCAGCGCATTTGAATGGCAACGGAAAGTTGCCCCTTGTTTGAACGGCACTGCAGCGCATTGTAATCAGTTCTCAGAGCGACGAACACAACCAAATCCTCAGATACAGAGAAGACAAAGATGACCAGAACCATCGCATGGACACAATCGAATTTGAATTGTTTTACGGCTGGACTTCAGAATGAAGTTGCCTACGTATCCCAAAGATGGGAATCAAGCCTTACGTAGTTCGGGGTTAAGGTACACTCTGGTAGTAACCTCTCACTTTTTAGGCTCTAACTTTTGCCAAGGCGCCTGTTGCAGGTTTTCGACCTTGCAAGCTATGTTTTTCTTTTCTTTTTTTGATATTCTTTTTTTCTCTTTCTTTTCCTTTTTCTTTTTCTTTTTTTTGCATTTTGTTCTTTTTCTTCTTTTTCTTGCTCTAACTTTTGCCTGGGTCGCCCTTCCGGATTTTCGGCCCAGCGAGCCTCTCAAAGGGTAAAAGTGTAACTAGTCCATGCCAAATGGTTGTAGGGTTTTGAAGCCATCCGTATCCAGGAGAGTGGCTGTTGATTTGCAAAAGGACTCATCTTCGGCTCTTCGAGCGCATCTGACATTTTTGCCCCTAGTTCGAAGGGTACTTCTGTTCTAGCTTTGCAAGCTTCCTCTGATCTTCTTGATCCGACTTTCCTGGCCTCTTGTTCGAGGGCTGATTCAAATCTAACCACACAGGTCTCACATTGTAGTTGACCGTTGAACCTTCTGAATTCAAGTTCAAGGTTTGGAAGCAAAGGGGTTGAGTCTTGAGACTGAGAGCGATCCTAGGTTGCACAATCTCAAGAGCGATTCCACACAGGTCTTCGCAGGATCGCGCAAAACATTTTGAATTTTTGAAAGTTTTTAAGAAGGCGACGAATCGCTCGCGCTGAAGACAGTGTGGGACCAATCTGGATCAAGCCAGGGTCCTTCCCAGTACTCACACTAACAAGCATGATTTCATTCATTAAGGGCTTAGCACACCTCTCTTTCTCTCGGTTTGATCAAAGTTTTGCAAATCCCGAGGAATTCCTCCCTCTTCGTTTTCACCGCAGTGTTCAAAAAAAGTTTTGAAAAACTCAGGTCACTACAATGACTTCAAGGCACAAGAGAGCAGGTGGAATCCATTGCCATTTCATTCAAATCCCGGCACAACTAACACACGGCAGAAGCAAATGCGAGAGTGTGGAAATCACTGCTGTTTCATTCAAAATCTGTTGGCACAACTGGCTCCCTGGCAGAAACAGACTCAAAACAAAACAAAAAGACAAACACAAAGCAAAATGGTGATGCCCGAGGTAACACCCCCGGAATCACCCGACTCCTATACAACAGGACTGACTCGATACAACAAGACAGACCCAAAACAAAAGAGATTGACTCAAGACAAAGAGACAGACTCCAAACAAAACAACAAAACTGACCCAATAACCAAGTCAGAAAGCACAAAACTAGTATTCACAAAAGCTCGAAACAGTGCGTGCCATTCCCACGTCTGGAGTAATTGAGCGCTGCCCGCGGCTGGTTCATCCCCCGATCACATAATCACATTATCCCCCAAATTCACTGATCCAATGCCAATAGACTTTGCAGAGCTTGGCGGGAGGACAACCCCGTTGTCAAACAGATCTTGTACTTCATGGCGAAGACGGGAGCAGTCGTCGGTAGTATGGCCAGTTTGCTGATGGTACGCGCAGTACTGGGTAGCGTCATGTGCAGTCGGAAGAGGGTTCGGGAGAGGCCGAGGCTCAAGGGGTTTGAGATGGCCTTGTCCGACAAGGATTTGGAAAGCTTTGGACAAAGGCATGTGGAGGGCATGGAAGACCCTTTGACCTCGGGGTTGGTACTTCAAGGCTTGCGGATCTTTGCTGGGCGCACCCGAAAAAGGATTGGCAGGTGCTGGCCTGGTTTGCTGACCTCTTCTGAGTGGAGGATTAGAGCTGAAAGGAACATTCTTGGCACAACGGCCCTTCTCCCGGCTTGCCCCTTGATTCAAACTACCCCCAACTTGAGTAGCGAAAGTGTCATCCACAGTTTTTGTAACAACTGCGAGGACTTGCTCTTTGTTCAGTCCCTCGGCTTTCAAAGCCTCAACAGCCAACAGAAGATGTTCACGGGGATCCATGTCTGCCCCTACCTTATTCTTACCACCTGCCTCCGCTTTGCTAAGAGATTGGCCTTCTTTCAACACAACCTGCTCCAAGGTTGGGGAGCCCTTTGACATGAACTCCTTGGTATGTGATGTGGTGGATGACGGAGCCAAAACTCCAAAGGTTAGATCCGCCACAGTTCTCTGAAGATCTTCGATCATCCTAGTCAGCTCAGAAGTAGTGGGTTCATGGGTTTGAGATGATTGGGGTCCCGATGCACCCATCATGCATATGTCCATGCTCTCCGGAATGAACACCTCAGGCTTGGGTAGGTGGGCTGGGGTGATATATATGCTGGGGTCGAAAGCGGATGGTAGTGTATGGATGAGGTTGAGGTGGGGAGGTGATGAGTCAGTACTAACCTGAGGTCCTTTTGGTGGAGCTAGGGTCTCTTCATCAATAAGATCCTGAATCTTATGACGGAGGCGGATGCAACGGTTCGTATCATGACCGTGTTGTTGATGATAGGCACAGTATTTAGCTGGGTCATATCTTGGTGGAAGAGGGTTTGGAAGGGGTTGGGGTTCTAGAAGTTCTAGATGTCCTTTTTCTCGTAGCTTTTTCAAAGCTTGAGAGAGACTCATGTAAAGAGGATGGAATTTTCGGGCTTGAGGCCGAGTTGAGGTGGTCGGTTTTTGGCCACTGAGGGAAGTGGTGATAGTATCTACTTCTGAGCATTTCACAGTTGTGCTACCATCAGTAGTAGCATTGGAACTGCGAGCAACATTCCTCTTCAAAGGCTCATTATCTTCTGCAAAGATCCCTTGCCTGATGGCATCCTCGACTTGAACCCCCATCTCATGTAGATCTGAAAAGGTAGGGAAGGGAATAAGAATCATTTTCCGCATAAGCTGGGGCTGGAGATTGCGCACAATCATCCGAATCTGATCTTTGTCGGAAGGCCTTGTAGTCATCAATGAGGCCTTTGCCCTCCATCTCGTCACGAACTCTGAGAAACCCTCCTTTGGTTCTTGGCGGATGACTTCGAGATCACGAGTTGTGACCTCGGTCTGTGTGTTGTAGGAGTATTGAGCAATAAAGGTCTCAGCCAGCTCTTCCCAGTCTTGTTTCATAGAGTTCTCCAATTTTGCGTACCAGATTACGGCAATACCTGACAGGGTCCTGCCAAAAAGGGAGAGCTTCTGTAATCTTGTCAAGCCCATCGGGCGTAAAACATCTGAAAACAAACTTGGGTGGACCATGGGATCTCTTGACCCGTCAAAACGGTCGATGTGAGGCATCTTGAACCTGTCTGGCAATGTCACCACCGAATTAGTATATTCATCTCCAATGTCTGGGATGGAGTTGACTCCCTGAGATTTCTTAAACATCTCCTCAAGTTTGCTCAATTTTAACGCTGTAGGGTCAACCTCGAACTCAAAGGGAGAGTCCGGCAGTTTGGTAGGCGCTTTGGATAGCTGGGGTAAAATTGGGGGCGGAGCCGGCCCTTCTGGAATGTCCGTATCTGCCTGGACATTAGGCGTCTCCTCGGGTATCGGAACCCTTGGTGGTGGAGGAGCTTGATGCGAGGCTGATGCTCCGGCTTGCTGCTGTAGCCGGGTAATTGTCTCTGCCTGTTGGGCCATGACCGCAGCCTGTTGCTTGGAAAATTCCGCTTGGCGGACAGCGTCCTGCTGCATGAGTTTCATACTTTCCTGCATTTGAAGCATCATTGCCTCTATCCCTGACGTGTTCTGCTGATCCATCCAACTAACTGGTATATCTATCCCTGCAGTAAAAACTGAGACCTTAGCCTGACTGTGCACTAGTGGGGAGGATAAGGGCCACTGATCTGATAACTGCTGAACTGGTGATCTGTGCCTGACTGGCCCTTTTCACCCTGCCTCTGGCAAAGGAACACTGATTGCCCTTGAACTGAATCTCTGACCTGACAAAGTCTATCAGCACAAGTTCGGTGTACCCGGGGGATATTGGGGCCCTCTGAAGCTATGGTTCCCAGACTACCCTAGCAAAAGAGAAAACAGACAGCATCTCAGCCTGATTTCACCTGAACAGATATGAGCAAAGCTGAATGAGTGTGCTCTCTACTGAATTCTGTCCCAAAAATTCTGCCTGTAAGCTGAATCTGATACCCGCAGATAACTGATTCCCAAATACCGACTGATGCCCGCAGGCGTGATGCCCGCAGGCCTGATGCTCAAAACTGGCAAACTGATGCCCGCAGGCCTGATACTCCACAGTCACAAACTGATGCCCGCAGGCCTGATGCCCAAACTCATGACTGAAACATGCATTCCCCGTAGAGACGCACTCTAACAAGCACATAACAGATAAGTGAGAGCCAAAACACCCCTATGGAGGGGTAGGGTTTCCCTGTCCTATTTTGTCAGGAACTAGGGTTACACTATGCACACAGCAGTTTCAAACAACCTATATCGGGTAAGCAACCTGTCCTAGTTTGGAATGGTCACTATGGATCTGAATATGCACTAGGTCGAATGGTCAAAAAGGGTGCCCCGGTAAAACCAGGGTTTGTGTTCCCATGCTGTCAGAGCCCAGAGCCGATCAGCCTTACGGACATGACTTGACAAGACAAGCCTCCGGCAAATCGTTCGGGAATGGCATATGGCAAACACGGTGTCCTAGGCGCACCAATGCAAATGCAATGCAAAGAAACACAAGTGTAGTCAAAAACAGATATCACGAGTTCGAGTCAAGTTCTCTAAATCCCCAGCAGAGTCGCCAGAAACTGTAGACGTCCCCGAACGCAATCCCGGGGTCTCCCCCGTTCTGGTTCGATATTAGGTCACCACAGTTCAAGGACTCAAATGTCACGGTTCTTAATCTTGAACCAAAGAGTCCAAATCCGGCAAATCGTTTTTGAAAACTGATTTTTTGAAAGAAGTGCCAAACATGGACTGCTTTGCCAGATACAGAGTCGCCACCTAAATATTTTTTTAAAATGGAAAATTTAGGAAACCCTGACTCGGTGCCAAAGGCCACGTGTCCGTCATCACCAAAGCTGGCTCGGGAACTTGGGTACGATTGGGGAAGGTCACTGCGTGAGCACCCCCGCTCGCCCGGTCAAAGACCGGCCTCTACTAACCATGATATCTGATTTTGAAAACATTGTGTGCTCTTATTCCGATTATTAGCCTAGGTTACTATGTGATGCGCACAGCAAATAAGTATAGACTGGGTCGCCTGAATTGGAACAAAACATTTCATGTTTGTTTGTTTGAAAATGGTGTGATGGTGCTACCCGCAGGCAGGCTAAGACGTGGATTTGCCACCCTCAGGTGGGCTTAGAAAACATGATGTGATTTTGCCACTATTCTAGTGGGCTTAAAACAAAAAGTCAATGATTTGTCCCAGTCCAAATAACCCAACCTTCACCCACAGGCATTCAGGCAGTTATATCACATAAGCACATAGCCTCATGGCAAGCATGCTATCATGGCAACACTCACACGCATGCAAGGATGCTAAAGCATAAAACTCACCGAGTACTCCAAGCCAAAACAGGAAGCTTATTAGAAATCATGCATGATCCTAAAATATGCTGAAATGCCTAATGCAACACATGCAAAATGCAACTATAGCAGGCTCGGCTATTCTAAAGATGGTATATGAAATGCTACAACTATCATGTATTCAACTCGGAATTGAAGTACAATGCAGTTTGTATGATGCGCCGAGCCCGGTGCATGCAAAACAGATGAATGAAATGCAAACATGCTATCATACTGTATGCTAATTGAAATATTCCCTAATCTAACCAACATAAGCGGATAAATAAAAGGGAGAAAGAAATGGGGGTTGGAAGACATGCACACACACACGCACCCTTATTACAGTTGTGCCCTCGCGCAGAGGGTCCGAATAAATAATACAGTCCGAAAATATTACAGTCCGAATAATGTGTACAAATTCTAATTAATTAACAAATTAAACTAAGAAAGCAATAAAAGCTGGCATGCAAGCCAGGGACTGCCTTGCTTCTGAAGGAATGATGTATGTTGTAGCTGTCTGGCGCAGAAATCCACGGCGATGCCCCAATCAGCCTCTGTTTGCAATTTTACCTCGAAGCGCGTGCCAAGCTTTGAAAAGCTGCTGATTCCTGATTTTGCTGTAACAGAGAGCAGGAAAAGGGCACAGCAGTGTATTCCACAAATATATACATGTCTCGATCCTCGCGCCACCAATCACGCATACCGATGCATGATGGCCGAGAAACCGAATTGCACAACTCGATATAGGATGAATGCACATGAAGACACAGCAAAAACCTAACTCCATCATGGGTAATCCGGAATGTCAGTGACTGGGGAATTGAGACACACTCCGTCACTCGGAGTACGGAATGTACCTCGTTTCCCGTGCCCGGGCTAACACCTAATCCGAACACAATGCAGTATGCATGACATGCATGAAATGCAACTAATATACAACCTAGCATGTACGATGCTATGAAAATGAGATGTGAGATGTAATGAGACATGAAATGGCATATATAATGCAATGTGTAAGATGAAAATGAAATGCCTCGAAATGCGTGCCCACGGGCACGCATACCGAGGAATGCATGAGATGGCATGCGGAATGCAAAATGGACTTATACTGATATGAGTGAGCCTCAGCCACACTCTCATCAGAAGCCGTCGGATAAAAACAGGATGCCTCGAAATGCGTGCCCACGGGAGCGCAAACCGAGGCGATGATATGAAATGCAAATCGGATAAAATCGAGATGCCTCGAAATGCGTGCCCACAAGCGCGCAAACCGAGGCGATGCTCCACAACCAAAATCGGATAAAACAGAGGTGCCTCAAAATGCGTGCCTACAGGCGCGCAAACCGAGGCGATGCTCCACAACCAAAATCGGATAAAACCGAGGTGCCTCGAAAAGCGTACCCACAGGCGCCCAAACCGAGGCGATGCTCCACAACCAAAATCGGATAAAACCGAAGTGCCTCGAAATACGTGCCCATAAGCGCGCAAACCGAGGCGATGCTCCACAACCAAAATCGGATAAAACCGAGGTGCCTCGAAATGCGTGCCCACAAGCGCGCAAACCGAGGCGATGCTCCACAACCAAAATCGGATAAAACCGAAGTGCCTCGAAATGCGTGCCCACTGGCGCGCAAACCGAGGCGATGCTCCACAATCAAAATCGGATAAAACCGAAGTGCCTCGAAATGCGTGCTCACAAGCGCGCAAACCGAGGCGATGCTCCACAACACAAAATCGGATAAAACCGAGGTGTCTCGAAATGCGTGCCCACAAGCGCGCAAACCGAGGCGATGCTCCACAACCAAAATCGGATAAAACCGAGGTGCCTCGAAATGCGTGCCCACAGGCGCGCAAACCGAGGCGATGCTCCACAAACAAAATCGGATAAAACCGAGGTGCCTCGAAATGCGTGCCCACAAGCGCGCAAACCGAGGCGATGCTCCACAACCAAAATCGGATAAAACCGAGGTGCCTTGAAATGCGTGCCCACAAGCGCGCAAACCGAGGTGATGCTCCACAACCAAAATCGGATAAAACCGAGGTGCCTTGAAATGCGTGCCCACAAGCGCGCAAACCGAGGCGATGCTCCACAACCAAAATCGGATAAAATCGAAGTGCCTCGAAATGTGTGCCCCAGGCGCGCAAACCGAGGCGATGCAAAAATGATACAAATGGCATACGAAATGCAACAACGGGCTTACACCAACATGGGAGAGCCTCAGCTCACTCACATAGGAGGCCGTCGGATAAAAACGAAGTGCCTCGAAATGCGTGCACACGGGCACGCAAACCGAGGCAATGCAAAAATGCACGAAATGACCTGGGAAATGATATGCAAGCATGGAAAGCAAATTTCAGCACCTAAACAAAGGGGAAAACAGCCCTGAAACACAACCGAAGCGCACCCGAAGCAAGAAATGGTCCCGAAATGTGATAAAATGCACCCGAAATGGCTTATAGCCCTACTAATCATGCAAAATCAGCACAAGACAACAAAACCAGTAGGTAGGCAGTCCCAAAAATGGCTTATTTAAGTAACAAATTTGGCCAAAATGCTAGCATAGATATATCAACATTAGCATGCAAGATAGGTGGCCAAAAGAGCATTTTCAAGGGAGATGGTATATACAAACACCAAATGGACAAACTTTCCTCTACAACATGAAAGATGGTCCAAAAATAAGCATATATTCAGTTTATGGCAGCCTCTAAATCATAAGAAAAACATGCTAGAAAATTCATCCAAAATAAGCTCCAAATAGGCCACAACATGAGACATGCAATCTAAACACCAAATGACCAAACCTTCTTCATGAAACATGTAAAGGAGGTCAAAATAAGACTAAAACCAGTAGGGGTTGAAGTCCTAAAAACGAACACAAATAGGTCAAAAAATGCATGCAAAAAGTGGCACATTGAAGGAGGTGGTAGATATAATGGCCAAATGAAGTTGAGCCACTCTACAATGTTGTAGAGGGGCTCATTTTAAGCACAAAATCAGTAGGGGTCGGACCCCCAAAAACCATCACAAATAGGTCAATTTTAGCATGCAAAAATGTGACAAACTTGAAGAATATTGAAGGATCTAGTATATACAAACACCAAATGAGGTTGAGCCCTTCTACAATGTTGTAGAGGGGCTCAAAATAAGCCTCAAACCAGTAGGGGTCGGAGCCCCAATTCTCAACCAATTAAAGTATAGAAAAGGATCAAGAAAATGCCCTAAAAGTTGGTTTTGAATACTTACCCTTGAAGACTAGTCTTTCTTTGCTTCTTGGCCTTGATTTGCAGCTTCTCAACCTCTGAAATTCACTTCCTAGCTGCTGGATTCGAAGTTGGAATGGAGAGGCTAGGTGTTGATGAAGGAATCAAGCAAGAACTTGAAGCTTTTTGGAGCTTTTGGCTATGGAGATTAGGTCAAATGCTTAAGTCTTCTTGAAGAGAATTTTTCCAAGCTTTAAGAAGAAGAGGTTCACTTCTTTTTGTAGGCTCAAAATATGGGTGTAGAGATGGGAGGATGTAGGGCAAAAACTCCCACCAAAATATCCCCCGGATATAGCTGTTGCCTGGAAGATATTTTCACACAGCTGGAAAGTGAACAGGGAGAGGAACACCACCGGACTGTTGCTTTTTCTGCAGGTGTCCGGCCGGATAGAGGTGTGTCCGGCCGGATAGAGGTGGTGTCCGGCCGGATAGGTAAATTGAGAAAAGTGTCCGGCAACACCCTAGGATGAAGCCCCAGAAGTTAGCTTTCCAATGCCGCAAACCTTGCATTAAAATTCCTCCTGTAGAAAAAGTTATGCCAGTTTCCGTAAAGCCGCGCAGATTCGGTCCAACCGGACTTCAACCAACCATATCTCCTCCCCCCGGATTTGGACTTAGGAGATTCTTGAGTGAAAAATGAAGCCCCGGAAGTAAGCTTTCCAATGGTGGTGGCCTCACATTTTAATTCCTCTTGTGCAAAGAGTTACGCCCGTTTCGGTGAAGCCGCGCAGACTTTTCTCCTTCCCGGATTCATTCTGAACCACTTTTGACCAAACAAATAACTGTTTTCTCAGATAATTAGTGTCCAACCACCACTTTTTAGGGTCCTCCCATGTGTGTAGATCAAGGCTCCATGGTCGGAATTTGGAGCAACTCTGGAACAGGAGGCACAACATTGGATTTGAAGGAGAGGCTCAAAAATGAAAGTAAGAATTAGCATCCAACCACCACTTTTTAGGGTCCTCCCATGTCCCCTCATCACAGATATGTGGCTTTGGTCCGAAGAAAATGGGCCTAGGGTGTTCAACATTAGCCCGGAAGTGAGCAAAACGGGCGCCGAAAAAAGCGAAAATGAGCTTCTGAGATAATTGCTGTCCAACTGCCCTCCAGTGTTCTTCGTAATGATGAAAAAGAGGTACCTGCCAAAATTGAACAAAAACTATGGCAAAACGAATGCTCGGGGGCCAAAACCGAGTGGTTCGGGGCCTCAGAAATGGGCCGTTAAGCACCGGGAGTGGCACTCGGGACCGAAGTGGGGTTCTGAGACCCCAGTGTTCCTTAGCAGGGTAAAACAGAGGTACCTGCCAAGTTAGAACAGACAACAATACGAAATGAATGCTCGGGAGCCAAAACCGCATGGTTCGGGGCTCCAAAAATGGGCTGTTGAGCACCGGGAGTGGCACTCGGGGACCGAAGTGGGGTTCTCGGACCCCAGTGTTTCTTAGCAGGGTAAAACAGAGGTTCCTGCCAAGATTGGTCAAACAAAAACACGAAACGAGAGCTCGGGGGACCAAAACGCGCCGTGGTTTTGGGGTCCCGAAAATGGGCTGTGAAGCACTGGGAGTGGCATTCAGCCACGAAGTGGGGTTCTCGGACCCCAGTGTTTCTTAGCAGGGTAAAACAGAGGTTCCTGCCAAGATTGGTCAAACAAAAACACGAAACGAGAGCTCGGGGACCAAAACCGCGTGGTTTGGGGTCCCGAAAATGGGCTGTGAAGTACCGGGAGTGGCATTCAGCCACGAAGTGGGGTTCTCGGACCCCAGTGTTCCTGACAAGGATAAAACAGAGATGCACGCCGAAAACCAGAGAAAACAGAGATGGTTGAGCGGTCCCGAACCGAGGCACACGGCCTAACGGCTCCGAAAACCGGGAACCGGACTCCGAAATGGGCAAAATGGCCTACGGCCACGAAATGTAGCCCACGGCCACCGAGAGATAGTCTACAGGACCACTCCCTTCCCTCAGGAAAGAAAACAGAGAAAACCGAGTCTGGTTCGCAAACCGAGACAAGGCACAGGAGAGGGTTCGGAAGTCCAGAGGCAGGGCGCACGGCCGCGACTCTGAAACTTCTGAACGAGCGCGATATGCAACATCACCAAGCGCTCAATCGGTGACGTCTGAGTCTTAAGGTCGGTCAAAAATGGGGTGTCTACAATCACATGATGAGACGGAAAAAAAATTGTGGCTTGTGAAACATAGTTAACTCACTATGGTTTTTGAAAAAAAAAAATAATTGTGTTTTTTAATTACCAATTGATTTCATTGCGATTTGATTTTATTTTATTACTATAAACAAAAAAGTGATGGTGTTTTTTTACACTTAATTTTGATCACATGATAAGAAAAAAAAATTGTGTGGATTGTGTCAATCTCTGTGTTTTTTAAAAACTTATTCAATCCATTATTGATGATGATTATATTGTATTTTGTTTAGCAAAAAAAAATTTGTAATTGGGTTTTTTTAACTCACTATATTTTTTGAAAAAAAAAATTATTGTGTTTTTTGACTATCAGTTGACTTAATTTGTGATTGAATTTTTAACTAACTATGTTTTTTGAAAAAAAAAATTACTGTATTTTTTAATTACCAATTGGCTTCATTGCTTTATTATTATTATTATGAGTAAAAATGTGATTGTGTTTTTTACATTTCGTTTTGTGTGGATTGTGACAATTTCTGTGTTTTTTAAAAACTTATTCAGTCAAGTAATAGATTATTTAATCTTCTCTTTCACAATATAAATATTAACTACCATATCACCCATATTATGCATGGGATTATTTGGGTGTTTTTATTTTTCAATTAAAAAATAAATGGGTACCAATAGAGATATTTGTGTGTTTTTATTTTTCTATTTTTATTTTATATTTTATAATTTATTAAATATTCATTCCAGATTTGTTACAACAACTTTTTTAACTATCAATCGACTATCTCGATAAATAAAATTACTAATTTCACGCCAAACTGATCATGATGATTCCACATTCAAGAATAAATTGAAACAACTTCAAAAAGAAACATGTCGGTTAAGAGCATGTATTCTACGGACAAACAATTGCATTATAAAATCAACATTCAAAATGTCACAAATAAGTGCTAAAGTATTATCATTTTAATATATATATATATATTTCTTATTATTTTTTATACTAAATATATTTTTTTGAAACAATTTACAATACAAGAGTTGTTATGCCTTCCACATCATAGGATGCTCACTTCTAGTAATATGTTTCAAGAGTCACCACATTAACAAACAATACTAATATTCTAAATGGTAAAAATCTTAAGTAATCATATTTTCTAATTATGATTCTTTTATACCTGCTACTTTCATAATAAATGGTAATAATTATATTATTTATATTTTTCATGAAAATTATATGATGCAATAGTCATCTCTTCCATATCTAAGGAAGAATTTTACAATTTTAATTTATTTGACATTAATTATATGATTTATTTATTTTCTTGAGATCTATAGATATGTTGTATAAAAATTATAAATTCATATTTTGCTCATATGCATTTACACTATTAGTATGTGATAGAATTATCAGATATCCCTATTTGGTTGATTTACATCTATAGGCAAATAATTGAAATGTTAAAGCTCAATTAGTCAGGTTGTAATCTGCAACACCCAAAAAAAAATATACAATAAACCAACCAAGATCATATGTGAATGACAGGAAGAATCAGAGTATAAAGTCCTTCTATTACATGAGATCCAATTATACAATAGAGTGATATATGCAATTATACATTCATGAGCATGTCCCTGAATCTACAGCATATATCACACCATGAGATAAAACTGGAAGCAAAATGACCAGTAAATGCGGTAAAGACTTACATTTTTTCAAGATAGCTCTTGGTTACAACAAAAGTGGACTTTCCATCCAATACATTTAAACCCTTTGGCTGTACAAAAGTTAAGTACAAAAATAATAAGATTGAGCCTTTAGCTTTACAGTTCTCCCAAGCTAAGTCCTTGTTAGAGGCAAATTACTAGCACCTGAAAATAGATTTCCCAAGTAGGGTGAGCCAAAGCCCAGTAGACACAATCTAACACAATATATGAGTATTAACAAGGATGTAAGTATGATGCACATTTAAAATTCCCAATGACAAATCTTTTACAACCTTTTCCAAAACCACGTTATATCAAACTCACATTTCCATCCATTAGTTATACCAACTTCATTTAGTCAACCAAACAAAGGGTACACCCCACAGGCTCCAACCAATATAATTATCATACAAAATACATTCACTTGCTATTTTATAGAAATTTCGTCCGCGGGAATCAGCATCCATATATACGCGCGGTTTTCGGGACTTTCACGATGGACACACGGACCAACTTAGTTTAATAGAGTCCATCCCCTTTCTCCTCCCAAATATGGAGTACATCTCATTTCTCCTCTCAAACATCATATATGTACAATGTATATAAATCATAATCATATTTAATGGTAATGGTTGAGAGATTCGTTTCAATTTGCCTAATCCATATGCAATTTCTACAACAATCCTGAATATTCTCCACCGATAGCCCAAAACAGATATACTACCCTTATAACAAGTAAATTGTTCAAATTTCCATATGTGTGAGATAATACATATCTAATTCCACCTTTGATATAAACATCCATCTAATTTTATATTTCCAATACCAATTTCATTATTTATACAAAATAATTATTCAAGACATTTTAGGGCAAACCCCCCTTTTCCCCAATCTCGTGCCAAACACCAAAATCAACCATTTTAATCACAACACAAGCTCATATCTACTCCCATAACTATTTCTAATACGTTAATTCGAAAACCTCTCGTTTAATTTTAACCTAAACCCTAGATTTGTTCCAGATCACAACAAGTCTCAACATTTCTTGCCCATCAACAAATAACCAAGTCAAAACTCATAAAAGAGTATAAAAAGTCCCTACTTCAAAGTGAGAGGATGAACAAAGCAAATAGGAGACTTTAAAGACACCAAAACCTACTTTTGTTTGGATGAAAAGAGAGCCCACGACGTGCTCTACCTTTTTAACAAAGGCACAAGGGTGGGGAGATCACTAGATCTAAGTGAAAAGTAGAGAGAAGGTAAGTTTTAGAGAGAAAGGGTCTCAACTTTAGGGTTTTTAGAGAAATAAATCTGGAAAAAATCTGTAAAAAGTCATTTTCGCAAACTGATATACGCAGAGTCTACTCAAACACAAGAAGTAACGCTCAAGCGTCAAACACAATAAGTTGTTCCGCTCGAGCGCAATAAGTGACACTCAAGCGCCAAGACACAAAACAAAAGGGCATTACCGTTTGAGCTTAAAAAGTGACACTCGAGCGCAGAATACACGCATTTAGTAGTTTTGCAGATAATAGACTAACGTTCGAACGTAGGAAAGGCTACTTGAGCGCCCACCTTCTCGAGCATAGAATACATCCTCCCAGTAGTTTTACAGACGTGCAAAAGTACTAAGAATTTACAAAGCCTGCTTGAGCCAAGAAGTGCCGCTCGAGCAGAGGACCAAAAATCTAGGTAACAAAATGTTTGAAAACCAAGCGACAAACTTGTTCCAAACACCACCGCAATAACCCAAAGCCAAACTTAAGAAGATACAAGGGAAATAAGACGTAAACAACAATATGAAATCATCAAACCCGAGTTCGGGATACAACAAAGGTCGGGTCAAAACTAGAATCGCTATATAATTTGTGACTAATTGTCTTAGGAGAAATATGACATTTAGAATGGTTTTTGTTGATAGACAAGTATTTACAACTCTTATTAATATTTTATTTTATATTATGTTAAAAATGTGTACTTGTTAACTTTTTTCAAAGGATGATGTCATGGAAGGAACTGTATGCTCCGAGGAATATGATTACTTTAAAATCATTTAATCGAATGAAAAATATATTGTTTTAAAGAAGTTCATATTACATTGGTTGATGAGAAATTCAAGTTGGTACCACATCATTATAAGATGTCTTTTACTAATGCTACAACAATTGTGTACATACTTTATCATGATGATAATATACCACTTCAGTGCCATTTTATTAAGAAATTATCAGACATTGGCCAATTTCTTCATCAAGATATTCAATTAATAGGAACATTACTTTTACCAAATAATACTTATCTAGATTACATACGTGCATAGTTTATTGCTAATAGAAAAATTTAAACCATCAAAATAATAAACATGTCAATACTATAAAATATGCAGGTATGATTGGCTTGGTTGTTAGTGTAACTAAATGTCAAGGTATTGCAAATCGTAATAATTACAAAAGAGAGATTCTACTATTTGATACAATGTATGATATCATAACGTATTTTTGTTGTCCTTATCAAATTTGAAATACTCTACGAATGATATTTTATTTTTCCTAACTCAACCTTTTTTTTTTTAATTGTAAAAACAGTTTCACATTAGTAAAACTAACTCTATGGGATGTGTTTGCAACAACTGATGGTATGCAACTATATCATATTCTACAAAATGATAATATTTTATTTGTCACTCGATTAATAGTTAAAGGTTATCATGGTAAGATTATTTTTCATCGACTTTTATGACATCTATATGCTTATACAGATATTGATATTGATAAATTATATTTTCTCAACTTCTAGGTCCATGTCTTGCTATATGCAAATACAGCAAATTATATACTAATCATTCATTCCGTTATTTATATATATTATATAAGAAAAATGAGATTCTAACCCACAAGTCTTGTGGGGGCTCCAATATTCCAATTTTAATTTTTAAATTTTTTAATTTTAAAAAAAAATATCAGCATTTATTGACTTCTACCAACCCATAAACCTTTTTGACTTCTCCCATACCTATTGCTACACTATTTTTCAACTTCTCTTATATGCCATGGTCAGTAATAGGATTGTTAAATTATTTTTATTAAAAAAAATCTAAAAAAAATATAAATTCTTATAAAATCTATCTATATCTATATATTATATAAGTAAAATGGGATTTCGAACCACAAGTTTTGTCGGAGCTCTAATATCTCAAACTAAAATTTCTAATTTTTTGATTTTAAATAATTAAAAAAATCCTCTATAGCTATCATTCAAGCCAAAAAATAAAAAAATAAAGAAATTAATATCTCTTGATTTATAACTTTCAAATGGAAAGTATATCAAATATATAAAATAAAAGATAGAAAGTACACTAATTCATTTCAAAATTCAAATTTGAGGGCCACTAAATATGAAAAGCACTCCATTAATTTAAATTTAAAGTTATAATGATTTCTCCCACAATATATAAGTTTTAAATAATGATCTATTCCATGATTTCTCTATATATCTATATACTATTATATAATTGTAAAATATTGTCATTTTATTAAGATTGAAAGTTGTAATTTTTTTCTCATTTTTTTTATTTTGTTTAATTTTTATTAATACGTGTTATAATATGATTGGTTTATAAATTAATTTTATATTCTTAAAATAAATTTTCAAATTTGGATTCTTAAATTATATTACTATAATTGGAATGTGATCAATATTCATTCTTTAAATTTTGCATCCTTTATTAAATTATAAAATAAAATTTGGAATTTAAATTCTTTAAATTATATTACCACAATTAGAATTAGATCAATATTCGCATGTGTCATAATATTATTAGCCTAAATATAATTTGATCTAAATACATGTGTTCAAATTATTAATCGCTATTATTTTTTTTTCTTTTTTTGTTTTAAATTTTATAAAGAAAATTTATATCCTTCTAAATTATAAGGACTTGAATAATATAATTTTTTAATATAAATTTTTTTTTTTAACAAAAGAACAAAACATAACTTTTTTAGCACTTACCAACATGGTGGATTTTGTTAGATTTTTTTTTTTAAATCTCAATTGTCAATTAAAGAAATTAAAACAAAGAATAAAAATATATTTGGCTCAAATGGTTAAAAAGTTACTTTTGCTAAAATAAATTAGAAAGAAATGTTAAATTTTTTTTTTATTTAAAAAAAAGGAGTTATAGGTGATAATTTATTGTTCATTTAGAATTATTTTTAGATTAATAAAAATACCATATTAAATTTTTTTTCTTACCTTTTTTTATTCAAATACTTTTATCTGGTAAGAAATTTGTTTTTATTTTATTGTAATTTTTAAATTAAAAAGAATTTTAAAAAAATCATATTTAAATTATTTATGCCATCATATAAAAGTAAATTTTTTAATATCAACTTAGTGGTAGTTTAGGAAGTGCAAAATAAGTATACTTTTTTACTTTTTACAAAAATAGTATAGAAAAGTAAAGATATAATGTGATTCAAAAAAAGATATATAATTTTTACTTTTTATAAAAAGATGGGTAAAAAAATAGAGATCCGATGTGACTCCAAAAAGATTATAAAAAAAAAAAAGTGAGCAAGCTAATATCGCACTTTCCAAACAATCCGTTATTCGATAATCTCTTTCTAAAAATTATATTTTTTTTAAATATTTTAAAGAAAAATTCTATTGGAATCTTAAGTGTATTATTTTTTTCTTTTGTTCATTAATATTAATTTTTTAATTAATTTTATTTATTAATTAAAAAAATAATTTACATATTTATATATATAATTTTGTTAGTTGCTATTGCTCAGGTTATTTGGTATTTCTATCCAAATCCACTCAAATTTAATTTGAATTTTTAAATTTCTGTATAGGCCCTTAATTAAAAACTATGTTGTTCAATCTTTAAAAAAAATTAATCTTGATTCAAGTTGCTTAGATTGAGCTCATCTAAGTTTGCAAATGTAACAAGGGGTTGAAAGTTACATGATTAAATTTTGTGATAAATTAAAAAATAATAAATAAATTATGATAAAATTATAAGACTTAAATTATAAATTTCAATCTTCTTTATTTTCATAATTTACATACAAAAATTTAACTATTTATATCAATTTATATAAAAATATATTATTAATTTTTTTACATGTTAGGCTTAGCTAAGCTACCTCTAATACATAAATTATTAGTACATATAGCGCACGGGTGGAATAGTTACCTTTCAACCCGATTGCCAAATAGTTGTTTGATTAGTCTTGGCATTATAGTAAATTATTGGCAGATTTAATGGCATTCATGCAAGTGTTCTGGGCCAATAGATTCACTCTCACGGATTCTCGAAACCCGCCGTGGTTTTTAGTTTGCACCTCTCTCTCTCTCTCACTCAGAGTCTTTCACACCAACCTTCTTTATAAACCACCTCTCCAGCTCTCTCCTCCCAGCTTCCTCTCATCATCTCTCTCTCTCTCTCTCTAACTCAGCAAAACCCACATCAGTAAGGACACATTCATGGACTCTGCATCCACAAGAAGGCCTTGTTTCATTGAAGAAGACGATGGTCTTGCCTCTCTTGCAGAAATGGAAGCTGGGTTCTCTGGAAACCATCAACATCCACACCCTTTTGTGTCTAGGCCACTCTATTACACATCCTCCTTGCAGAGAAGAGGTAGCATCAGAAACCTTTCATCGTTCTCTTCCTCTGTTTCTTCTCCCAGATCTGGAAGGTTCTATGATGCTAATAGATTCTATGAAGAACACGAGCCCCATTTCTTGGAGGCTTGTTTTCTTTGTAAGAAGACCCTTGCCGATAACAAAGACATCTTCATGTACAGGTTTGTCCCATTTTCTCTCTCGTCTTTTGAATTTGAGAACCCTCTTTTATGTTTTCTCTCTGTTTTTTTATGGGAAAGTTGAATTTTCTGGGAAAATTTTGTTTAATCACGGAAAATTCTATATATGTTTGGGGAAAGTCCAATTCTTTTTGCTCTACAAATTATGGGCTTACTAATTGGAGATGGGTTTAGGATAGAATAGGAAATTAATGAGATTTTGCTCTTATTTTCCGTTCACTGTGTTTGGATGTGGAGAAAACTAAGTCAAATGAAAGGGAAAATTTGAAGTAGTAAATGTTTCTTATTTTGGTCTCTGAAAATTGAGAAACTCAAATAAATAAATAAATTGATTGGACCCATGCGAGTGTGCTTTCAGTATGGGAAATTCAAACCCAAAATTTTAATTTGATCTATTATCATTACATTTTCTCAGCAACCAAACAGGATTGATTGTTTTGTTCTCTTACAAAATTTTCATCTTTGTTTTTGGGGTTATTCTAAATTTGTATGGTTTTTGAATTACAGAGGAGATACTCCATTCTGTAGTGAAGAGTGCAGACAAGAGCAGATAGAGATAGATGAAGCCAATGAGAAGAATTGGAAGATCTCTGCTTCCATGAAAGCCTTGAGGATTGATCAGAAGAAACCCAACAAATCCTCCTCTCCAAACAAGACCCAAAACTACCCTCTCCGAGCAGGTGCAGTGATAGCTGCTTAATCACATCATCAGCCAGCCGAGAAAAGAAAAGAAAATGAAGGAAAATGTATCATGGTTTCTGTGATTCTGTCCATTGGAAGAGGAGGGGCCAATTTGAGAGAAGCACAGGAGAAAGAAGACCCATTTTGAGGATTTTTGTTTTTTTTATTTTTTTTAAAAATTTTCATATAAATAAATTGTAAATCCTTATATGAGGCTTTTTGTGGGGTAAGGGACGCTCTGTAAATAGCTTTATTTTTTAAATTTTTTTTTGGGGTATTCTGCTGAAGTTTTCTTTGTTTCTTTATTTGGGTATTCTCGTTATGATCATGAGAAGCTTTATATAATACAAGGAAATTTCTCCCACCAAATGCTAGACCCTTTTAGGCACCGTTTGAAAAGAAGATGGTTGGGCTTTTCTGGTTATTTTAGGTAAAAAAATAAAATAGGTTATTTTAATTAAAACAAATAAAATATCACATTCAATCCATAATCATTATACTCTTCTTTCATAAAAAAAACAAAAAAATTAGAAAGTCTTTTCTAAATTAAATTTTTTAGCCCAAATTAAAATAGTTAAAAAAATTAAAAAGTCAACCTATTTTCCAAACGGAGGCGTAGTGCCTCCTTTTCCTAGAGGTAAATAATCCCAATTATTGTTTCGAATCACTTGTTTTGGGATTTGCTTATTTTTTAACTTTTTTTTTTATATTTATTTTCATTTTTAGTGAATTTTGTTTTTAAAAATAATTAATTAAAATTTTTAGATTCAATTCGGTAAGACAAATTTAAAATTTAAAATTATTTTAAAATTTCAAAAAAAACAAAAATAAGTATTTTTTTTATACTTATTTTAGATTTTTTAAAAAAAATTGAAATTAAAAAAATAAATTAGATTTGTCTTGATAAGACTAATCGAAAAAGTAAAAAAATACTAAAAACAAAAAGATTTAAGATTTTTTTTTTTTTTTGAGTTGCCAATGGAGGCCTAATCTCCTCGAAAGGCAAGTGTCGTTGGTGAAACCCACGCAGTTGTCGTGTGGACCGTCTTGAAGTACACGATTCTTATCTCGAACGGTGAGTAGAATTTTTTGCAGACGATTTAAATACGCTACGAGATATTGTAAGTAATAGAGTGACCTTGTTGCCACAATTCACTCAGATTTAGCCCTGCATCGCTTCGATTCATCCCTCCTCCTCTCCTCCTCCTTCTCCCGTCATGACTAATCACACTCAAGGTTTTGGAACAAATAATATAGTCAAGCATGTGCCTTGACACATAAAAACAATTTATGTGCATGCCGTAACGAAATGTCTAAGTCTTAAGGGGGTTGCAAACACTTTACAATGAGTTGTGCATCGGCAAGATACGAAGGCTGGCACTCAAGCGGCCTAGGTTGCAGCACTTGGTAAGGTCGTGGCCTGGCTAGTATGCCTGTGGCCTGGGCCGTGACAATTTTCAAAGCCATAGCTTGGGCTTGCATGCACGCGACCTAGGCCTGGTGACTTGACAAGACCACGACCTAGCTTCTATGCACGAGGCTTGGGCTGTTGCCAAGGCTGTGGCACTAGGCAAGGTCATGGTCTAGCTAGCATGCATGTGGCCTATGTTGTAGCACTTGGCAAGGCCGTGGGCTGGCATGCATGCGCGCGACCTGTGTCGCAATCGAGTGTCACGTGGCACTTGGCAAGGCCACGACCTGGCTAGCATATGCGCGACTTGGGCTAGCAAGCCTGCAGCCTAGTTGATCGCTCGACATGGCCTTTGATATACGTCATGACGCTCTTATTTACCCTTATCGAGCATGTCTTGGCATTCTAGTTGAGACATATGGTGAATGTCACTCAATGCAACTAATAGCCTCTCTTCAATTCAAAATTCTAAAAAGTGAATCATTCTTATAAACTATCGATTTTGCAAAAATGAGGTTTGGTCAGGCAACATCTATTATTTGGCGTGCACATAATGTTGTTGGATGAGGCACTAACAATGCAAACTTAGCTTGGCAACAAGATACAAAAGCATGGCCACAATGCAAAGGCAATCCAACGATGAACGGCTAATCGATTAAACTAGTATGTCGCCGCACATCGAACCGCAATCACTTCTTGTGGCATCATCATCTTCTCAAAATGTAAATTATTACATGTCGCAATGAACAGGCTGTTTTCTATCATTTATTGTGTATTTTTTTCGCTTTGTCTAATAATGTATCGTATTTCATACATTTTTACTGTTTTATTGAAGACGATTTTGAACATGATCCTTTCATATTTTTATCTAAATCATGGCATATAATTAATAATGCACTAGTATTAATTTTAAATGTTATTTATTTGTTTGTTTGTTTTCTTGAATTTTTTCTATTTTTATGATTATTTATTCAAAATTAAATTACGATAAATAAAAATTAAAAAAAATAATTTAAAAATTATTATAATTACTGGTGCCTCATCCTTTAATTATTGAAATAATTTCTACTATTTTTTTCACTATTTTTACTCATTTTTAAATATTAAAATAGAAATAAATTATTCCGATAACGATTTTTTTTTATGTTGTCTTCATTTATTTTCTTCAAGTCATGATTAAAAATTTATAAAAGAAAATTATATTAAAAAAAAAATCTCATTATGACTCCTTAAGTATGGATGATGTTTCCTCTTGCTAGATATAAAAGGGCTTAAGAAGCTATTTTAAGGGGGTAACTCTTTCAAGGTTGGCAAACAAGGCCAGGCGACGCCCATGCTAGGGCGCGTTCTGGGCATATGTTAGTACTTGGTTTATGGCATTGAAATTCCATAGGCAAGCATGAGATGTGTCGAGTGACGGCCTACAGTAATCTTGATGGCATGCCCACCTTCGCTGGCAGTGCGACATGGTATGTATGCGGCCTGGTTGGCATACCAGCATGGCGTGCATGCAAACAACATGGCATACTTGTGGCCTTGGTGGGCTAACATGTCACGACCCCAAATCGCCCCTAGTAGAATGGTGCTGTGATGGCCAGTAATCCGAGATTACCAAATGCCAACTTACAAAGATCACACACAATTAGTGTATAATATAAGGGGGCTTACAAGTGCGGAAGCAATATATTGAATCTAAGTAGTCCATAAGAGCTGTGCATAAGTCAAATGAAATGGCATACAACTTAATTAAAGTCTTACAACTTGAATACAACAAAATAAAATACATATTACATCTTAACAAAAGGGCTTCACAAGCCGACATAAATAAAATACAAGGAGTACAAGGTCAAAAGCATAATCTTCATGGTTGGCGACATCCTTGATGCCAACCTAACATGCATACAAAACACACACATCTCGGCATAGCCGACTTCTTGCTTGTTACCTACATATATACATAGGGAGGGTGAGCTTGGAAACTCAGTGAATGGTACAAGTAATAAAGGGGTTTGCATGAATGATATCCGAGGTCTTGTCAAAACATTACATATATCATAGCTTGTTCAAAACATGTACTTGGCATAACTTGTATCAAAACATGTACTTGGCATAACTTGTATCTAAACATGTACTTGGCATAACTTGTATCTAAACATGGGATGAACCGTATTCATCAAACTTGAGCTTACAAAACTTGCTTACTTACTTAACAAAACAAGGGAATAACCGATCCGTAATCGATTAGACAAGGGTGCTGCGAAAGTTTAGAGTCCTCCAGCACGAGGGACTTGTGTTACTTAGGCCCGTAGCCCGCTTTAACACGAGAGACTTGTGTTACTTAGGCCCGTACCCGCTTTAACACAATAGTGCTGCGAAAGTTTAGAGTCTTCCAACACAAGGGACTTGTGTTACTTAGGCCCGTAGCCCGTTTTAACACAATGGTGCTGCGAAAGTTTAAAGTCCTCCAGCACAAGGGACTTGTGTTACTTAGGCCCGTAGCCCGCTTTAACACGAGAGACTTGTGTTACTTAGGCCCGTAGCCCACTTTAACACAATGGTGCTGCGAAAGTTTAGAGTCCTCCAACACAAGGAACTTGTGTTACTTAGGCCCGTAGCCCGCTTTAACACAATGGTGCTGCGAAAGTTTAGAGTCCTCCAGCACAAGGGACTTTCCGAGAAGGTCATCAAAACAAAGCTTATACTTGATATACAAAATAGGGATAATCATTCATGCTTAATCAAAATACTTTTCAAAACAAAGCAAAGCAAAGCTTATCAAAACATGATAACATAGCTTTATTAAAAATACCACTCACATAGTTCTTGGGACGTCGGGGTCAAGGCAAAGGTCCAAGTCCTACAAACACATGGAAAAGTCTACTGAATGTACTACTCAAAACAAGTCTTACATACATGCAAATGATCTCGGGTAAACATGCTGGAAGCCAAAACATTGTTTTACATGTCAGGGAGACATGCTGGGTACTAACCAGGTCTTCGCCAAGGTCCCACACCTCCTGGCCGAGATGTGGTTACCTAAGCTTCGGCGTGCGGCTGCATGCCGAGGTGCGCACAAGACAACTAAAGATGTAAGTGATCATGCAAGGTAGGCCAAGGTGAGATACGATGCTTGGCCTAAGTGTGAGGTCTAGGTAAGAGTGATCTCAGTGACTACACTTCGGAAAGTGAAGTTTGGAAATCTGGGTCTCCACCCGTGAAGAACATGAAAAACATGAACATGAAGAACATGAATGAGATGAAATGCTAAAATCGTAACTCCTTTATTCAAAATCTGGATTTTCATGCTAGGAGTTCGAAAACATGGACCTGGGTACCCATACTTGAAGATCATATGGAAACAAACACAAAAACATGGATCTTAGCATGAGCTTTCGGATCAAAACATGACTTTTCTTGAAGAACACATGAATACTATTTTCTCTTTCTAAAACTGAACTTCAAAACAATGCATGGCTTACAAATCATATTCAATCATGCAATGCAATAACATGAACATGAAGAACATCATGAGCAGATCAAGAATCTAACCTTAGAACACGGATCTAACGGTTCGATCTCTAGGGATCAAGCTTGAAGTCTACTCTCTCACTCAAGAACTCCTCCTCCTTCCCCTAGAGCTTCTCTCTCCTCTTCAAAAACAATGATATAACAAATGGTAGATTTCTCTCTCTGCCGGCTGACTTAACACTCAGCTCGGACACGTGGCACTACCGGGTTGGTTCTCCTCAAAAAAGTGACTGATTGAAAAGACAAGACTATGACAAAGCGTATTCAACAAGCTAGGTGGCAAGACACATCGGCAAGCAATGATCTCGGCTAAGGACAAGGCTTCGGCAACTAAGGTGACAATGACCTCGGCTAGGAAGGACAACACTTGACTAAACTGTGCCACACCTTGGCCTAGATGTGCCACACCTCGGTCTAGGTCATACCACTCCAGGATAAGATCACTTAGGTGCAAAAGGTAACATCTCGGCCTAGATAATACACATCTCGGCCTAGGTGATGCACATCTCGGCCTAGATGATGACATCTCGGCCAATATATCAGGGCGAAGGTGGAGGTCAAACAAAGTGGTTCCAAGATAGTTCTAGGCTCAAGCTGACCTCGGTTTGGATTAACCTAGGCTTAACACGACTTAGGCTTGGCATGACTTAGACTTGAGACAGCAAGGAAGGAACAAAGCATGCATACAACACTTAGACAAATCACATGAGCACTAAACAAGGCAAGATTCATGAATGCAAGCTTTAACAAGACCCCATGATGTGAATGCACATGAACATGACTAAGCCATAACTGTGGGTCGTTACATAACATGTCTGTTACTAAGGTTGCGACCTAAGCAACCTAGCAGCTTGTTATGCACATGGCTTGGGCTCCGATCTTAGCGGCATAGCAACCTGGCATGCGCATGGCCAAGGCTGCGATCTTGTCTGCAGCCTGGGCAGCATAGCAGGCTGGCCTAGGCTTGGCCTTAGTAGTATGGCAGCCTGGACTGCACGTGGCCAAATTTGTGGCCTAGGTATAATGCAACCTTGTTTGCATGCAGCCCAGTCGTCCTCCATAGTCCATACCAGCCTATAGTCTCTTGGTTGTAGGTTCCCTCTCCACAAAGGTCCCCCCCTCCTCCTAGTCCCTCGTTTGCGTGCGGTCGTAGCCATTTCCCTACGGTCCATAACAACTTGTAGTCACTTAGCTGCATTGTTCTCCTATCTGCGGGTTCCCCTCTCCTCCTAGTCCCTCATTTGCATGCCGTCTAAACAAACTTGTAGTCTTTTAGTTATAGATACCCTCTCCACGGGGTTCCCCTTTTCCAGTCCCTCGTTTGCCTACGGCCACAGCCGTTCCCCCACGATCCATAACAACCTACTATCTCTTTGTTACAGGTTGTCCCTCCGCAAGATCTCCCTTCCTAGTCCTTCATTTGCACACGGGCATAGCCGTTCCCCCGTGGTCCATAACAACATATAGTCTCTCAGTTGCATGTTCTCCCTCCGTAGGTTTCCCATCCACAGGGTCTCCCCTCCTAGTCCCTCGTTAATGTTAATAAATTTAAAAGAACAAAATAAAAAAATTCATATTATTTTAGTCTTTAATTTTTTAAAAAAGAATAATATTTTTGGATAATAAAAAATGAAATAAGATATTAATATTTTGAGACAGATAGAATATAAAATTTATTTTTTTGGATCAAAATTTAGAAAAGTAGCTATCAATTGATAAATAACCCGGAGCATTATTCCAAAATCATCAAATAACCTATGTAGGCCCTTGTTGAATAAGTTATTAGGTGATCTTAAAACAGGGTCATGCGATATCTTAGATGAGTTGTGATTGATAAAGAAAATGAGACTTGTAATTTTAAGTTAACTGATTAATTAAAAATATGATTACATGATATTTTATGCGAGACATTTAAAAAAAATTAATAAATTTTTTAAGATTTCTAGGTCATGTTTGATTCAAAAGACTAATAGTGAAGTATTAATAATCCTATTAAATTAGTGTAATATTTACTATCTAATTGGATTAATATCCATTGAATTAATAATCCCACCCCTACCCCATTATTAATAATTCTACAAATTTATTGAATTAATTATCTATTAGATTAAAAATCCTAAACCATAATATTAAAACAAATATAAAATAATTAGATCCACAGATTAATAATTTCAATCCCATACTTTAATCCACTCAATCAAACATGCCCTTAACTTTTTTCACTCCTTGACTTTGAATTAAAATTTTTTTTGGATGATGACATGGTTGAAAGAGACAATCATTGGAGGTGCGTAGGGTGGGCCATAATAAGAAACTTTAGAAAGGAAAAATCAACAAAAATGAAAGGAAAATGTTTATAACTTGAAATAATTTATTAAAAATTTTAATAATTTATTTAGAATCATAACTCAAAAAAAATGTTTGGAAATTTTTTTTTTTTTTTCTTTCGAGATTCTATAATTTTTTTAAATCTCAATTATTGATATATATATATATATAAAGGGCTTATATTTATATAAGTGAATCTCATATATACATAAATCATACAATGTGAATCTCATATTCATATAAGATATTTAATAAAATTTCTGAGATATTTAATATTTTTGAAAAAAAATAATTTTCAATCATTGTCGTAACTCAAAAGGAAACGAAGCAATCTTCTTCATGCGGGCAGTTATTTGGGTCAGGAAGGGTTGGGCCTACAGGCTCGGCCAACTGGAATGAGCGGATTCCGAAATGCCCGCCCACACTAAACACTTTTCATTAACTACCAAAATGCCATTTCATTTTCACCCTCTTACAACAAACTTTATTTTATAAAAATGATGGATTGATAAAAAAAATTCTTTATAAATAGAAGCTTGTTGTGTCATTCTATAATATATTTTTTTTTTATGTGAATTGCAAATTAATTGAGAAAAGTAAAAAATAATTGTATAAATATAGAGATGTAAGTGAGTTTATGCTCTAATGTAACTGAAAATTGTGACCTTGTTTAACAAAGACTCAATTCATACCTTCATTATTAAGTTTCGGGATTTCTTAAAAAAAAATCAAAAAGTAAAAAATTCCTATAACGTTTTATTTGTTTGGCTGAAAAATATTTTTTCATATTTTTTGATGTTTGGTACAATAAAAAATGAAAGTCAATAAAAAATATTTTTTATAATCAACAGAAAATAAGTCTATATGGTCAAAAAATATTTTTCATTTTTAAACGATGAAGAATATTTTTTGAACTAAAATCTTATCAATATCATCACACTATCACTGTCACTTTCACCTCCACTACCACACCCAATGCCATCATCACCGTCACTATCACCATCGTTGCTGCCCTACCACCATGTCACCATCTCCACCTTCATTTTCGTTTCATCATCACTATCGTCAAAAATAAAAAATAAAAATATTTTTTCTATCCAAATAAATATAACGTGAATTGTCACACTACTCTTTCTAATTTGTTTTATATATTTTTATAAAAAAAAATCCAAAAAACAAGAAAAAAGAAAAAAAAGAAAGTAAACCTCAAACACCTTCTATATTTTAGTAGTTACCGTTTTAACAATTTCTTCTAATTTTTTTTAACAAATTGCATTTCAATAAAATAATAAAAATAATTACACTATAAATATTCAAAAAAAGGGTACAAATTATACCTGTATTTGAAGCTATACTTAGGCCCTGTTTGGGGAATGGTTATTTGGATTAAAATAGCCAATAAAAATAAAATAGACTAAAATAGTCAATAAGATAAAATATTACATCTAATCCATAATTATTTAATTCTTTTTCTCAGAACCATTAAATCAATTAAAAAAATCAATTAGGGTGAGTTTGGGAAGTGGGTTGGCTTTTTGGCTTTTTGGTTTTTTGGGCTATTTTAACCTGGGCTTAAAAGCTTAGTTTGGGAAGGGCTTTTTGGCTTTTTGGCTTTTTTGAGTTTTTTTGTGAGAGAAGAGTGTAATGATTATGGGTTGAATGTGATGTTTTGTTTTTTTGGGGCTAAAATAGTTTGTTTTGTCTTTTGTGACTATTTTAGCCCCAACCCACTACCCAAACGGGGCCTTATCTTTTTAAACATAACCCTTTTTAACATAGTTAAGTCAAAAATTCAAAAATATCAAATTCAAAAAAACCAAATAAAATAGTCAACTTTTTAAACGAGACTTTACATTAAACACAAATATGACATGCACAAAAATATATTATCATAAAAATGCATTTTTTCTTACAATTTTCTCATAGTTAAACTACTAATAGATCTTAACTGGACTTAATTCTCATCAAATTCTATTAAAAATAATAAAATAATTGTTAAAAATAATTTTTTTACACTTTTTTTACATATGTTGCTAAAAATTGACAATTAGTAATTTTTTTATTATGATTTTTATAAATTATCGATAAAACTTATAATTAGTAACTTTTTTGTGATAAATTTTTAAAATTGTCAGTGAAAGTCAAAAATTAATGACTTTTTTTATAATTTTTTAAAACTATCGTTAAAATTTATAATTAATGACTTTTTTTATAATAAAAATTTTAAACTATTACTAAAAATTAATAATTAATAATTTTTTTAATAATATTTAATAAAAAATATTATTAATTATTGTAAGATTTACTGAACAATAAATCTAGCTTTCAGTAAATCCTTTTTTTTCTTTTTTTGTTTGATTAGTCTTGGCATTATAGTAAATCATTGGCAGATTAATGGCATTCATGCAGGTAGTCTCGGCCAGTGGATTCACTCTCACGGATTCTCAAAGCCCGCCGTAGTTTCTCACTCAGTCCCTCACACCAACCCTCTTTATAAGCCGCCTCTCCAGACTCTCTCCTCCCAGCTTCCTCTCATCATCATCATCATCATCTCTCTCTCTCTACAGGCAAAACCCACATCAGTAAGAACACACTCATGGACTCTACAGCCACAAGAAGGCCTTGTTTCATTGAAGAAGACGATGGTCTTGCCTCTCTTGCAGACATGGAAGCTGGGTTCTTTGGAAACCATCAACATCCACACCCTTTTGTGTCTAGGCCACTCTATTACACATCCTCCTTGCAGAGAAGAGGTAGCATCAGAAACCTTTCATCGTTCTCTTCCTCTGTTTCTTCTCCCAGATCTGGAAGGTTCTATGATGCTAATAGAATCTATGAAGAACACCAGCCCCATTTCTTGGAGGCTTGTTTTCTTTGCAAGAAGACCCTTGCTGATAACAAAGACATCTTCATGTACAGGTTTGTTCCGTTTTCTCTCTCTTCTTTTAAATTTGAGAACCCTCTTTAATGTTTCTCTCTGTTTTTTTATGGGAAAGTTGAATTTTCTGGGAAAATTTTGTTTAATCACGGAAAATTCTATATATGTTTGGGGAAAGTCCAAAACTGTTTGCTCTACAAAATATGGGCTTACTAGTTGGAGATGGGTTTAGGTATAATCGGAAAAGAATGAGATTTCGCTCTTATTTTCCGTTCACTGTGTTGGGATGTGGAGAAAACTAAGTCAAATGAAGGGGAAAATTTGTAGTAAATGTTTCTTATTTTGGTCTCTAAAAATTGAGAAACTCAAATAAATAAATAAAATAAAAATAAAAATAAAAATTGATTGGACCCAAGAGAGTTTGCTCATAAATATGGGAAACTGAAACCCAGAATTTTTATTTGATCTATTATCATTCTATTTTCTCAGCAACCAAACAGGATTTATTTTTTTTGTTCTCTTACAAAAAATTTCATCTTTGTTTTTGGGGTTATTCTAAATTTGTATGGTTTTTGAATTTGCAGAGGGGACACTCCATTCTGTAGTGAAGAGTGCAGACAAGAGCAGATTGAGATAGATGAAGCCAATGAGAAGAATTGGAAGATCTCTGCTTCTATGAAAGCCCTGAGGATTGATCAGAAGAAATCCAACAAATCCTCCTCTCCAAACAAGACCCAAAACTACCCTTTCCGAGCAGGCACAGTGATGGCTGCTTAATCACATCATCAGCCAGCCGAGAAAAGGAAAGAAAATGTATTCATGGTTTCTGTGATTCTGTCCATTGGAAGAGGAGGGGCCAATTTGAGGGGAAGCACAAGTGAAAGAAGACCCATTTTGAGGATTTTTGTTTTTTGTTTTTTTAATTTTCATATAAATAAATGTAAATGCTTATATGAGGCTTTGTTTTTTGGTATGCTCTGTAAATGGGATTTTTTTTTTTTTTTGGGTATTCTCATCATGGTCATGACGAGCTTAATACAAGGAAATTTCTTCCACCAAATACTACACCCTTTTAGTGTTTTTCTTTTCTTCTAAAGGTAAATTATTTACCCCTCAATTATTGTCTCGAGTCACTTGTTTTGAGATTTCCTTGGTTTTTGACTTATTTTGTTGCTTGTTTTTGTTTTTAGTAAATTATTTTTTTAAAAAAAATTGAGTTTTTAAATTCAGTTCGATAAAACGTATAGAAAATTTATAAATTTTTTTAAAATATCAAAAATGACAAAAATGAGTTATTTTTTTTATTTATTTAGATTCGTCTTGATAAGATTGATCGGAAAAAAAAAATTGACATAATTTTTAAAAAATTACTAAAAATTAGAAAAATTCAAAAATAAAGGTGAACTTGTTTTTGAGTGGTCAAAAGAGGCCTAATCTCTCTCAACTAAAAATTATAATGCTTAATTCTCATATCATTTCATTAATAGGGTAAATTATAATTTACTTATTTAAATTATTATTCAATGTCATTTTACCACTCAATTAATAAATGTTACATTTATCATTTTGAATTATTAATTTATATCATTTATAAATATTTTGTCAATGATTTGTCTCTTAAATAATAAAAAAATTTGACATGTAACGTATATGTAACATTTTGAGTAGAATGTGTAAAATGATATTACAATTGCGCTACGTAGCTCAAATTGGAAGCCTTCCAAATCGGCCGAAATCCCAAAATGACATCGTTTTGAGATATTTTTTTTTTTTTTCCCCCCTTTTTTCCTTCCCGTTTGTCTGAAGAAGAAGAAGACGCAGAAGAGGAAGAAGAGGAGGAAGGAGAGGAGAAGAAGAAGAACATCATCATCATCAACAACATCTTCTTCATCACATCATCATCAGCCAACAATTTTTTTTCCCCATTCAGATCTGGATTCAGATCTTGATCTACTAGAAGAAAAAAAAAAAAAAATCAACAACAATCAACAACAACATCTTCATCAGCATCACCATCATCAACACATCATCTTCATCTTCATCATCAACACATCAGAGCCAGAAATCGCAAGGGTGAGTATCTATCGTCGCAAGGGTGAGCATTCACCGTCGCATCCTCCATCACCGTCGCTCGCACCGCCATCGCAGTCTCTCGCATCGCCATCGCTGTCTCTTTCTCTTTTTGTTTCCCTTCTCTCCTCTCTTCCTCTCTCTTTCTCCCTCTCTCCTCTCCTTCTCTCTTTCTCCCTCTCTTTCTCCCTCTTTCTCCCTCTATTTCAGACAAGAGGAGAAAAAATAAAAAATAAATAAATAAACTGCCCAAAAAGACGTCGTTTTGGGCAGTCGGGGGATTCGGAAGGAAAACTTTCGAGCTACAAAACATTTTTCAATGACATTATTAGTCCATTTGATATAATTTTTAGTGAAAAATATGAAAATATATCATTTTTTTATTTTGTATTTTCTTGTCCATAGTAAATTTTTTAAAAATTATAACTAACATGTGAACAGAATATTAAAAACAAAAAAAATGCTAAAAATTAAAAACAAAAACTTAAAAATTATATTGTAGCTTAAAAATCAAATAATTATTTTCAGTTGAAGGTGTGAAGTGATAGTTTAAGGGGGTAAAGTGTAATTTACTCTTATAGTTTTTGATCATTAAGGTTCAACTTGAAAATAATTAATAAATGAGGGGATTAAGTGTTATAATTTTTAGTTCAAGAGAGCAAAGTGATTTGAGATTTGTTCTAATTTTAATTTATCATTTCTAGAATTAATGACACAATATCCTTCGACTTAAAAATGTATGTTTGAACTCTTCAATTATATAATTGCATCAAGAAAGGGTATTTATATATTTTTTTAGTAATTTGATTTTAGAGTTCTAAAATGAATGAAATAAAGTAATATTTAGTGGTAATTGAAAGATTGTTTGTGTTTTGTTATTTTGTTATTTTATTTTTTGTGTTGCTGTTTGAGGGGGGGCTTGCTTTTGCTTTCAATGTGCCGTTTGGGACTGGGAATTTCCTGGTAGGCAAGAGTAGTGCCCTTGATGTGAGAGTGCATGAATGGTGGGTCTTGATCATCCTGATATTTTGGTATTTGTGTGAGCTGTATCAATCTTGATGCACTTTCAGATATTGACACCCTTTTGATGCTCTATGTATCATTGAAGTTAATGGAATTGATTCTCAATTGATTTTTGTAAATGTCTCTGTTGCGTATGTTATTATGTATGTGAGCTGTAACCACCCTTGGTGAACTCCAATCATAGAGGAGAGGTTATGGAGTGGAGATATTATAATTGGTTTAGGTAGCGTCACACATTGTGCTCTTATATTCCATTTTCATTAACTAGGTCATTTGTTGATGGATTGTGTCGATATATTATTATTCATTCGTTTAATTATCTAATAAATTATTAGAATGTCAGTTAATCTTGATCTTGGATCACCTAATAATTTTTTCATAAAATGATCACGTGACACATTTATTTAGGCTCATATATGTTGGAATGTAAATGTGAACCTATATAAATGTATGACAATTGTTATTTACCATGTGTTTTGTTATGAAAGTTACAAGTTACACAATAATTCTCTCTTCTTGCACCATAATATGTTCATTATGTTTTGAAATTCTAAATGAGAATATTTTAACTCAATATAGCATAATATTCATTGATAATTTCCAAATGGCATAGTAAATGCAAACTTCAAATTTCATCTATAATTCGTACTTTTTATTCATAATGAACTTAAATAAAAAATTATAACTCCATGTATTCTTCCTAATAAATCCTTTTTGCTAGGATATCTTGTCCTTTTTTTAACATTTTAACTATCACACAATGAATGTTTGTGAAGATGTTTGTTCAAAGTGAGTTATGGAACGTTGAACAGTGCTCTATGCGATTAAAAATGTAGTCTGCATAAAGCCGATCTCTAATGAACATGTCTACAAGCAGATAAACATCACTCCACTTTAGAGCAAAAGAGCATAGGGACATGAACAGTCTCATGTTGTATTTGGAGTATAGATTTGGATTGAGATTTGAAAATAAAAGGGAAAAAAAAAATGTAAGTAAAATATAAATATATTTCACTTACATTTCATTCACTTTTTTTTTTTTTTACTTTTTATCAAATTTCTATCCAAACTCATACTTGAAAGATGGTATTAGAGTGAAAACAACTTATTAAAATAACCTGATTGTAGATAGCGGAAACTGTTCTGATTCTGTTGGGCTCCTCTTTCTAGTTCCACATCTTTATTTATAATTCTCAAATTCATTGGGCTACATAATTGCATTGTGTGCTTGGAGCCCATACTAATTGGGCCAAACTTGTACAGAAACTACCTAAATTCTTAAAATTATAAGGACAATAAATTTTTTTTCTACTGAAAATGAAAAGACCAAAAAAACACATCATTATGTATAAGAATTTTGCATAAAAATTCTATTAATATGTTATCACTCATAATAAAATTTATTTATTTTTATATTTATTATCTAAACATAAACTGGAATAATACTTTCTATCATCAAACCTGGACAAGCATAAGAGAGCTTTTGTCCTCTTTTTATTTTTTATTTTTTATAGGATAAATTATAAATATATCCCCTGAGGTTTATTTAAGATACAAATTGTCCCTTGTGGTTTAAAAAATTACAAATATCTCACTATCAAATTTTTTTATTTAACAGAATTAACTGAAAAAGTGAAATTTCTAACTGTTCACCTATACAATAATAAAATTATCTTAATTATTAATTGAACTAAAATTTTAATATTATTAAAAAAATGTTTATTAACTTGATGATTTATTAATAAAATGGCCTATTTGTTATGAAATTAGAAACTTTAAGAGGCATAATATAATTTGTAAAGCTACAGGGAATAATTTATAATCTAAGTAAATTTCAAGAGATGTGTTTGTAATTTTTTTTTTTTTTTACTATAAAAAATGACGTTTCATGAGGGTATTATAATATCTATTTGTAAGCCTTGACTCCGAGATAACTAATTGACGACCAAATTTCATTTAATTCATAAAAAGAAATCCACCACTAAAATAACAATGAATCTCATCCACCCTTCGTAACAAAAAACAGAGTCGTAATCAAAATACAAGACAATTATCATGTGAAATTTATACCTTCAAAATTGGAGCCCTACTCTCCCATGTGAAAGACTAATGTGTTATCCACGCTACCCCCACCCCGTGGTTTTTGTTCACCCTTGAAAAAGAAAACTGAGGCTCTGTTTGTTTTCAGAGGTAGAATGGATAGGATTGATAGTGAGGGGATTAATAGTAAGATGATTGTTAGTGAAGGGATTAGTAAAATTGTGAGGGGATTAGTAAAATTGTGTTTGTTTTCATAGTGAGGGGATTAGTAAAATTGTGTTTGTTTTGTTAGCGAGGGGATTGATAGTGAGGAGATTGTTAAATTATTTTTTATATAAAATAATAAAACAAATAAAATTATGATTTTTACTTAACAAAAAATACAAAAACATTAAATATTAATGTTTTAAAAAAAATACCCAAGAAGTAAAAAATAAAAAAATAATAAATTTTGCGTTGACCGGTTGACCGGCCAGACATCCGGTAACACTCCATCCGAATGGCCTAGTTTGCTAATACCATCTCTCACTCCGAATTACTAATACCCTTGTTAAAGGCCCATCATAGTCCCTTTAGACTACTAATCTGGACTTCTAAAATCAAAACAAACGAAAACTTTGTTCACCGTTCACCTATCACAGTCCGAAATGTACTATGATAACATATAACAAACGGGGCTGAATGCCCAACTTTTGTCCCATAATAATACTTATTTTTTACCCTTTTTGTCCCATAATAATACTTATTTTTTACCCTTTTTACACGAGGGGGTCCCCTATGACCATGCTCGGCTAAATCTTAGCCAATACAACCTCAAAGGCCTAGGAAAAGATGGGGCCTACTGGGAATAGATTTAAGATTTTATCTATGAACAAAAATTGAGTCTAATTAATATGTTTATTTAGGGCACATTTTTAAATAATTTAAAAATAATATATATTTATTATTGTACATATTTTCATATAGTATGTGTAATTTTTTAAAAATATGTTGACATTACATGCTAATAAAATTTATAAACCAAAATAAAAAATAAAAAGACTAAAAGTGCCTTGATGAAAATGAAAAATAAAATATCGTGATAGCATAGAGTAGAAGCCTACGCATTTTGTATAACAGGTGTATTAATCAATCTCACATAAATATGAACTTTACAATTGTGGGCTTTGCATATACGTGTAAGAGAAAAATACACCATTGTATTATAGTCATTACACGAATTGTACCACCTCAAGCAGTAGCAGAGCTAGAAATTAATGGTAATATTGATTTTGTTTTTTTTTTATAGTAAATAATAATGAGATATTACTAAACGTAAATATTAAGAGTTTATTTAGATAGATGTGAATTTTAAATTAAAGGATTTGAGATTAAATTTTATACAAATATTGTGGAGTAACTATTTTAGGTGGATTGAAAAATTAAAAAATAAGATAAGTTGAGATAGAAATGATATTTTAGTAGAGAAATTCTATAAAATACATTGCAAAAAAAATGTTTATCATATATCGCAGTTATGATTTTTGTGATCTTTAGTTATGATACATTATACTGTTGGATATAAATTAGTTATAACTTCTTGTGATTATTATTTTGGTTATGATCGAAAAAGTCTTTGATTATACATCAAGTAATGATTCGTAATGACTTATTATGATATTAATTATGACTGATTGTAAATTTTTCTTTATTTTTTTTGTTATAATTGAAGATGTGTTGTTTGATTATAATTTATATAGTAATCATTTTTGTTATGAATGAAAATAATTTGGTTATGAAAATATATAATATCAATACCATAAAGTAATATCTAGTATATGGTACACCATTTTTGAAGGTGTATAATATAAGCACTTATTTTAGTAGGTTTATTGTAATTATAAAGAAAAATTATTATAGAGGGACTGTTATAATTTAAAAAATAGATATTATTATAATTTTATAGAAGATATATATATGATATAATATATATATAAGGGTACCAATATAATTATCAAAACTTGAGGGACACGTACCCGGGCATACACTACTAGGGCTGCAAACAAGTCGAGCCGAGCCGAGCCGAGCCGAGTTTTAGTGTGTTTGGGCTTGTTTATTAAGATTTTAACAAGTTCGAGATCTCGAGCTAGAGTTGAATAAAAATTTAATGAACCGAGCTCGAGCCGAGTTGGCTTAGGCTCGACTCGAGCTCGAGCCTGAACTTGTTCACGAACCTTAACGAGCTAAAAAATTTATAAATTCATACTTGCATGTGAGACTAAAGTTACAATTAAAACTTTGATTATACAATTATATATACAATATATATAAACATACTTAAAAAAAGTCCATATTTTACTAAAATAATAATATCTACTACCACTATTATATAAATATACTATCTATAGTTAAGTATTATTTACATTTATATTTTTATATATAAATAGCATATTTCTCTTATTTTTTATACATAATTTTATATTATTTAATATATAAATAATAAATATTAAACGAGCCAACTAACGAGTCGAGCTTACGAGCCGAGTTTTAGACTGTTTGGACTCGTTTATTAAAAATTTAACGAGCTCGAGCTCGAATGGCAAAAAAAATTAACGAACCGAGTTCGAACGAGCTCTTACCGAGCCGAGCTCAAACTTGTACGTGAACGGCTCTGTTCATTTGCAGCCCTATACACTGCCTCCGTCCTGACCTCAAGGGAGAGAGATCGCCTAGTAAAAAAAAATAAAAAGAGTAGAGAGATTGAAGCTATAAAATATGAAAATAAAAAAAAAATGGATAAAGAAAAGCTTGGAATAATATCGCCTTTTTATTTTGTGGATATGCTTGGAATTTGCTGGGTTTAAAAAAAAAAAAATCAATCAATTGGAAAATATCACACTGTCACAAATATAAAGACAATATCAAACTTGCAAATCAACCATTAAGAAAGTTCAACAATATATATTCACAAGTTTAACATTAAATTTTTTTTATCAAATGTGTAATATATTATCTTGTGCTTTCTCATAATTTTTTTTTTTGAATAATTTTACATAATACAAGAAAGAAGAAAAACTCTTATAACGAAAAAGAAACAAACAAATAAAGAAAAAACCTATGATGAGAAGAAAATAATAATCATTGACAACTCTCGTTGTTATTGAGATTTGAAAAAAATATAAATTTTATATTTTTAACATAATTATATTGGCTTCTTTTAAAGTTTTAATTTACATAATAATTAAATAATTTTTCATTAATAATTCATAAGATGTAACAATGAAACCACTATATATCATCTATTTTTTACTAAAATATATATATATATATTTATTTATATTTATATTAGTTTATTTCAGTATTTATCTACTATTTATATTAATTTCGATTAATTTAATTTTACTAAAATAAAGATAAATAGAATTATGTTAAAAATATATAAATTAATTATATATTTTTTAATTTGAAAGAATGTGTGCATAATTTTACCCTATTTTTTTAAAATAATATATAATATATTAATTAATAATCAAACGAAAGCAGGCTTGAATCTTAAGTGAAAATTTTTGGTGCCGACATGAAATCCATCGCCATCAGTTACCTAGTAGTCCACGACTGTCTCCTATCACCATTAACTGCTAAATGGCTAATGCCATTTACAACCTCGATTGCCTTTTCCAAACTCCGAAACCATGCCTAAATGCCTACCGACATCTATTGTAGGATAATTACCGGGTGGTACACGTGTTTTGTGGGTAATTTAGAAAAGTAATAATTAAAATAAATAATAAATAAATTAAAATTATAATATATATATATATATATTAAGTAATAAGGCTCTTATTAATGAAATCCAATACATTGTTCGAACCTTCTCCACCTCTAATAATAACTTTTTATTTTAGGTTAGAAAAAAAGATGTCATGTGGAATGACGTAAAGATTTGGACACTAAATCTTACCTTCACTTAATAATAGTATAAATAAATAGATAGATATAAAAGAAGATATAGGTAATCATCTTCGATAAAATATTTAATAATTCATTTAAGTTTCATTTGGCATTGGTTACGATAGTCAACTTTTTTGTGTTGAGACTTTTTTAGCCTTGTTTGATTTTTATTTTTGGATTTTTTTTTTACTTTTGTGAGACAAAAAGTGTAATGCTTATGATTTAGATGTGACATTTTATCTTATTGGCTTATATAGCCTATTTTATCTTTTTGTACTTTTTTAGTTCCAAAATATTTACCAAATGTAACGCCCCCCAAAATATTATAATAAACCCAACTCATGAACGGAAGAATAACAGAAACAAAATACATTCATTCATTAGGGTTCATATTACAAAAGATAACACATGTAATATACATCATGAATCTATAGCATATAGTATCAGTTAATGATCAACAAAATAAATGCCCTACGGGCTTACCTTTTTCCAAGACATTGCTTGGTTACAATAAAAATAGTCATTAGCTCTGTACATATAAAGCTATCGGCTTGAATAAACATTTAAACGCAAAATAACAAAATAGAGCCTTTAACTCCTAGGTCATCCCAAGCTATGTTCTTGGAGGAAGCATATCACTAGTACCTAAAAATGGTTTCTCAAGTAGGATCAGTCAAAGTCCAGTAAAAACAATCTAGCACAATATATAAGATTTAACGAAGATATAAGTGCAATGTGCATATACAAAAGCCAAGAATAAAACATTCACATTTTTTTTATATAGTCATAGAATACTAAGGCCCCGTTTAGGGACTTACCTTTTTAGTCAAAAAGTCAAAAAATTACCTTTTTAGCCAAAAAGCCAACAACTCATATAAAAAAGTCAAAGATTCTCTTTTCTCTCTACTTTTTACACATCTTTTTGTAATTAGCCAAAAAGTCATCCCAAACATATAAGTTTTTTTTACCTACCTTTTTAGCCAAATGGCCAAAAAGTTACTAAATTAGCTTGTTCCCAAACGAGGCCTAAGTTCATATTTTATTTCATTCCCTTTCAATTTATTTCAATACATGAGTCAATTTCATTATTTTTCTATAACCCAAATGAGACTACAACTCAGTGGTTCTACAATCACACCATTAACACACAAACACTTCAATCTGCCATTTTTACGAAAATTTTGTCCATGGGATCGGCACCCATGTATAAATTTTAGGACTTTCACCTAGGACACTCTGGCCAATTTAATTATAATAGAGTCCATCTCATTTCTTCTCCCAAACAATGGAGTACATCCCATTTCTCCTTCCAAACAATCATACATATACAATGTATTTAAACACATAATCATACCTGGAGTACATTCCCTTTCTCCTCCCAAACAATCATACATATACAATGTATTTACAACATGATCATATTCAATGATAACCAATCATGGATTAGTTTTAATTCACCTAATCCTCATGCAATTTCTACAACAATCATAGTTATCCTCCACCGATAACCCAATACAGTTATTTCTAAACAGATATATAATCTCAAGACAGATAATTTATTCAAAATTTCCAAAGATGAGACGTATCATTCACTCAATCTCACCATGTATTTCAATACTCGTCTAATTTCATGTTTACAACACAAATTTCATTATTTATACAAAATAAATATTATAACTATTTTAGGGCAAACTCCCTTCTTTTCCTAAGAGGTTGTCTGGGATGATCTAAACAAGTGCATTTTTTGACTTTTTATGAAATATGGGTTAGGTTTAGGTTGGGTTTGAAGTGATATTTTAGAGAGGTGATGTGACTTAAATAAGATGACGTGACTTAAATAGGATAATGACTTTTTAACTTTTTCTAAACATCCCAAACTTGCCCTAAGTTTCAACCATGTACCAAAATCGACAATTTTGACACCATACAACATCAGTATCAAACCCCACAATCATTTTCCTCTCATTCACCAAAAAACCTTATTTCCATTTTACACCCAAACCCTAGGTTTGTTCACATTATCCCCAAATCCCACTATTGTTACACAACTACACATAACCAAGTTAAAAATCATATTAAAGTATAGGAAATCCCTACCCTAAGAAGAGAAGACCAAGCAAAGCAAAGTGGAACCCTTAACAACGCCAAAACCAAGTTCCAATTGGATCAAAATGAAGCTCTTGGAATGCTCTAACTTTTTCTCAAAGACACTAGGGTTGAGAACCTAAAGGATTTAGGTCAAAATGTAGAGAGAGAGAGAGTGTTTTGGAGAGAAATAGTCAAGATCTAGATTTTTGAAAAGTTTTAGAGAGAGAGAATAATGAAAAAGTGATATAAAATGTCATTTTCATGATCTGATATACGCACAGTCCGCTTGAGCGGAAGAGTTGACGCTTGATCGTCAGACACAAAAATTTGTTCTGCTCAAGTGCAAAAGTGGCCCACTTGAGCGCAGAATACACACATTCAGTACTTTTGCAGATATCAGATAAACCGTTCGAGTGCAAGAAAGTTCGCTCGAGCGTGGAAAACACCCCTCCAGTACTTTTGTACACGTGCAAAGTACTGAGAGTTTGTAAATCTCACTCGAGCGCAATAAAGACCGCTTGAGCAGAGAACCAAAACTCTGGGCAGAACCAGGTTTGAAAATCAAGCAACCAACCTTTTCCAAACACACTTAAAACTCCCAAATAACCAAATTTAAGGAGAAATAAAGAGAAAAATACAATGAACAACATTTAGAAACCATAAACTTGAGTCCGAACTACCACAAGTGTCAGGTTAAAACTGGGATCGCTATACCAAACGAAAACTTAGTATTTGAATTTTTTAAATATTATTACTTAAATTTTTTAAAATAATGTGTAAAATATTTAATAATTTATTTAAAGTCCCAATAGTTTTGAAATATTATCACTTATAATTGTTTCCCTTTGTATCTTTAAACAAAATTACCTTTTTCAGACAAAAATTTTAAACTTTCATTTATCAATACATATCACTAAATCACTACCATCACTACAATTGCTCCATCTCCTTTATAACACCATGGTTGCTTCATTACCTCACAACCACCACAATTGCAACAACCACCCCTAACGACCACCACCATTGCAACTCCACTCTCAACGATCTCCACTTTTATGACGCACAACCCATTATTTTCTTATTCTTTTACTTTTTTTATTTTTTTCATCCTCCTCATTCTTCTTCCAACATCTTAGATTTGAAAAATTCATGGTAGGGGAGGGCTACGATGGATTTAGAGATAGTGGAAGAGTGGAGTCATAGTGAGACTAGGATGATGGGTTAGGTATTCATGATGATGGAACAAGAAAAGAGAAAAAAAGATTGAAGAAAAGGTGACAATGATAATAGATGAAAGACGAAGACAATGGGATAATTAAAACAAAAAGGATTAACTACAAAAAATAAAAAAATCAAAAAATCAAAATTTCACGTATTTTTCACTTTAAAAGTTAGTATTTTAATTTTAACAAATTAAATTTTCGAGTTTCATCCGTGTTTCAATTTGCCAATTCCATCCATCTCTGTCTGTGTAAAGTAACGGAGGAAGTTTAAAGTGAAAAATACTAAGGTTTAAAATAAAAAATGCGTGAAACCTTAGTTTTTTTTTTTTTTTTTTTAGTGTGTATAATTAACCATTTTTTTTTAAAAAAAAAAATGACTAAAAAAAAGAGATTAATTACAAAATAAATCTAAATATTTCATTTGTTTTTCACTTTAAACCGTCTTCGTTATCCTACAGGAAAAAAGAGATAGACAGAAGAGACAAATTGAAACACGGATGAAATTTCAAGATCTAATTTGTCAAAATTGAAGTACTAGGATTTAAAGTGAAGAATGCGTGAAATCTTAATTTTATTTTTTATTTTTTTATAATTAACCCAAACAAAAACATGTAATGGTGTAAATTGAAAAGATCAGTGGTATATAAATGAAATTTGACATGTCTACTACAAAACTCCAACGGGTTAATTATAAACCATAATTTAAGTGATCGTGTAATACCATTTGATAATTTAAGATTATAAATTTATTATATCAAAGAAATTGATACCTTTCTTTGGGTTGTTCTACATTCTCTATTATCTAACATCTACTGGCCTCTGTTTGGCAGCTTCTGTTTGGCAACGTGGTTGGAATTAACTTAATATATTAAAAAATAAAATAAATTAAAAAAATATCATATATAAATAATAATTATTTTATTTTATTTTTCATAAAATTATTAAAAAGTCAGAAATTCATCCATACCAGGACTTTTTAAAGACAAGTTAAAAAAATTAAAAAATTAAGTTATATATATATATATATTTTTTTCAAACGAAACCTAAACTCCCACGGTGTATATAATATACATATGGAGTGAAAAAAATAAAACACAAAAAAAATACCCCTCTGGAACCAATTACGAACCGCTACTCAAGTCACGTGACGTGATTGAACGTTACAAGAAATCCATCATCAGGTGACCATATTGCGACCTTACGTGGCCCGCCACAAACTCTCCACCTGTCATGTAGCTCTTTACCAACGAGGCTTTGCGTTGCGTTGGGTTGCGTGTCAAAGAGGCGGGTCTTTAGCTTTTATTCTCTCGATTTTCTCTCTCTACAATCGTCTCTGCTCGCACAATCTCCCCCTTTCACACAATCCCAACATCTCTCTCTCTCTCTCTCTCTCTCTCTCTATCTGTGCATATATTCACACACACCACACATACACAAAACTACACATATATATACACACTTGAATTGTGTACTATCTCTTTGTCTGTCTATGTATCTTCCACAATCCATTTGAAGATGTTGGAAGATCAGGTGGCATCTCTGTTGCAGAGATACCTCGGCAATTATGTCAGAGGTCTCAACAAAGAAGCTCTCAAGATCAGTGTCTGGAAAGGTTCGATTACTCCTCCTTCACTTCTTCTTGTTCAATTTCAATTCGTGTTTTTTTAATAGATTCGATATCGTGATTGGTCGCCTTCTTTATCGCTGTGATTTTGAAGTAGAGTAGAGTGAATGAACAGGGTTTGAAATGGTTGAATGTTTAATTGATGATCGAGTATGCGAATTGTGGTGTGTCAGTTGGGTGAGAGTGAGAGAAATGGAAATGCGGACTAACGTTGTGTTTGGTTGGGGATTTGGAGGGGATTTGGAAGGGATTTGAAAAGAGAAATGAAAAAGTTTCACCTAGTTTCACGTATATTTTCCTTTTGCCTTTCAAATTTCTTCTCAAATCCCTCGAACAAATACAGCATAAGTGTAATTTGTAGGGATTCAACTTTAGAATGATTTTTGTATATATAGATATACACAAATTATCACTCTAAACACGGAACTTGATCATTTAAAGTTTTTTTTATTTTTTTATTTTTAAGTTAAAAACTTTAGAACGATCAAGTTCAATGTTTGATTAAAAAAATAAAAGCTTTAGAGGATCAAACATCGAACTTGGAAAAAAAAAATTTAGAATGATTAAACATTGAACTTGATCATTAATTTTTTTATTTTTTATTTTTTATTATTTTTTATCAGGGGAAAAAAACAAACTTTAGAATGATCAAGCTCGATGTTTAGGGTGATAATTTGTGTCAACCAAAGTGGACTCTCAGTGAATATATATATATATAAATGTCAATTGTTTAGGTTGAGTGTATGTGTACTGTGTGTGTGTATATTGAGCATACTACAATGTCTTTAAGATTTCATTCATTTTATAAGGTTACTTTATTGAGGTGAATAATTTTGAGGCCTTTACACAACGCTGGTCTTGCCAGTGGCTGCACTTGGGTTAGTAGTATTGAAATGTGATAGTTTTAGAGAAATAGAAATGCAGTTCAAATACCACACATTTTTACACGTGGATGAATAATAAATATGGAGGGAGAGAGGGAGATGATATTGATTATTGACTATGGTTGATCATGTTCTAGTCGTTACTTGCAAAGAGATGTATGGAGCACTAGCTTAATAAGAAGCGTATACACTTTTAAGAAGGCGGTGTGTCCATGTTCATTGGACACTTCATATACAAGTCAGAAATTAGTTGCAGGAATCGTGCAACTAGGTGACGAATCTTCGTAAGAAACGCGATTCCACATTTCTTAGAAAGAAACGTGTAAGAATCGCGTTTCTGTAGAGAGAGAAACACGATCCTATCCAAGATGGGATCATTGGTGGAAATAAAACAACTCAGAAACCCAGACAGAGAGAAGCCCTAACCTATTGAAGACAGAGAAAGAGAAAACAGACAGAAACCCTAACCCATTGAAGACAGAGAAAGAGAAAGGGAAAGGGGAAAAACCTGTTGAAGCCCTAATCGAGACTAGATCAAGGTATGTTCTTCCAATCTATGTGTGTTCGACTATCTCTTTCCCTCTGTTCATCGTCGAAGTCGAACCTGTTTATCTTCTTTGATTCTCTCTCTCCCTCTATTCGATGCTCTTCGTCGTCGTCTCCTTCGTCCTTCGTATCTCTCTTTCTCTGTGTTCATCTTCGTCTTTGTGTCCTCTCTCTCTCTCTCTCTCTCTCTCTCTTCGTCTCTCTTGTTCCTCCCCTCCATTCGACTCCTCTCTCTTCCCTCTTCGTTGCTATCTCTCTCTCCCTCTTTTATTCTTTATTTTATTTTTTTTTACCTTTTTTTGTTTTTAGTAATAAAAAAACCATTTTACATCTTTTATTTATTTTTTTATATTTTTAATATTCTCAATATCCTAAACATTAACATATAGAATAAAAAAATTATAAAATAAAATCATATATAATAAAAAAATTATAAAATAAAATATCTAATTTTTCTTTTTGTTTATTTTAACATAATTTATTATTCCTTATTTATTATAATTTTTTATTTATAATATATATCAATTAAAAATAAAAAATAAATTAACAATAATACATTATTTAAAAAATATAATAAATAAATAAAATATTTAATGTGTATTAAAATAAAAATATTTATAAAAAACTTCTAATGTGTATTAATATATATATACATATATATTACCGCTCCCTGAGGCGCTCCCCACCTAAGAAACTTCTATCGGTTCACGCTTCCTCGCTCCCGCTCCCGCTCCCGCTCCCGCTCCCGGCTCCCGGCTCCGCTCCCGCTTCTGCTCCCGCTTCGTGCAACTAAGAGTCAGACACCCATCCAAATGTGTGACATTATTTTTAATTTTTAATTTTTAATTTTTAATTTTTAATTTTTAATCTGAACGCGTCCAAACAATTGCCGAATAGGCTGAATACTTCAGTTTGGGAGTGGTCATAGGCTTCTTTGGGGTGTAATAGAAAAGGTGTTGTAGTAAAATGCTTTGATTGGTCAATTTATTTGAAAATTTGAACTTGATTACTGGACTCTTCCATTTCTTTCCCATAATGTCGTTATGCATATGTAGTGTATGATTGTTTCCATAATGCTTGCACCTACTGTTGCCATTATATGACTCTATATAAAACTGCCACATCAACGAGTAACAAAAAAACATATTTTGATCTTGGAAACCAGCAGAGCATCCTATATAAATTTTCTTACGAGACTATGCAAGAACTTTACTGACGACTATAGACAAAATTGAAGGTGGTTTATCCTTGTCAGGAAGAGTTAAGTAACATGAGCATGTAACAGGAGCCCACAAGATCTGAGTAGGCATTATGAGTGTTGGAATAAAGATGCTCTTATTTGATTTGGCAACTTCAGTCGCAGGGAAGTGTGTTAAAGGACCAATATCTTTGATCTCAAACTCCTTAGCTAACCTTGCCTTGAGTTGAGTTACTTTTTCCAAGTCATTGCCGGTCACCACTATGGCATTCACATAAACAATAGGAACAATAATCTTATTCTCATCTCATTTAACAAACATACCGTGATCTGCATTACTTTACTTGTACCCAATTGGTTGCATAGCTCTAAGAAAAAAAACAAACCAAGCTTTAGTAGACTGTTTCAACCTACAAAGAGTTCTTCAACCTACAAACTTTTTCAACAAAAAACAGAGATGAGAATCCTGGTGGCACATCCATATATAATTCCTTCTTTAAATCAGCCTGAGAAATGCATTCTTAACATCTACTATTGTAATGGCTAATCTAAATTAGTTGCACAAGAAAGAAGGGTACGAATAGTATCCGTCTTTGCTATAGGAGCAAATGTCTCTTGTTAGTCAATGCTAACAAGTGTTGTCTTCTATCTCTCAATTGTTTCATTTGCTTTTTTGCTTAATGGTAAACACCCTGTAGAGACAAATTTCAAAACATGAAGCGTTTGAACACATTTCGGAATTCATGTTAAAAATGTCCACTATTTAGTTTTTGGACTAAACAATGTTGATTATTTGAATAGCAGGTTCCTATTTCTGATCTGTATTCCAGATCGTTAATTACACATTAAATGAAACCTCTCATTAATAAAGAACAAAAAATTAACAAAAGACAATTTAAGGAAAAGAAATATTTTATTGAATTGTTGTGGGTTTTTAACCCATGAATACAAAGTACAATTCTTGGGTTTGGAACCCTTTACTTATTGATCGCCATTATCCGTTTGTAGCGTAGGCTCTCGAATTCTCCCGATTTCTCATTCTTCTTCTTCTTTTTGAAGACTTCTTTGACTACTGATTTCTCTCTCTCTCTTTCTCATATCTCTGATTCTTGATCCTTTGATTTTTGATCTTTGATCTTTGATTTTCCCACCCCCCTTCCTTGTGTAATGGTCCTCATATTTATGGAGGGTCATCTATGTGATAAGAGCTTGCTATCTTCAATTTGAATTTCAAATTGAATGATATGCCACTTGAATTTGGCATCATCATATCTAATTAATTGTAATATGATTAACCATACTAATCATTTGGATTTCATCCCATGCGGTGTTTTTGCTGTAGATTCTACAGGTGTCATCTTTTGTAGGCTCTACGTGTCTTTTGAGTATCTTGGATAACGTTGTTGAGATACGACGTTGTTTTATTAATGCACTTCAATGGATCATATTGATCCTTTTAGGAAGTGATTACCTACAACATTCCTATCATAGGCTCTATATATGTCATTGACTGATTGACCGTATTTGAAATTTTAACATAAATTTGGTTGAAATTTGTGCCAACACACCCATTTACATCTTACTCCTAACACCTTATTGATTTCTTTCCATCCGGAAGAGGAATCAACTTTCAAGTTTCATTATTGCTTAAAGCTTTCATCTTCTCTGCCATAGCATATTTTTACTTAGGATCATTGATAGTTTTCTTTAAATCTTGTGGAATACACACAGAGGACATAGGTGAAACAAATGCACGAGACAAAATTCAAATTATAGGAAACAAATTAGATATAGAGTGCTGAGTACAAGTAGTAAACCTATTGGGAGATCAAAATCACTATTACCCGATTGTCTCTAACAAAAGTAATAATAAGAGATTCATTACTTGACAGTTGAGTGGGAGGATTTGAAACTGGTGTCAAGGATGATAGTCGGCAACTTGGCATGGTGGCATGTTACGTGTTTGTTCTTTATTTGAGAATCAATTTTGAAATCAATCCTATTTAATCGCCTACCAATGTCAGGCTCAGGCTTAGGCTCCCCCTTAACTCATATCATACCCTCCCCCTCATCATAAATAATAGCCATCTAAGTAGGAAGGAAAATTGTAACTCCTGTTGAGCAATTGACATCTCTTCCCATGTATTACTCTCCTCCTGAAGAGATGGCTAAGATAAAACAGAAAAAAAAAGGTCTTAGTTTTGTGAAAGGTGACATCCATATTGACATACACCCTGCGACCTTGAGGATCATAGCACTTATATCCATTATGAGAAGTAGAGTACCCAAGAGACGCCTCAAAGCCTTAGGATCAAGTTTCCCATGAGTGTATTTTTGATTATGGACAAAGCAAGCATATCTAAATGTTTTTGGAGGAACAGAAGAAGTGGCAAGAGTCATGGGAAGAAATGCGAGAGGAATTTTAAACTGGAGAATACTAGTATGCATAGGGTTAATAAGATAAGAACTGCATCGTTCCAAATAGACTTGGGAACATTCATACTAAACACAAGAAAGCCAGCAACTTGAAGGAGATGGCCGTTTTTTCGTTCATCAAGCTCATTTTGTTTTGGAGTACCTACATAACTAGTTTGATAAAGAATATCATTTTCCTCAAGATAGGCCCAAAAAGCCTGATCGATATATTTAGAACTCATTCCTATTGTCACTTCGAAGGAATTTGATTTTGGCATCAAATTGGTTTGTTAGCATCTTATGAAAAGTTGTAAAACAAGAAAAAAAATTCACTTTTAGTACGACTTATCTAAATAAAATGAGAATAATAGTCAATAAAGGTAACAAGGCAACAATAACTAGAAAGAGAGATAACAGGGAAGCTCCCCACACATTAGTATGAATAAGCATAAAAAGAAAATGACTTATTTTATTAGCCGAATGATTTATGTAATGTTGGACCTTCATTTCATTATGAAGTGAACATAGTGTGTTAGCTGTCATTTATTTTTCCATTTTTTTGTTTTTTTTAAAGATTCTATATAAATTTCTATATGAAACTAAGATAGTTACCTTTTAGAAAATTCTAACGTTAGGGGGAAATGCCTTTGAGGGCCCGCTATGCCAAAATTCAACAGAAACCCCCCTCTCTTTTCTTTTTTCGCCCTCATGTTGCCAATGTAGACTACTAATAAATATGTATGTCAATCCATAGCAAACAATTTGTTCCTATCAACTCAGTCAACTCTCTAATTCACCAAAGAAAAGAAATACTAAAAATCGAACTAAAAGTCTAAAAATATATATAATTCTCATTTTTTGTTTTTATGGTTCATCCTTTGGATGATGGCTGATCCCAGATACTCCATATATTAAAATAATACACTTCATTGTAACAACAAAATAATGGCCGGTTAACCTCGATGTACCCTATGAAGTAAAATATGGAGCATCATGGGATCTTTTAGTACTATTTGTACTGGGTGTTGAGTGGGGTAATCATATTGTTGAGCTTGATAACAGATACTTAATGAAGTACTTTATCTATTGTTCTTGTTGGTTGATGGGGGAGAGCGAGTGAACCGTAGTTTATTTCATGGTAAGTACAAAGATTTACTGTATACTTGCTACTTAGTGGGTGGGCTATTGTGTTGTTGGCTCACTAATCTAATAGTTGCTTATATACTTTGTACCTTATTGGTGTATTTATTTTGTGATTGTTTCTTAATTTGTTTATATCTTTTGACTCATTGCTTTAAAACTGTAACAGGTGATGTAGAGCTAACAAATATGCAATTGAAGCCAGAGGCATTGAATGCATTAAAGTTGCCTGTGAAGGTTAAGGCAGGATTCCTTGGGTCAGTGAAGTTGAAGGTTTGTGAAGTCATACTAGTCTTGTGACTCGTTTATCACTTAGATCAAAATGACAAGTGTATATCTAGAAAGTGTTTGTTGAAATAAATATCTTATAATCTGACAGACAAATATATGTTGCATCAAGCTTTCTTGGAAGTTTCCAAATTTTTTTCCAAAATGATGGGAGTTTTCAAACTTTTATTTGTTTTTGTTTCCGAAAAACGAAAAATGGAAAAGAAGAAATTTGTCAAACAAAAAAAAAACCCCCCGAAAACACAACCAAACAGACCCAGATTTTTCTGTCAGGATTTAAGAGGTTCTTTGTCGCTTGCTATGTCTTTCAATTAGTTATTTGTCTACGAAACTGAAAGAATACTCATCTGTTGCATGTTTTCCATTTTTCATATGGCAAAGGTACTTGGGTGGTGAACCTGGATATTAGAAACAAGTGCACACTGCTGATTTAAAAAAAAGAAAAGAAAGAAACGAGTGGACACTACTTGTTAAATATTCTTGGCTTTTTAGATATAATGGAGTTCTGCAAATCACCAGTAAACTTTGAAAAAATTATTAAATTTGGTCAATACCATGAGACAGTGAATAATATATTTTTTTTCCGTCAATCACTAAATTAATCTCTATATTACTACAAAACTCAAGCTGCTAACTGTGTATCACTAACATCAATTTCTGTATTCTTCCGCAAAAAGGTGTGTCATGTTTCTTCATTTCAGGTCCCATGGAGTAGGCTTGGCCAAGATCCAGTTTTAGTCTCCCTGGATCGTATTTTTTTGCTAGCTGAGCCTGCAACTCAAGTTGAAGGGTGCAGTGAAGATGCTGTCCAAGAAGTTAAGAAAAGCCGAATACTGGTAAGACATTTTTCTACTTTGTCAAATTTGATTGTCTGCTTCAGGTGGATGTTTGAATATCTGATTTATTGCTTCCTCTTTGATAGGAAATGGAAATGAAGCTTTTGGAGAGTAGACAACTATTAAAGTCAGAAGAAATGGTATGCTTTCTCATAGTTCTCTTGGAGGGTTATGTAAACATTTGACATAAATTTGCTGATGATACTACTTTATGTGTTAGGGATTCTTAGGTTGTGTTTGGCTGAGCTTTTGTTAAGCCGTAAGTGGCTAATGCATCTGAATTATGGAAAGCAGGTTGCTGCTTATGCTTATAAAGCTTACTTAACAAGTCACTTTAGATCTTTTCCAAATTTTGAAAATTCAAGCTTTTGAGAGTATTCATTTCTGTCAACTTCCCAGCATCCTGCTCAAGTGATGGGCCACAGAAATCTATCGAGGCTTCTTATGGCTATAGGCTTCATTTTGACTTGTGCTTAGAACATTTAGATAAGGGCATATCCTTGATAACTGTAATAAGAGATTTAATGTGATTGGAAATAAAACCTTTTGTTTCTTCTCAATTACAATGCTAAACTCAGCCTTATTGTAGAAAGATCAACTTTGATTGTATTCATTTACTCGTTATTAGTTCAATATTATGTTTAAATTTATGGCGGATGCATTACTTCATTTGAATGTGTAAGATATAACATGAGTGGTCCCAGTAAGTCAGTTTTACTCTTTAACCAGTTTGAAAAGTATATCTTGAGTCAAATTTATGAATAGATTGCATTCTGAGTGTCATGGATATGAACATGAGACAGATCCAACAAGATATTGATACGTCAATATGACAATTTTTAAAAAATCAGGATATGGTGTGCCTGATACACAGCAAACACACACACACACACATATATATATATGTATACGTGAAAATAATAACTATTTTTGTATTTTTTACATTACAAATACTTTTTATTTTTTTATATCGTTAAATCATTTTTCACATTCTACATATTGGAAAATAAGTGTCAACAGAAAGTTGCAATGTCTATCTTTGAAAGCTCTGTTCATAAACAAATTGGAAGTTTTGGTCTTTTGAGTTCCTAAAATTGAAATGGAGAATTGGAAGTCAAAGTTTGTTTTATTTTCTCAATATTATCGTTGTGAACATAAAATGGAGAAGTGGCACATACCAATTTCGTTGTAGAAGGGCTGAAAGGGGAAAAAGTAAAACATAAATATGATTGGATAGGTTTCAGCAATTGTATTCCATTGCTGCTGGTTGTTTAAAATATTCCAGAACGCTTTAGCATTCTCAAGAAATCATAAACACGAACAATCATAAGCAACAACTGAGAAGAGGAGTGAAAGATAGCATGAGGACAGGTGCATTATTTTATGGCTCCTGCAATAGTAGGGCCTCCTGTTATTTGGAGTCGATTCAATTAATTTTGATGCTTGGTTGTTGTTCTATATATATATAGATAATAAGAAACAAGATAATGAAGATTTTTTTTCTTCTTTTTTAAATCAGTTAATAGAACATTCTAAAACAGATGCACAGCAGTTGAGAATTTGCATTTATTATTGCGTACTTTATCTTTTGTTGAGCAGTTTTAAGTTTCATATCGATTATTCTTTGTGGTTCCATGCCACTTCTGTGGGGAATTTTTTGGATATGCGTATTATACAGATGTATCCTCCTTGTCTATTGGAGTTCTTCCTGCAGGGGTGATTCTCAACAAATTCTTAGTCATTACTGTTATTAATTTTTTGTAGTAATTATTACTGTTTTTAATCATTTGTACATGGTATCTTTACTATGTTGCTGCTCCAGACATGAAAATTATTAGTTATCTTCATGCTTTTACTTGCTTTGGTCATTCCTGTCCTTGTTCCCATTTCACATGTGAATTTAGTTACTGTTGTTTCTTGTAATAGGCAATATAGTACTGAAAATTGAATACTTGTAGGCCAATTCATTGAAACAAAATAGTTAACTTTCTTGTGTACTTTAATTATTTTCTCCAAAGTCTTGTTTGTGATATGGTGTGAATTTAACCTCCTGTTGCTTGGTTGTTTTAAAGAACAAATCATGGCTGGGGTCATTGATCGACACAATAATTGGTAACTTGAAGCTTTCGATTTCAAATATTCACATCCGATATGAAGATCTTGAGAGGTAAATAAGTTTGAATCCTGATTTCTTGTAATTTAATAACTTGTGTATAAACCTTATGATTCCCAATTTGTAGCAATCCCGGTCACCCATTTGCAGCTGGTGTAACCTTGGAGAGGCTGTCAGCTGTGACAGTTGATGATAACGGAAAAGAGACTTTTGTTACAGGGGGTGCACTAGACCGCATTCAGAAGGTTCTCTCTCTCTCTCTCTCTCCTTTTTTTATTATTTTAAAAATTATTTTTATTATTTTTTTACACCATTAACTACAGTGTTAAAAGGAATTTCCTCTTTTGTCGACTTGCTGCCATATTTGTCTAGGTTCACAGTAAATGTTTAATTTTCTAAGAAATGAAGTCATTGGTGATTGTTATATTATTGCATCTGTATAAAAAATGGGATTTCTGGACGGTCTGCTTGGCTGGTTTTGTTTCTTAATGCCTTTGGTAATGTTATAATTCTTATTTCTTAGTTACATATAGAAGGCATTAAAAGGGGATGCCACCTATGTACATCCACTAGTATATGAAGCCAAAAAATCCACAAGAACACTACAAGTCATCTGATGTGGCTCAAAATTCTCTCCAGAATGCCCAAAAAAAAGCGGGAAGGGAGTGTGTGTGGGGGTGGGGGTGGGGGGGGGGGAATCCAGCCATCGGTTCACTATTGCCCACCTATACAAGAGGCTCATAAATTTATTTTTTATGATGTGTTGACCTTGTGCTGCTATTTTATGAGCATGGTGACTAATAATATCTACCTCGTTGATTTTCTTTCCATTCTTAATATTATAGGGATGACAGTTCCATATGTATGCTATTTTCTATCTGTATAGTGAACCTCATGTTATTTTTTAACGTAACCTTCACATCTTTCCTGTACTTGTGCCTTTCACTTTACACTCTCCTATGTGGTTTGCCTGCCTGTAAAAACTCTTCATTCACCAGCTGAAAGAAAATAGAAAGCTCAAAGTTTTGTGCTACTTTTGAAAAGTTCATTTTTAAAAAAAAAAAATTTATATGCTTCAATTTCAATACCTCTTTTACTTGATCATCTTTGTTGGAAGTATTTACTTAAACTAGTCAGAATGTGTTTCCTTTCCTTGTTTTACTTGTATGTTTAATTTGGTGTTAATTATGGTGGAGATAATAAACCCTTTGCTTTCCCTTGTCCCAGCTGAATGATTTTTTGATGTGAGGTTTCATCATTTCTGTCTGTTCACATGTTTCTTTGTACTCATTGTTTTACAGTCTGTAGAACTTGAGGGTCTGGCTGTTTATTTGGATTCTGATTGTTGTGCATGGCATGTTGATAAGCCATGGGAGGATTTGCTACCAGAGGAATGGCGTCAGGTATGTACTGTTTGCTAAAGTTACCAACTTGCACGTAATTTCTACATTTTGGAACTGAATCATAGGGCACTCCCATGAGCTACAGGTTTTTAAATTTGGCACGAAGGATGGCAAACCAGCTGACAGTCTTAGAAGGCACACTTATGTCCTGCAACCAGTGACTGGAAATGCAAAGTACTCAAAGCTGCGGCCAAATGAATTTGCTAATAGTGGTCAACCTCGACAAAAAGCAGCAGTAAACTTGGATGATGTTACTCTCTGTTTGTCAAAGGTTGATCTACTTATCTTCTCTATGCTGGTTCTGAGTCTAACACATTTTAAATGGTGTTGGAAGGCTAAATACTTTTAATGTTTGCAGAATGGTTATAGGGATTTACTAAAATTAGCTGATAACTTTGCTGCCTTTAATCAACGATTGAAACATGCTCATTTGCGCCCGTTTGTTGCTGTGAAATCTGATCCGAGATCTTGGTGGAAGTATGCTTATAAAGCTGTTTCAGATGAGATGAAGAAGGCTAGGTATCTAACTGGCTCGTTCTTTTCTACTTAAGTCTTCATTTTCTTTTCCCATTTTCCTCCACTGCAACTGAGATTTTAGGAAATTGAGCTTTTGTATATAGATTACCTCCTTGATGTCTATAGCTGAATGTTTGGCAATGCAGGCTTTCATAATAAATATTTTCGAAGTTGATCCCTCCCTATAGTCCACCGCATAAATATCTGTGCATGCGCGCCTCCCCATTCCACCACATATTGACACACCCAAACACGCACCTACGGCAGTCATCTATATATGTTTATATATATATACATTATTCAGTCAATTGAACTCAAGTATAGATCTCCCAAACAGTTGCTTGGATAATGGCACCATCGAATTCATTCTTTCACAGTTGAGATTATATTATTGGGATCTCAATTCAACTCAAATTTCAAACGCGTTCCTGTCCACCCTAAATTACTTGCAGGACAATTCATTGTTTTTAGGTGCAATGCAGGACAATTCATTAATGGCCACAAAAATAAAAGAAGCCACAAAGCTAAAGAGAGGTCAATAGTTTTCTTAGAGAAGGAAGGTTGATGCTTTAATAGAGGTTATGGATGTTGGGTATGGTTTAACATTGACAACTATGGTGATGTTGCTGAAATTTCGGTCTAATTGTAGTGGAGGTATAGTTGTTGCCAGTGTATTTGTTGACTGGTTGTGGCAGGGAAGCTGGTTGGGGTGACTTAATGACCAGGAAATGAGGTGGTGAGTGTGACACTGTTTTGGGTAGAACTCAACCCCAAAAGCTAGCTCAAGAGGTGAGGGTGCCCTCACGCTTATGTACTTAACATTACTTTAGTACTTAGGCAATGTGGGACTTTGCTTCACACCGTCCTTCACGCCCAACATGCTCACTTGGCAGCACCTGCGGCGTGCAAGCCAAGGACACGCACCCTACCTATCCTCGAGTACTATGGCTTTGAAACCATGATAGTTGAGGTAGCCAAAAGAACTATATGTATTATTGATGAATTGAATAATGATTACAATGCTAAACCAATATTAAATAGGTAAAACATAAGAAACCCTAAAGTGCTAAATACATAGCTTATGACTAAACTACCCTCAAATATTAACTAATATAACATAACATCTCACAATGAGATGATGAATTTTTATAGTTTATTTTATTTTTCAATGGGATGACTATTTTTGCACTTAATATTGTTACTTTTTCCATTGACTTTTCATACGACTTGGAATGAAGGTGTCATGGAGTTTTTCTGAATTGATAAACTTTAATAAGGGTAAAATGGGTGCTTTATAAAATTGGAGGATGATGTATCAATTCCTGTTCATGTAATTGACATTTAAAGAGGAGTGGCTGGGAAAAAAAGGAAAAAAGAGCAAGGGAGTGCAATGCAGTGTATTTTCAGAAACCTGAGGCAAGGTCCTAAGAAACTATTCAGATTTCAGAATTGATTATGTTATAACTTAAAATATTTTTACTGGTATTATTATATTAAGTTACATGATATTGGTTTTGATCTATATATGAGTAGGGTAGCTTGTTCCCATTAAAGGTTGACAGAGTCAAATAGCAAATGGCATAGGTTTCAAGAGGATCAAAGACACAGAAAATCAGATAAAAAAATTTTTGGCACAGATTTTTTTTGAAGGAGGGAGGTGGTCTTAAACAAAATTATGGTAAGAGCTCCCAGGCTAGGCAAATAACCAGAAGAGAAATAATTTCAACACAGATACACTCTTTCTTACCCCTCAGCCATTCCTAGTAACTGTTTCTTTCTAAGAAGCATGGACACGGGACATGGTGATTTAAAAAAAAATGGGACACGGACACGATGGGATTACGGAAATATTAAATATATTTTTATTTGATATGTAGATTAATATTACGTCTATAAACAATCAAAATTAACAAAATCTAATACTAATTTAATATATATACAAAACCCAAGACTTAAGTTAACTTTTTACAGTTTGTCTTTTTTTTATTTATGAATGATCTATTAATTATTTAAATCTAAACAAAAAGTAATAAACATTTAATATTGAACATCCATCAAAAGCACTAAAGAAGATGGGAGAAAAATTAATTGGAGTGTCCCCTCAAAACAAATTAATTAAATAAAGGGGCATGCTAGATGGCATGTCTCGTTCCTGTCCCCGCCATGTCTGACACTACTACGGCACCTGTTTTGGAGTGTTGGTTTTCGTCTCTCATTTCTCCTAGTTTCATACTTTGTTACTTCGTTTCTCCTTCGTACTGAATTCAGCTGAATCGACTCCTATTTTTGCTCTGTTGCTGAAGTATGTTGCACTTTGCACCTGCTGTGGACACAGTCATTTAGTGCACTTTAGTTGTGTCTCCCTTTGAAAAGAAAACAAATGGAGTTTCAGATGATGGAGAGAAAATGGCTTGTGTCAGGGTTACGGATTGTCTGGATTGAGTACTACTTGTGTATCTTCTTTTGCTGCTGCTTCTCTGTTTATTATTACTTCTGTATTCCTCTATGATAAATTCATTCTTTGCTCTTTTTTTTTTTTTTTTTTTTTAATCCTTTTGTTTTCCTTCTATTTGGAATTCTCTTTTCATTTATTTATCTATTTATCCTTTTAGTTTTATTTCTATCTTGCTAGTCGAGTTTGGGTTCTCACTTCTACATGTGGCAAGTTTTTTTAATTTTTTTTTTTTTATCTGTTGGCAGTGGGAGATTGTCATGGGAGCAGGTCCTTAGGTATGCAAGTTTGCGCAAGAAATATATATCTTTGTATGCTTCACTTCTGAAATCTGACGTCAGTCGGGCAGTGATTGATGACAACAAAGAAATTGAGGAACTGGACCGTGAACTTGATATTGACCTCATACTTCAGTGGAGGTATCTTCTTTCCTCGCTTAACATTTCATAGTATTATGTTATGGTAAGTTTATTTTTATGTAGTTTTGAGGGATGTGAATCTTTGGTGCGAGTGGGAAATTTGTCAGTATTCCATGTGTTTGTTGACTCGTTTATGATAGCTTTTAGATAATATATACAAAATTTCTGGATTTGAGAAAGCATCATTACTCATTAGTGATTTTAGAATTTTAGAGTCCATATAACATGCTTCACTATGTATACGTGTGGGTACGTATGTATTTGGTCTTTGTTGAGAGATCTACTTTGTATATATATATATATATATGTGAGAGGAATCACCAGTGTTTTTATGGTTGATGGGTCGTTACACGCCAAAAATAAATCACTAAACTATACCAAATTCTATTAGAATAATGGCAAGTCCAGGTATCAATCCACAAGGACAAATGTGAAATTAGATTAATTCAATCACAAAATTCCTAAGTTAATTTTGATAAAAAAGATAGGATTGATTTTATTACTAAACAACAATTAAATGAAATTGAGGAATTATACTGACAATTAAAATTAGGGTTTGAGATATTAATTTTCGGGAAAAATCTTAGGGTAGAGAATTCACCACTAACCACATGAATGAGACTTAACATTGGCCAACAATTGCGATTCGGTTTGAACTACCCAATATTTCACAACTACAAGTTTGAAATATTGATCAAGAGGGTTATCGCATTCAACATACAGGCACGAATCATCCTGAGTAGTACGAGTCGTTTGCTTTAAACTATGGCAGCAATACGACTCGTCTCTCATAACATGACTCGTCTCGTACTTTGAATACAAACACAAAGAAAACTACTGTATGGAAAGCATTAAACAATCACAGAGAGTAAAATGCTTGAATAGATGAAAGAAACAAACATTAAAAACTTCTAAATCATCCATACAACCATTCAAACCAATTCACAATTAAAGCTAATGAAAAATCCTATTACATGGCTAGGGTTTCATCAAAACTATAGAAAAGACGACTACCCACTCATGGAGGAGTGGGAAGAGGAAGAAGATGAGGAAGAAACCCCCATGGAAGTGTCCTTCAAGCTTTGGTAGAATAATCACCTCTTTAGAACCCTAGCCTCCCTTTTCTCTGAATTAATTTTTCGAACCCTAGGTTTGGCTATTTTTGTCTTTTATTCTCAGCAAAACAGACCAAAAATTCCGTGCACGCGTCCCTAGGTGGGCCGCTCAAGCGCTCATGTGGGCCGCACGAGTGGTGGTGGGCCGCACGTGCGGTGAAGCTTGGCTGGCTCGGATTCTTCACTTCTCGCATGGAGGATCTGCTTTGGCGCCCTTTTTGATTAAATTTTCATATTTCCTGCCAAATCTGTACAAGTGCACGAAACACATCATCTCCACCAAATAAATAAAATTGAAAGACTAAAAATGTAACTTAAGTGGCCTTAATGTGGTACCTTTTGGCCAACATCATACCCCTCAACTTACATTTTGCTAGTCCTCAAGCAAAACAAAAGAAATAAGAAAAGTAAAATACTCTCAACTACTTTCGTAGGGATCATGATTGCATTTAGCATATGCAACAAGCTTTTAAACCACAAGGTTACCCCAAGTGGACGAGTATAGTCTCGTGAGGGTTTTTAGAAATGATACCCACAAATATCAACATATTCATATCCGCTCAACAACAATTAACCACACTACTCCACACAACAACCAACTTATGTGCCACTATAGTATGATATTAAGATCTGATGAGTCATTGAAGACACAGTGGACAAGTATGAAGGAATATATTGAGCCAAAACCACAATTCAGTTTATATAAAAGTAAAGTCCCCTATACTTGTGAATGCTAGTAGACACATCATTAGTATCCTAGGTGTAAAGTGCAATCTCCATATTAGTTAACTGTCCACTATAATAGTCCAGTGTAACTCGTAATAACACTCAACATATACAGAAAAACTAAACTGTTGCAACTAAGATTCTCAAATTTTTTTTTTTGTTTTTTTTTTTAAAGACTGTGCAATGTCCTGATCCATTAAGCTTTCTAGTCAACCCATGTAACAAGCATTGGGCCAATGACTCCAAAACCAGACGGTTTTAGGGCACTAGGTGTAGAGACACCCCTACGGGCTTAATAACTTAAGTTAAAGAGGTTACGAACCCAAACAAGTCAAGTGTTTTTTTTTTTTTTTTTTAGAGAATCTTGGCTACTCATTTATTCTTTTCTGCAACCTTAGCCATTATCAATGATGTACACCAGAGATTATAATAAAGAGGTCACCGCTATGATAGTGTGTTCATGTGAATTAAGGCATACTCATGACAAGTGTACTAATACCACAAACACAAACAACTATCCTAGAGCAAACATCACATGTGAGTATTTACCCAATAAACCCTTTTCATATAAGCCCACTATGTTCCCTAATTAACATATGCTCATATCATTACCATATTGGTAGAAAGTAAACATTAAGTGAAGTGGTGCAATCAAGTGCAGCAAGTACAAACATGAATGGTTATTACAAATACCCTCACCCCCCAACTGGAATATAACATTGTCCTTAATGTAAGCAATGATACAGTAGATAGTAGTGAGAGAGAGGATCTTACCAGACAACGTGGGTGCACATCCAGTGAGGCAAGGACACCCAAACACACATTTTGAAAAAAAAGCTCTTTTTTTTTTTTTTTTTTTTTTTTCGGGTACAGTATAAAAGAAAATAAAGGAAAAGGAAATATATAAAAATCACTGATGTGGATCTGGCGGTGGTGGTGGGAAATGCTGCTCAAATAGGGCATGCATCAGTGTTTGAGTCTCGAACGCCTCATCATGAACCCTAGTGCCATGGTGATCAAATCGCTGATCAAACTGACCAAATCGCTGATCAAACTGATCAAATCGCTGCCCACTAGAATCCCGGTATGCATAGAAGTCAGTTTGCAGAGAGGGAACTGACTGCTGATACCCATCAAATGCCGCTTGTGAATAATCCCGATAAGCCTGGTAGTTGGTCCTTAGATCAACCACAGATTGCTGAATGGCGGCTTGATTATCCAAAAGAGCCTGATATTGTGCTCTCATCATACGGAATGGCGGTGGCGCTGGCACTGGTGCGGCGGCGGGCTCGACTGGAGCATCATTAGGATTGGCCGGGGCTTCGGGGAGGACTAGTGGAGACGGCAGGCGAGCAATGGTTTGATGCCAGTGGGTTTACCATAAAATGTGGGCGGCGAAAGTTGAACCTCATTGGCCTGAAGTGGGTATGTCTGTTGGTCTTTGATGAGCGCAGTAATGAGATTGGCAAAAGGAAGGGCCCACGTAGAACTGCCCCGAGTATTGCGTATTTTGACTTCATTAAAGATTCGATGCATCTGGTTGTAGATCAAAGTAGGGATGTCAACCCAAAACCCGAAGTCAAATTGATGCAAGGCACGAAAGAAGTCCCCCCGCCGCTCTTCCTTGTGGCCAAGAGGAATGACATTCTTTTTCAGTACCACATCAAGGAAGAGAAGGCGGCGTGGTAAATTAGCCCGCCGGATGCTGGTCCTATTGTCATCATCCTGCCGCCTCTCATAAAATTTGGTCACCAATTCCGGGACAGTAAGTTCTCGAGTGAATACCAGGAACTGTTCTGCATTAATAGGGTCCATGGAACAGTAGAGGACCTTGGTAATTGAAGCTGGAGTGACTACTAACTCCACTCCGTCAACAAGGGAGCAAAGAGCTCCCGGGGCCTCATCGCTGATGTACATATATTGATAGAAGTCGCACAATGCACGGGTATGCCGGTTCAGTGACGGTGCAGATGCCCAAGAGGCCCCGCTCTTCAAATTGTTGAATGCTCCACGCAGTGGTTTGATGGCGATGAAAGAAGTCCACATCAAAGAATGTATCACATGCAACTGGTTTGGTGGCCCAAGCATCGGTTGGCACATTTCTAAATGCAATGTTAGCATTGCGAGGCCATTTGGGTGCTCGGTGGGATGATGAAGACATATCTTTAAGTAGTGAAGAAAGAGGGAAAGAAAGATGATTCGCCGGAAAAAATGGTGGTCGCCGGAGATTTGACGGAAGGAGAGAAAATAGGGCGCCGGCGGTGAGATGGTGGTGAGGAAGAAGGAGGGTGAAGGTTGGTGATGGTGGAGTTTGATGGAGTTTGTGGGGTTTAGAGAGAGAGAGAGAGAGAGAAAAGAAGAAGAAGAATGATAAAGATGGGTGGTAGATAGAGAGAGTTGGGAAAGTGAGGGTCAACAAAGTGGTTTAGGTTTTGGTTAAAAGAATTTTCGTTTTTTTTTTTTTTCAAAATAAAGAAAAATATATAAATATATATACACATGATTTTTTTTATATATATTTTTATTTTATTTTATTTGAATGAAATATAAAATAAATAAATAAACAAACTACAGATATTTTTTTTTTTTTAGAAGAAGAAGAAATAGAAATAAAAATAAAAATAAAATGAAATCAGATAAAATAAATAATAAAAAATAAAAATAAATCTGTATGTTCTGTTTTTTTTTTTGTTTTTTTTTTTTGGTTGGACCGCTTGTGCGCCCATTTGGGCCGCACAAGCGCCTATTTTTGGCCGCTCCAGTGGCTGGATTGGGCCGCTCCAACGGCGTGAAAGTAGTACGCTCTAGGGGTTGGGCCGCTCATGCGCCCAGCCCAACCACTCGTGTGGGCTCTCTCTTTCTTTTTTTCTTTTTTTTTAACTGGGTCGCTCATGCTGGGTCACTCGTGTGCCAAATGGGGCCGTACGAGCGCTCAATTTGGGCCGCTCTTGCGGCGAAAGTGGGCCGCTCCTACGGCATGAAAGCAGTACCCTTTTGGGGTTGGGCTGCTCGTGCGCCCAGCCCAACCGCTCGTGCGGTCTGGATTTTTTTTATTTATTATTTATTTAAACTTGACCAAGTACAATTTTTTATTTATTTATTTATATATATATTTGTTTTATTTATTTATTTATTTTTTAAACTAACCAAGTACAACACACATTTTTTTTTTTATAAATATATATATTTTAAAAGATTCAAGAAAAGAAATTAAAAACCAAGTACAACCAAAATCATGCTAAACCATTTCTACCTTCATTTGACATCCGAAATAAATATAGTACTTTAGAAAATATCGGAATGCCTAACAAGGGTATAATCTTCACGTGAAAAACACGGGTACTACTTTTCTCCCTAACTGTGTTTGTAACTTTCCCTATTCTCCAACAGGGTGACAGACTAGGTTGATTCGATATCCAGAATCGAGGCGCATAAAGCTACCTCAACCTATGGAGCTGCCATACAGAGTTCAAGCCAGGGTAGTTTTGAAGCAATCTCCACACCCCTAGGTATTTAAACCAGACTCTAGTCTCGGAAATTCCAAACCTTTGTGTTCTAGGCTTTGCCATTCGAACTCTAGTTTCCACCGTCTTAGTTGTTCTCTTAGGAACTCACTACAAACACGGTTTGGTGGCTGTACCAGACCATCAGATGCCGTTCGGGCACGGTTAACACCAAAGGAATTACACCTTTAGAGGATTTAAAGTCTCCTAGACTCAAAGTAATCACTATGGAAGATATATTGGGTCCGTCAGATGGACAACCTCAATCATCTCCCCTTTCTCAATACCATCCACATACTGTTTCAATCTTTGGCCATTGACCTTGAAGGTCGTACCATCTTGTGGGTTTTTAATTTCAACCGCCCCATGCGGAAAGACTTCTATAACCTCATATGGGCCATCCCATCGAGACCGGAGTTTACCCGGGAACAACCGCAATTTGGCATTCAATAGCCACACTTTTTGGTGAGGCTCGAAGGACTTACGAGAAATATGTTTATCATGAAATGCCTTAATTCTAGCATTGTAAATTTTAGAACTCTCATACGCATCATTGCGGAGCTCCTCTAACTCATTGAGTTGGAGTTTTCGATGGTCACCGGCTTTGGCCATATCAAAATTGAATTTCCTAATGGCCCACAAAGCCCGGTGTTCTAACTCAACAGGGAGATGACACGGTTTTCCAAACACAATCCTATATGGAGACATCCCGATGGGTGTCTTATATGTAGTACGATAGGCCCAAAGAGCATCTACCAACCTAGTGGACCAATCTCTCCTATTGGGCCTCACAGTCTTCTCATAGATGTGTTTAACCTTCCTATTAGAAACCTCTACCTGACCACTAGTCTGGGGATGGTAGGGGGTGCCAACTTTGTGAGTGATCATATATTTGCGCACCAACGCCTCGAAGAATCGGTTGCAAAAATGTTTGCCACCGTCACTAATTATGGCATGTGGGAACCGAAAACGACAAAAAATGGTCTCATGGAGGAATTTAACCACAACCTTATGATCATTCGTTTTGGTTGCCACTGCCTCCACCCAATTGGAAACATAGTCCACAGCCACCAAAATGTATTCAAAGCCAAAAGATAGTGGAAAGGGACCCATAAAGTCGATGCCCCAAACATAAAAAATCTCAACAATTAAAATAGGGGTCATTGACATCATATCTCGCCGTGACATAGAGCCCATGCGTTGACAACGCTCGCAAGCTCTACAAAAGTTATGGGCATCTTTGAAGATAGAGGGCTAGTAGAACCCACATTGTAAAACCTTGGCGGCCGTTTTCTGCCCACTGAAATGGCCGCCACATGCATGAAAGTGACAAAATGTGAGAATGCTATGGGTTTCACTCTCAGGAACACAACGCCGAATCACTTAATTCGGACAATACTTAAACAATTCCGGGTCTTCCTAGAAGTACTGCTTGGCTTGTGAAAAAAATCGGTCTTTGTCTTGCTTAGACCAAGTTTTCGGAATTTGACCAATTGCCAAGTAATTTACTATATGAGCAAACCTCGGGAGGGTCGCGTGTGAAACCGCAAGAAGTTGCTTGTCCAGAAACGAGTCGTGCAAGGCTAAGGGATCACTCGTGTGCTTAATAAAGATGCGAGATAGATGATCCGCAACTACATTCTCGGATCCCTTCTTGTCCCGGATTTCTAGGTTGAACTCCTGAAGGAGTAAAATCCACCTAATCAATCTAGGTTTGGTCTCTTTCTTTGATAGTAAATACCGCAAAGCAGCATGATCAGTGAAGACGATGACCTTGGAACCTAGGAGATAGGACTGAAATTTATCTAGGGCAAATACCACAGCTAGCAACTCTTTTTCGGTGGTAGTGTAATTCAATTGAGTATCAGAAAGAGTACGACTAGCATTGGCTATGACATGGGGCACTTTATTCACCCTTTGGCCCAAGACGGTGCCGAGGGCATAATCAAATGCATCGTACATGATTTCGAAAGGAAGGGACCACTCGGGAGATTGCATGATAGGGTTAATAGAAAGGGTCGCTCGCAATGTTTTAAAGGCTTTAAGACAAGCCTCATCAAAGACAAAAGGTGCGTCCTTAGCAAGTAAACTACACAAAGGACGAGATATTTTACTAAAATCTTTGATGAATCAACGGTAAAAACCTGCATGCCCTAGGAAAGACCTAACTTGACGCACAGAGTTGGGCGGAGGAAGACCTGTAATGAGATCAACCTTAGCTTTGTCAATCTCTATACCTCAAGGGGACACAATATGTCCCAACACTATCCCCTCGTGTACCATAAAATGACTCTTCTCCAAACTCAAAATCAGATTTGTCTCCACATGACGAATAAGGACTTTAGCTAAGTTTTGGAGACATTCCTCAAAAGACGGCCCAAATATGGAGAAGTCATCCATGAAGACCTCTAAAAATGTCTCTACCATGTCAGAGAAAATAGTCATCATACACCGTTGAAAAGTCGCCGGTGCATTACGTAGCCCAAAAGGCATGCGCCTATAAGCAAAAGTGCTAAAAGGGCAAGTGAATGTGGTCTTTTCCTGGTCGGCAGGGTACACCGGGACTTGATTATACCCCGAGTAGTCATCAAGAAAACAATAGAACCCCTGCCCCGTTAACCTCTCGAGAATTTGATCAATAAATGGCAGAGGAAAATGGTCCTTCCTAGTCATGGAATTCAATCTCCTATAATCAATGCACACTCCCCACCCAGTAGTGGTTCATGTGGGGACCAACTCTCCTCGCTCATTCTCAACAACAGTGATGCCCGATTTCTTGGGCACCACTTGTGTGGGACTCACCCACTTGCTATCCGAGATGGGGTATATAATACACGAATCTAATAGTTTCAATACTTGCTTTTTCACCACCTCTTTCATATTAGGATTAAGCCTCCGTTGCATTTCACGAGAAGGTTTGGTGTCCTCCTTAAGATGTATATAATGCATGCACACAAAGGGATCTATCCCTCTCAGATCAGCCACCGACCACCCTATAGCACTCCGATGTGTCACAAGAACACTCATTAATTGACTCTCCTGCTCTGCAGTCAAGTCAGATGCAATGATGACTGGTAAAGTATCCTGGGGCCCTAAAAATGCATACTTGAGTGTGGCTGGGAGTGGCTTCAACTCAAGTGTAGGTGGTGTGACTAAAGATGGTATGGCGGGCTCCCTCAACAGAGGAGGAAGTAACTCAAACCGGGCTTTCCACGGAGGAAAATCCGGTGTAGAAGAAGCATTAAGTAAAGCCTTTACCTCCTCAACTGACCCGTCAATATCTAAATTCTCAAACCCAAAATGAGCTAGACAAGCCTCTAGAGGGTCCTCTACAAGAATGGAGGGTAAAGCTTCCTCTACAATCTCATCCACAACATCCACAAATAAGCACTCCTCTCTCTCATGAGATTGTTGGGATGCTTGGAAAACATTAAGTTTCACTTGCATGTTACCAAATGAAACTTCCATAACCCCGGTCCGACAATTAATGCATGCATTGGCCGTAGCCAAGAAAGGTCGACCTAAGATCACCGGGATTTGTTTCCTAGAACTGGCTACTGGTTCCATATCTAAAACCAAAAAGTCAACAGCAAAGTAAAACCTATCGACCTTCACTAGCACATCCTCAATCATGCCATGTGGCACTTTGAAGGACTGGTCAGCCAACTAAAGAGTGATAGTAGTGGGCTTCAACTCGCCAAGCCCAAATTCCTCGTACACAGAGTACGGCAACAAATTGACACTAGCCCTTAAATCTAAAAAGGCCCTATCAATGAAATGGTCCCGTATAATGCATGCAATGGTTGGGGCACCCGGGTCCTTAAGCTTAGGAGGTGTGTCATTCAACAAGATGGAGCTTACTTGCTCCGTGAGGAGGACCTTTTGGGATACGTGTGTCCTAGATTTACGTTTTTGCGTACAAAGGTCCTTTAGAAATTTGGCATAGGAGGGTACTTGCTTAATCGCCTCCAACAGGGGGAGGTTGATTTTTACCTATTTAAAGACCTCCATCATTGCTTTCATAGATGTCGCCTGCTTATTAAAAGGGGACGGTGTATCAAGGCATTGGGGAAAGGGTGCCTTAGGCACATATGGTGCCTTGGGCTCATGTGAAGTGTTAGGGACTAAGTCATCCCCCTTAAGTGTTTCCCCTCACCCTTGCTCTCATTGGGTGTACCACCGTGGTCACCCTTCTTAGCTCTAGTTGCATTAGACGCAACTGACTAAGGCTCTAACTCCCTCACACTTCTCAAAGTAATCACCGCTTGCACCTGCTCATGGTGCTTTCCATTCCCACCCGAACTCTCTGCCCCGTATTGTCCCTTAGGGTTGGCCACAGTTTGACTTGGTAATTTTCCCTCCTTTCTCCGATTCATGTTGTTAGCCATTTGACCCAATTGGGCCTCTAGCTTGGCAATAGAGTGAGTATGGGAGTGAACTATCGGTGCTAACCCCTTAAGTTCTGTGAGAACTTCCAACACCTGAGTCTTAAAGGCAGAGTTGCCCTGAGGAACAGGCGGGGGTTATGGTTGCCGGTACAGTTGTGGGTGTCTATAAGGTTGCGGTGGTCGGTAAGATGATTGGTTGGCAAAATTATTAAAATTCTACCTTGGTGGTGGAGGATTGTAAGAAGTGCCTTGTGAAGGAGGTTTCCATGAAAAATTGGGGTGATTTCTCCATCTCGGATTATATGTGTTGGAGTATGAGTCATTACCCGAGTTGGAGAATCCTTGAGCCGCATTCACATGCTCTTGGACTAACTTCGGAAATTGTGATGCCGAAGGGCACTCACTCAAGTCATGAGCAGGGCTCGCACAAATAACACATGCCTCGTGAAATTGAGGTTGATCTTGCTGGGTAGGGGCATGTCCCGCAACTAATAATTGGTCCATTTTGTGGGACAGTGCTTCTACTTGTTGGGCTAACTCTAGGTTTTGCCCGACCTCATAAATGCCCCCTCTTTTCAGGGTTCCAACTACTGGTTGCCGGACTTGCTGGGCTGCGAAGGCATGGTGAAGGAAATTATCACTTAGGTTCTCAAACAATTGCCATGCCTCGGCATCATTTTTGGACATGAATGTCCCACCACAGGATGAGTCCACCATTTGGTGGTGCGGCTCAGTTAAGCCATAATAAAATGTTTGAACAAGTTGCCAATCAGGCACTTGGTGGTGGGGACACTGTTGGAGAAGGTCTCGAAGTCTTTCCCACGTCTCATGGAATTGCTCGCCATCCATTTGAGCAAAGTTTGTGATGGCTCGCCTAAGTTGGTTGGTTTTACCTATGGGAAAGTACTTCTCCTAGAACCGTTGCTGTAATTGGTCCCAAGTTGTGATTGAATTAGCAGGTAAGGAATTCAGCCAGTGTTTGGCTTTATCCTTTAATGAGAATGGAAACAATCGCAACATTAAGGCCTCATTTGTGAAATTCTGGATCCTCACTGTCGAGCAAATTTTCAGAAATTCATTCAAATGTTTATAAGGGTCATCATGAGTTAGTCCATGGAATGATGGGAGCATTTGTATGGTGCTGGACTTAATCTCATAATGAGCAACAGTGGTGTTGGGTAATTGGATGCATGATGGTGATGTATATGCAGTAGGTGTGAAATAATCTTTAAGGGTCCGGTTAGGTACATTCGGGACATCTGGATTTGCCATCTCTAATGGCTCAATGTATGAATATGAATATTTAAGCCTAGGAACACGGGCAGAGGCCCTAAGTCTCCTAAGAGTCCTTTCTAGTTCAAGGTCCAAACTGCACAATTCAGGGCGACAAGAAAGGCGCCCGTGCATACACTACCCGCACACACACAAAAAGTTCCGACTCTGTGCACTAAGTTACGAAAACAAAATACCAAAGGGAGAAATACTCACAGCGGTTTAACGAAAATGCTTTACTCGTCTTGCGGGTGCTTGACGTGTAGACGTTGTCTCTAACCTCTAATTGAGCTTTTATCTTTCTTTTTATCACTTTGGTGCTTTGCTTGCGAGTGTTTGCTTCTGTTTAGACACTCTAGTGCTGCGTGTTTTTTATTTTTATTTTTATTTTTAAAGCTCGGTTGCGCTCTGCTTGCACTTTGGTGATAGTTCCAATTTCAAACGCTTTGCACACTTAGCAACACGAAAGCATAAAATCCTAAACTAAAAATTAAAATAAGAATGTAACTTTAAATTAACTAATTTCGCCAGAAGTCCTTGGCAATGGCGCCAAAATTTGATTGGTCGTTACACACACTAAAAATAAATTACTAAACTATACCAAATTCTATTAGAATAATGACAAGTCCAGGTATCGATCTATAGGGACAAATGTAAAATTAGATTAATTCAATCGCAAAATTCCTAAATTAATTTTGATAAAAAAGATAGGATTGATTCTATAACTAAATAGCAATTAAATGAAATTGAGGAATTATACTGACAATTAAAATTAGGGTTTGAGATATTAATTTTCGGGAAAAATCCTAGGGCAGAGAATTCACCACTAACCACATGAATGAGACTTAACATTGGCCAACAATTGTGATTCGGTTTGAACTACCCAATATTTCACAACTACAAGTTTGAAATATTGATCAAGAGGATTATCGCATTCAACATACAGGCACGAATCATCCTGAGTAGTATGAGTCGTTTGCTCTAAACTATGGCAGCAATACGACCCGTCTCTCATAGCATGACTCGTCTCGTACTTTGAATACAAACACAAAGAAAACTACTGTATGGAAAGCATTAAACAATCACAGAGAGTAAAATGCTTGAATAGATGAAAGAAATAAACATTAAAAACTTCTAAATCATCCATACAACCATTCAAACTAATTCACAATTAAAGCTAATGAAAAATCCTATTACATGGCTAGGGTTTCATCAAAACTCTAGAAAAGACGACTACCCACTCATGGAGGAGTGGAAAGAGTAAGAAGATGAGGAAAAAACCCCCATGGAAGTGTCCTTCAAGCTTTGGTAGAATAATCACCTCTTTAGAACCCTAGCTTCCCTTTTCTCTGAATTAATTTTTCGAACCCTAGGTTTGGCTATTTTTTTGTCTTTTATTCTCAGCAAAATAGACCAAAAATTCCGTGCACACGTCCGTAGGTGGGCCACTCGAGCGCCCATGTGGGCCGCACGTGCGGTGAAGCTTGGCTGGCTCGGATTCTTCACTTCTCGCACGGAGGATCTGCTTTGGCGCCATTTTTGATTGAATTTTCATATTTCCTGCCAAATCTGTACAAGTGCACGAAACACATTATCTCCACCAAATAAATAAAATTGAAAGACTAAAAATGTAACTTAAGTGGCCTCAATGTGGTACCTTTCGGCCAACATCAATGGTTTTGAGAGATCTACTATGTGCTTGAAGGGCATTATTTTTGTCTCCTTATTTGTATGGTTTGGAGAGATCTTTCCTTATTCTATGCATGATTTTTGTTGAGTTTTTGGAGCCGTTGTATATACCTGTAGATGCTTTGATGGGATTTTTGTTCTTTGATTTTGTATACTTTTGTGTGTACAATAGGTGCCTTTTTTTAGTGGTGTTTGTTTAATGAATATTTACTTAATAAAAAAATGTTAGTGGTATTATGTTCTATGGTTCTGAATTTCTTCTTTTCTTTCTACTTTCAAGAGTTACTATTATTATTTTTTCAGTTGCATTGTAAGGATTGACGAGTGTCCTTTCTTCTCTCCATTCTTTTTCATTTCATTTTTCTCTTTGAGGAGACTTGTTTTTTTGTTTTGTTTTGGGTGGATGGGGGGCTGTTATTGCATCTACCTTTACTTCTCATTAGTTATTAGAAATTATTATGGTGTGGCACTGCAGAGCTGAAAGGAGACACTAACTTACTAATACCACTAAAAACTACTCATAAATAAACTCAGTTGCTTATAATTAAGTAATTAAGAGATATTTTCGATATATATTTATATTACTAGTGCTTGTGGTATTTTTCCGTTTTGCAGGATGCTGGCCCACAAGTTTGTGGAGCAGTCAATGGAATCAGACCTCTACTTGAGTAGACAGAAATCAAAGAAGTCATGGTGGTCTTTTGGGTGGTAATTTTTTCTATCTTGAGATCCCTTTTTAGTTCTCTCAATTCTTTGGTCTTGCAGATGTTTTAGATTCTAAAGTGAATGCATGCATTATTTCAGGAGTAGTCAATCTGACAAGGATAAAAGTGAGCCAGGGGGTTTCAATGAGGAAGACTGGGAACAGCTGAATAAAATTATTGGATACAAGGAAGATGATGATGGACAATTTCTAACAACCCATGACAAGGGGGATGTGCTTCATATTTCACTGGAAGTTCACATGAGACATAATGCTTCGAAGCTTACTGATGATCAGGAGTGTCTGGCTGAGTTATCCTGTGACAATCTTGATTGCTTTGTAAAGCTTTATCCGGAAGCCAAAGTCTTTGATGTGAAATTGGGATCATATCAGTTGTCATCACCAAATGGTCTCCTTGCCGAGGTCCTATTATCTTATTCTATTTATATGCTCCTCCATCCTCTCTCTCTCTTGTCTGCACATCCAGGTTATGGTTGGCAGCCTAAATTCTTTTGTCTTATCTCTATGCAGAGTGCAACTGCCAATGATTCGTTAGTCGGTGTCTTTCGCTATAAGCCTTTTGATGCTAAATTGGACTGGAGTATGGTTGCTAAAGCTTCTCCATGCTATGTGACTGTATGTTATCATTCTGTTTTTCTTTGACAGTTGGCATTCCTTGAATATCAACTACTAACTTGTGACATACCTTTGACCAGTATCTGAAGGATTCCATTGATCGAATTATCAGTTTTTTTGAAAGCAACACTGTGGTTAGTCAAGCCATAGCTATGGAAACTGCTGCTGCTGTGCAGGTTTGGTTCTGTGAATGCCTTTCCTCTGGATAATAGTTATTACTTTAAAAATAGTTTTAACTCAAAGAGACTAAAATTCACGAGTCATTTCGAATAAAAAATGATTATAACTTCAAGATTGATGAGTGACATGATGTTGGTAAAGGTTTAAATTTAAGGCTTTAAAACTTCGGTCCTGAATTAATGGTCTGAAGACTTTTTGGCAGCTGGATTTATAGAATTGAAATTCAAGGGTACAGTTGGTAGTTTATATTATATTTTAAAACTTTTAATTCCATGAAAGATCATTATATACTCCCTCTGTCCCATTTTTTTTGTCCACCTTTCCATTTTGGTCCATCCCAAAATATTTGTCCACTTTTTATTTTGGGTATTGAAATTTTTATATTTCCAAAATTACCCATTAAACACAAGTATAAACACATTTTAAAATTCAAAATCAAAGGGCATTATGGTAAAAGTATTTTAAATCTTGAATTGATGTGTAATGACTGCTTGTCTCCTTAATAAGTTGGATTTCCTGAAATGGACAAATAACTTGGGACAGAGGGAGTATATTTTAAAAGTACCTGCCATGGAGTGAATTCAGCAATCAGTGAATATGTTTTTTGACTTGTAATTCAGATCTTATTTTAACTTAAATGATGCTTTAGATTTTTTTTTGAAGTAAGTCTAAGTTGGAGTTAAATAACAAATAAAATAAAATGGTCGGGATTTATTAGGAACGAAATGTGAAGAAGGTTTCATTTATGTGGAGCAATTATTTGATTGAAATGGAAAAGGCATAACTTGTTGCTGTAAAAATATTTGAAGGTTTCAGGAATTGGCCAAATACCTAAATTTTTACAATTTGAAACTCATGCTGTTGAAAATTTACGCATTGTAACTTGTTTATTGTGGTGGATGAACATGTATGTATGCTTTAATATTAGATGTTATGAGAGAGATGGCAAATTTGTTTATTTATTTTTCACAGTTCATTGGAGTAGTTTAATGCAACTTGCCTTGTCTTAGTATTAATGATTAGCAGGCTTTAATTATTTATTCACATTATAATTGATGTAGGGCACAGATTAGAAATTTGAATGCTGCTTCCTGCAATTAGGGTTTTTGGTGGCTAGGTGATGTAGGACAGCTTGCTGGATTTTTAAACAGAGGCTATTTAAAGGCCCAAACGTATTAAGTGTGTTTGATGACTCCTAGTTTACTACTTGAGCTGACAATCTATTAGAAAATGGGCTTGTTTAAGTTAGAGTAACTTGATTTGTCACTGAATGCTGAACGCATTTAGTGGATGGTGATTTTAAGTTTTGTAGATTGACAAACAAATACACCATTTCATTTTGCATTTTCAAAATTTGGATGGTTTAAATTACAGGCATTAAAATTTGTCAGTACTTTTTAAAAAAATTTAGGCTCATCAATGCTTGTTGTAATTATGATCTCTGACCTACTTATCACAAGTAACAAAACACCTAATGAAAGACAATGTTTGTTCTATGATTGGTATTTGTGTAATTTTTTGTTTGGCTGCAAGTATTGATTGGAATAATTATGATTTTTTATACCTAGTAATAGAAACTGGTGAAAGAATCATGATAGACTGTTTTTTTCAGTGTTACTAGAAAAAGCTAACATCCTAGCAATTTACCTTTTGGATTGCATGTTTTGAAACATGTTACATTTCTGTTCCAAAAGTGAATTTAGCGATCCCATAATTTTTTTAAAATGTTTTTCATTAAAAGTTTCTTCTTAATAATGAAAAAATCAAATTTAATAAACTAAAATCTAGATGGAGTGGAGTTTTGCATTGACAAATTGTAAAAAAATGGGTCATTTGCTCATAGAATTGTGTTATGGAATGATTAGTTTGAAAAAAATTACTATAATATGTAGGATATCAAATTAAGAAGTCTATCCATCGTACTACATTTTAGAGCATGTGGCATACCACATTCCCATTCCCGTTCCCGTTCCTTGTACCAAAACGATCCGCATTCTAGGTAACATAGGCTTTCTTACTCTGTTTGGTAAAAAAATTGTAGAATGAAAAGCACACATAAAACATGTCTTTTGAGGCAATCATTAACTGGGAAATCATTACAACTTTTAGAAGAGGGAATTCTGATTCAAATATGCATATCCAAAAGTTCTTGAAAGTTCTTTTGGCCCCCAAAAATTGATGATTCTAGCTTCTCATTCCTGTTTATCATAAAAAAAAAGAAAAAAAGAAAAAAAGAAAAAAAGAAAAATCTGGTGCACCCCTTGTACTGTAATCTCGGGTTTGTGTCTGATACTGTGTCTGATTCTGTGATTGAAAAACCTGGTCTTAGTGGTTGGTGTACTTTGGTTGTGTTCATTAACAGCTTCACAAATCATAGTAGTGCTTGTCTTAATTCTCTTTTGAGTGTGTGTTGGTTCCCTTGCTTATCTTCCAGAATCTACAAGATACCTAGCACTCCTGTTGTATTGCTGTGTGAGTGATGTTTTCATCATTTCAGATGACAATTGATGGAGTTAAACGCACTGCACAACAACAAGTGAACAGAGCATTGAAGGATCGAGCCAGGTTTGTTACTTTGCGTCTTGAAGTTTAGGTAGTTCTAGGCCTTGATGCCTTGATGAAACAAACACATCTAATTGAATCTTGAAGTTTAATGTGTTTATGTTGGCCGTGTCCATGTCTTTTGTTTTGCCTTATTGCTGTAATGTTGGGCAGAACCTTCTACTTCATGTATAAAGTGTTTAATGACAGGACTGAAAAAAATGCACATCTGTTGTCTAGTTGTGTTTGTTTGAGGTTGTGTATAGCAGGTGAAATTTGATAATTTCATGATATATTGATACAGTTCTTGGGACTGTGAGTATAAGTTGAAGTGGATCTACATGCTTTTAAGTGGGTGTTTCACAAAAACTGTAGTTTTACAGTTTCTTCTCTCCTATAAGGTGTTCTTTTGTGACGTAGTAGATTTCTGCTATTAAATATTAAGCTTGCTACTTTTTTGTAAATGTCTGTTAGTTACTATGTATAGATAATTCTCACAGCTCTATCTGTGGCCGTCATTGGTTCCCTATGGTTGGAGCAGAATCAGCATGTTTTCCAGGGAGTTGCTCGTTCTGTATCTTGGTTAGAAGATAGGTTTTTGCGAGTCTTGTGTGGTTGGGTGTCCGGGCATGTGGATCCGGATTTGTTTACCTTTCTAGATTTCCTTGATGATGTGATTGGCTAGTTGTTTCCCCTTTTTTGGGGCTCCTCATTTCTGTATTCTTTGGCATCTTCTTGATGCTCTTTCTTCAATAAATTTTATTTATCAAAAAAAAAAAAAAAAAAAATTAGTGGTTCCCTAGAAATGAATTTTTTTTGTTGGTGGATTTAAGCGAACAAATTGCATTTATATTTAGTATCTGTATGTTGGTAGGTTTCTCCTGGACTTGGATATTGCAGCTCCCAAGATTACCATTCCTACAGAATTCTGTCCGGACAATAACCATTCGACTAAACTTTTAATTGACTTGGGAAACTTAATTATTCGTAGTCAGGTTGATTCAGAAACTTTTTTTTTTCTTCAAATTATTTGGTTAAAATATCTTGAAGCCAAAGTTCATGTACAACTTGTTCGATATGTGCAGGATGATGGGGAAGGGAGTTCTCCTGATGAGATTAATATGTATTTACAATTTGATCTCATTTTGAGTGATGTATCTGCATTTTTGGTGGATGGTGACTATAGTTGGAGTCAAATCTCTCGTAATAGATCTGCTGGTTCTACCCAGTTTAATGTTGTTAGTTTCTTGCCTGTTATCGATAAGTGTGGGGTAATCCTGGAGCTTCAACAGGTAATATTCTTTTCGCATTATTCTTGATCTGTGTGATATATATGTTCTATTTGACTTTCTTGTGATGTCTCAAGCTATTGATTTGAAGCTATATAATTATACCCTCACATCCAGATCCGGTCAGAGAATCCCTCCTATCCGTCAACAAGACTTGCTGTGCGGCTTCCATCACTAGGGTTTCATTTCTCTCCAGCTCGTTATCATAGATTGATGCAGGTTGTAAAGATCTTCCAGCAGGAGGATAATGAGAATGCAGATTTAATTCGCCCTTGGAATCAAGCTGATTTTGAGGGATGGTTGTCTGTTCTTACATGGAAGGTTCTCTCTTTTTCGTTGTACTTAATTGTCATTCATTCGCCCTTGGAATCAAGCTGATCTTTCTTGTTCTGCAATTTATTGTGTAGGGTGTGGGAAATAGGGAAGCTGTATGGCAGCGGAGATATTTATCCTTAGTTGGGCCTGGCCTTTATGTACTTGAAAGCCCTGATTCTACATCTTACAAGCAGTATCTCAGGTTCAAACATCTAAGTTTTGCAAATTCTTTCACGGATGGTTGCACTAGTGCTTTTTTTTTTTTTTTTTTTTCTTTCTCCATTTCTTGCTCAAGAATGGAAATTGATTCTTGGAAAATAGAAACGAACCATTAGTAGGGCCTCTACAGAATAAATTACAAAAGGAACATTATAGGTTTCTGTTTTAGCAGTTCTCGTTTTCTGAAAGAGGCAATTCCAATGCTTGCAGGGTGTGCATTTTTATTTTTTTATTATTAGTATACAACTTATCAGAGTTTCCAAAATGTGTCATCTGCAATCAAATGTGTACTTTGTGGTTTTAACTCAGAAACTTAAGCTGTTAGCCAATTACCCCTAAAACTCCTCATCAATCAACTTATAGAATATTCCCCCATGTCAACATTACTATCTGGGTGCTGATGGCAAGAGAATAGTTGGTTTCTTTTGTTCATAGAGCTAATTACATATTTGAACTTGGACAGTTTGTGGAGGCAAAACAGGCTTTGGTTTTGAACTTTCAGCTGGCTGGATTTTCTGAAAACTTGGGTTTTACAGGCAGCAGCCAAAATTTAAATTTTGATCTTAAATCAAAGGCCAAAGGATAGGGGAAGATGTTAGGGTTCAATAGGCCTTGATGCAGAAGAGTTTGAGGTTGATTTTTTGACTGTTCTAATGTTGTGAACTGTAACTTCGTGAACAATACCTGAATGTATGTGCAAAGGAAAAGAAAGATAAGAAGTAGAAGAGAGGAAAATATGTGCTTCACCCTTGCAAGGGTTAGGCCAATTGCACACAAATGCAATCTCAAATTCTCATAATATCAACTCCATTAAATAATTGAGATTACACATATATTTATAGACTAAAGTGTCTCCTACTTCTACAAAGACTGACTCAAATTTAGAAGAACTATTTAGAAACTAAAAATAGATGTTCTTGACCAACTATGAATATGAATTCTAATTGTACTCTAACTATGATCCAAACCAAAGCCTATGGGCATCCCTTACAACTCATGTCCAACAAATTATGAAATTTCTAAATACCCGTGACTACTAAGTACTACCATGGACATTATTTCTCTTTGGACCAAAAAAGGCTTCTTCATGATTGTAAGACCCTTCGACTTTGTTTTGGGCTTCCAAAGCCTATTGTACCTGTTTAGTCCTGCAATAAATTTTGCATCAATATTTCTATTACATTGCCGTCAGAGCCTGCTACTGTTCATTTCACCTCTTAGCTGAAGGCACTGCACAAGTCTCTGTAAGAATCTCGTCACTTTTTTTTTTGGGGGGGATAAATAAACAAACTTGATTGATTCAAGGTGATGCGAAGAATACGTAAAGTCAGGCCAATCACTAACTAATCAAATCATCTACAAAATCTATAAACGCCAACACATCCGGATCTACTGAGATTGTAACCCAACTATGAAGCATCGTAAACACCAGCCTCTCCAACCATGTAACAGACCAAGACACCCTGAAAAGTACGCCTATTCCATTCCAACCAGACCAGCCACATTAAACACTGGCCAGCAAGCAGCCACATTAAGAATCTCATCACTTAAAATGCATTCATGGAGCTGATTTTTTTAATTTATGTTAGAAGAAATTGCACTTGGCTTATTGGATTCTATGTGTGGCTAATTTTTCCCTGTGCTGGTTATCAGGCCACCCTAGAACCTTACAAAACCTGTCATGAAGTTTCAGATGTTTACTATTGTGATATGAATATTCCAGCTGATTTTCCAATCTCTTAATAGAAAGTTGACATTGGTAAAAACTATTAGTTGAAAGCAACAAATTGTAACCTTTTTTATTTTTATTTTTATAATTAAATGGGATAAAATGATATTGGAGTTGTAGTGAATAAATTCGACTCAAGTGTGCATGTTTCTTGCGAGTTCTTTTATGTTATTTATGCAACCTATGGATATGCTTTTTGTAGCCTACGAGGAAAACAACTGTATCAGGTTCCGGCGGAAATGGTTGGCGATGTGGAACATGTATTGGCTGTGTGTGATCCCTTACGATCCAACAACAAGGTTGTAGTTGGTGCAAATTTGACATTGGCTCTGTAGTAACTTCTTTATTTGAATGGGAGTGTTTTCATGGTTTGGTCATTGTATTTATTTATGTTATGAATTGTATATAGGTTGTGGAAGATGTAAATGCTCTGATACTACGTTATGATTCTGATGAGTCAAGGAGAACTTGGCAGAACCGCTTACAGGGGGCAATTTATCGTGCATCGGTATGTTGTCGTGTAGTCTCTCCCTTTGAAATGATGAAGTCTCTGATTGCTGTAAATTTTATATCTTGTCTAAACTCTGAATATTCCTCATGAATAGTGATTTATATGGGTTTGGGTTAGTCGGCCTTCTGTTCTCTTCTCCTTTTCTATAAAAGAACTGTAATATCCAACAATTCTGTTTTTGTTCTCATAGCACTTTTAGCACTGTGGTTTCTCTCTTTTTCCTCATTGCTATGCTTAGTGCATATCAATTATGCATCGAGGGTGCAATCTCCCTTCAGTATAACCTTTTTTGTCAAAGGAAGTTCATATATGAGGACTAGGAACATATGTTCTTTTTAACTTCAGAAGTATCCTTTATTTATCAATTGACTGTGTTTTCTTGGCAGAACTCTGGAATACATGGCCTATGCGTTGTTAATTGTTGTCTGATTGCTAAATAAAACTAACAGATAAATACTCAAACTATTTACCTTCTATAGATATGTGTTGATCTTAACATGTAATGCAACATGCATATATATATTTTTTTGGTAGGTGAATAAAATTCACTAACATGGTGGAATGGGCCAACCTCTGTACTCTAGACGTATACGATAGAAGCCAAAAAGCTATCAACAAAATTAAGTTCACTTATAAATCTACTAAAGAAATGAAAGATCTACATAACTTCCCATTGAGCCAGAAATGACTAGTATGAAGCATTGACATATTTGGCCTATGCAAGTTGTAAGATTTTTGAATGTTTTCTGTATATTCAAAATTGTTGATCAATACAATGTGTACATTTGATATATATAGCAATTCTAGGTCTAATCTTAAATAGGAAACAAAATAAACCTAAACCAAAATATTCAAACAATCTAACACAAACTAATTAATCTAAAATATTCATACAATAATATATACTAATATTATTCTCACACCCCGCTTAAACTCAAGGTGTTTTAGCAGAAACCATTGAGAGTTTGCTAGGGATAAACTGAAACCGAGTAGTGGTTTGAGTCTTGGTAAAGAAGTCAGCAAGCTGTAGAGCCGAGTAGACAAAAGGAAGCGAGATAGAGCCAGACTGTAGATGCTGACGGACAAAGTGAATCAATTTCAATATGCTTCATTCGTTCATGAAAGGCAGTGTTATGGGCAATCTGAATAACACTTCGGTTGTCACAAAAAAAAGAGGTCAGAGAGGCCTGAGGGATGCCTAAGTCAGATAGGAGACAACGAAGCTAGACAACTTCAGCAGTAGCATGAGCCATAGCATGATACTCAACTTTGGCAGTAGAACGGGTAACAATAGTTTGTTTCTTGCTTTTTCAAGAAATTAAGGAATTGCCAAGAAACATTCAGAAATCAAAAGTGGATTTACGATCATTAACATCACCAACTCAATCAGTATTAACATCAGCATAGCCCACCAAATCTAAGGAAGAAGTAGAAGATAACAGCAAGCCTTGGAAGATAGTACCAGAATTCGAATTAAAGCAGCCCAATGTGTAGAGCGAAGAGTAGAAACGAATTGGCTAACCACATGAACAACATAGGTAAGATCAGGGCAAGTAATCGTTAGATAGACTAAGCAACCCACAAGTTCTCAATATAAAGTAGGATCATCCAGAGGGACACCATCAGTAGTGTTGAGTTTTACATTAAGCTCAATGGGGTATTAGAAATCTTAGTGTCAGTAAGACTGGCATGGTGAATAACCTAGCACACTTGGATTGAGACAAAAAGTAACCCTTGGGAGAAGAAGCCATTTCAATACTAAGAAAATATTGTAATGGGTCTAGATCCTTTATTTCGAAGGTGTGAAAGAGATACTGCTTGACCTTAGAGATAGCACACGAGTCAGAATCAGTGATGATCATATCATCCACACACAGTAGTAAGGTAACAAAACCAGTAGGTGTATGGAGGAGAAGCAAAGCAGAGTTCTGGGCACAAGTTTGAAGCCCAAGCTCAGTAATAGTAGTCTGAAAGCGATCATACCAAGCACACAGAGGTTGCTTCAAACCATACAGAGCACGTCGAGGACGACAAACCTGTCCAGAGAAATGGTGAAGGCCATGGGAATGATGCATGTAAACCTCCTCAGTGAGATGGCCATTAAGAAAAGCATTTTTAACATCATCAGTGTTGTGAAGGTATGCCTAGGCGCAAGGCGCATCGAAGTGCAGGTGATGCGCCTTAAGACACCCAAGGCGAGGCGAGTTGAATAAGGCGACAAAAAGCGCAAGGCATGCGACTTGATGGGTTTTTTTTTTTTTTTATGATTGAAATCGACGGTTCATATTAGTGTTTTTAAAGGCTTGAACTAGATAGGATTACAACTCTGATGTATACAACTCAATACTCAGCCCCAAATACGACTGAAAATCCCTAATCGATTGGAAGGAAGAAATCTTGCGGTGTCCGAGTTTCAGCTCGATTTGACCAGGTGAGTTCTTTTTCTTCTTTGTTTTTTTGATTTTTTTTGTTTTTTGCTTATTTTTCTGGGCTAGGTCCTTCTCCTTCTTCTTCCCTTTCACTGTTGTATTTTTTTTTGCTTCTTTGATGCTGTGTTCTTTTTTCTTCTTCTTCTTTGCTCTTTCTGCTTTTTATTTTCACTATCTCTATTTTATTTTTGCTTCTCTTCCATGGTGTCTCCTTCTTCTCCTTCTTCCGTCTCTGTGCTTTTTTGCAACCATGTCTCTACTTTTTCCTCCTTTCTTCAATGCTGTTTCTCTTCCATTTCAGTTTTGAGTCTCAATCTCTGTTAGGAAAAAAATAGGTACAAATGTAATTAATTCATCATGCCTAACAATGAGATTATGAATTAGTCTATGTTAATTTTTCTATTTTTTATAAAGACTGTGCGCCTTACTTCAATAATACCCGTGCCTCGCCTTGCGCTTAAGCCCTAAGAGACCTTCGGCGCCTTGGTGCTCTCTAAGCCTTTAAAAACACAGCATCTGATAAAGAGGCCAATGACGAATAGCGACAACAGATATCAAAGTACGGACAATAGTCATCTTGACAACAGGGGTAAATGTCTTCTCATAATCAATGCTATACTCCTGTGAGAAACCTTTGGTAGCGTTTGAGAGAACCATCATAATGAGTCTGGACTTTATAGTCCCAATTGCAACCAACCAGATTCTAGCTAGCAGGTAAAGGAATTAGCTCTCAAGTAGTAGTCTTTTGCAATGCAGACAATTCACCTCCATAGCTCGAATCCAATTAGGATCTTGACAAGCCTCCTTATAAGACTGAGGTTCTGAAAAAGAGTGAATAGTAGACAAAAACGTATAGTATGAAGGAGAAAAACATGTTTTAGCAAAACCAAGTTTGGTTACTTGTTTACGGATGCGAAGGGGATACTTACAATTAACAAAATCAAAGTCGTCAGGAGTAGGAGGATCAGTAGCAGGGGCAGAGACAACTGGTGGAGGGAGAGCCTTGCGACGAGAATAGACTAACAATGGAGGAGGAGAAGGAGCAGGCTGGGGAGGAGGAGGAGGAGAAGAGGGAACAAACTCATAGGGTCAGTTGAGAGGGACTCATCATGAGGGGTGGTAGGAGGAGAAAATGGAACAAGCTCGTAGGGAACCGTAGAGATGTACTCATCAAGAGGGACCTCAGAAGGAAATGGATCAATGTGAACCAAATCCTTTTTAGAAACCAGAGCAGTGACAAATGGAAGTTGAAAGTGAGGCAGATGTTTGAGAAAAGAAACATGACGGGAGATATATAGACTACAGGAAACAGGGTTGTAAGTTAAAACATCAATAGCCTTTATGAGTAAGACGGTAACCCAAAAAGACACACAGGACAGACCGGACACTAAATTTGGTCCTATCTTTACGGGGGCAGAAGGAAAAAACAAGCAGACCAAAACACATAAAGAAGGGAGTAATTGGGAAGTTGAGAGAACAGAGCCTCATAAGGAGATCAATCAAAAAGAAAGGGAGTACGCATACGATTGAGAAGAAAAGCAGCAGTAAGAATTGCTTTCCCTCAAAACAGAGTTGAAATAGAGTTCGAGAGAAGAAGAGATCTAGCTGTCTCAAGGAGATGACGGTGTTTACACTTGGCTCGACCATTTTGGGCAGGTGTACAGGAAGTTTGGTGAATGGTACCCAAATTGACTACTCACAAAACTTAGTTTTAAAATATTCCCCACCTAAGTTAGGCTGTAACACTTTAATTGTAGACCCAAACTTTGTAGTGATCATAGATTGAAAGGTTGTACGATATATCTGATAAAAATCAGACTTATGAGCCATAAGATAAATCTAAGCGTAACGAGTGCAGTCGTCAACAAATGACACATAGTGTGTAGAACCTCCTTTGGTGAGAACAAGAGAAGGTCTCTAGACATCAGTATGAACTAAAGAAAACGGTGTATCGGAGATAGAAGTACTTTTATGAAAAGGTAAGGTTGTCATTTTGGCAAGTTTACACCTTTGACACTTGGTAAGTTGACCAGGAGAAACTTTACCCAATGTACCTGATTGAGCTAAAGATTATAAGTGGTTAGCAGACAAATGCCCTAATCTAGAATGCCACAAACAAAAAGGACTCGACAGAGAATCTAATTGAAAAGAGAAAAAAGCAGTCGGAAAGGTAGTCATAGGCAGATGCAAGCTCTCCACCACATAAATGTTTCCAACTCTACGGCTGGTTCCAATCTGCTGCTTGGACATCCGATCCTATACAAAATAGATAAAAGAAAAAAAGATAACATCAAAACTGGAGGCATCAAGTTGTTTTCCTTAACCTTTAGCCCATATGTCATTTCGTGGGTGACAGGTTCAGCTAAAGTCGAAACTTGGGTGTAGGTCTTTTGTCGAAATGGAATGGCTTTACTTTTTTTTTAATTTTTATTTATCGTTATTCTACTGAAGTTACGGGCTATTTTACTGAGTTCCTTAGAGAGAGTTGTCTCGCACCTCTAGGTATTTTCTACTGTCTTGTTGCCTGAGGAATCAGTTACAGTAGAACCAAAGGCAGTTATTGCGGTGAATTGTTACGATGTGTACCTCATTTTAGAGAAGCGCACTGAGGAACATAAAGGATAGATGGAATAGAGACAACAAACGTATCAGACGATAGGACAGATCCAATAGATATAACAGAAATACCAGACCCATTAGCAGCATTAACAGCAATAGGGAAGGAGAGTACGATTTTGAAGTAAAGAGAGATGGAGAGTCATATAATGAGAAACACCAAAGTCAAAAAGCTAGACTGACGAAGAAATACCTAAAGAAGACGCAAACAAACCTGAATGGAGAGAGGAAATAGCGGAGACATACAGGGATGGCTGAGAGGTAGATAGTATATGCTGAAGCTGACCAATTTGAGCACTCAAGGAAGACAAGTTAGGATCAGGAGTCGGAGCAGAGGTAGTATAAACGGCTGGAGTCTGAAAAGTACTTTGAGTAGAAGCTCAGAAGCTTGACTGAGACTGCGGAGTAGATGAACGTCCCTTCTTGGGACAATAGTACTTCTAATGGCCTCTTTGATGGTAGAAGGCACACTCATCAGAAGCCAGAGACATCGTAATAATCAGAAATCTGACGGGTTCAAGTGTAATAAACCCAAAATAGAACAAAATGGCAAACTAGGGGTCGAAGGGTAATAACCAAAAAAGCTGAGGGGTAAGCTACAATATAGAAATCCAAACTAGAGGGCTTAAACTCAGATGGGTTACAACTAGACCTGACCCAGAGAAGGAGAACTAGATTTCGAAACAGACCAGATGGGTCGACTACAAGAACCATATGAGCGAATGGTGGTGAACGACGATGACCCAACATCGCAAGTCCGGCAATAGGCTGATGTCGCGATTCCAAACCAAGGTGAACCAGAGAACTTCGAACTAGAGAACTCCGATCGACCGAAACCAGAGAGACAAAGAGAGATCGACGATGAACCATACACCTTCCTGTCATGATTCGATTACAATCAAGATCGAAGACCCTACAATCAACAACTCGCGTATCACAAACTAGAGATACTACCAGCAAGAACCAGAGATGAACACCCATAGCAGAACTCAAGAATCCTAGAACCAGACTCGAGATCCAATTGCGATTGAGGGAGAAGATGACCCACAACCTACGACTCAGAGAGATGAACTTGAGAACAAGTTTCAACCTACAAATCAGATAGAGCTAACAACTTCTAGGATTTCGGCGATGGCTCTGATACCATGTAAGATTTCTAAATGTTTTCTATATATTCAAAATTGTCAATCAATGCAATGTGTACATCTGATATATATAGCAATTCTAGGCCTATTCCTAAATAGGAAACAAGAATAAACCTAAACCAAAATATTCACACAATCTAACATAATCAAAAATATTTACACAACAATATATACTAATATTATTCTCACATTATCTTTAGTCTCTATATCATCAAAAGAGAGTGCTTATTCCTCTCTCCATACACACAATATCAAGCACAAAGATACCGCCATCTATGCTTTCTTCACCCTTTTCACATGACACCTTCCTACCCAACACTCATACAAATGTAGCACAACATATTAATCTTGAGAACTTTTCTATTCTATGTTGAAACCTGAAGTTTACTCAGCTTGAGGTTTTGTGTAATGAACTTTTCTTTGTCAAAGTTGGAGGCCTTGGATCCTTTCCTGGGGAGATGGTTCTATTGGAATGTGTCCCACATTGCTTGGAGTCGTTCTATCTGTGCTGGTTATCATACTCTAGTTTCCCTCTCCTTGATACCTAGATTTTAAGGAGAAGTGTGGGCTGGACTTTTCAAATTCGTATCAGAGTCTACCAGACCCTAGGCATGGTTCCCGCTAGAGTTCTTTCTCACTCAATGTTTTTTGTTATCAAGGTGTTTTTCTCTCTTCCTTAAGTTGACCAATAGTTTGTTGATGTGGTAAGCAAACTTTGTAATTTTTATTTATTTCAGGGCTACCGGTGTGTTCGGTAGTATTGTTCTGTGATACGCCGAATTTTTTGGTTACTTCTCTACCCTTTTAGGGTCCTTGTGTTGATGTGGTAAGCACATATGTGGTTCTTTTTTATTTTTAGGCTATTGGAGTATTCGGTAGCATTCTTCGTGTGATGTTGTTTTTCGGCATTTTTGTTTGTGGTGATTTGCCATTGCTTCGGCCTTGTTGCTTTCTCTCTCTCGGTTGGTTTCTCTTACTGACATCATGATTGATTCAATGCACGTTTATCTGTTGCAAGATATTGATTCCTTGCTATGTTCATTGAAGTTGTCATTCAAGGGAGTTATTACAATTGTTGTTATCTTTTGACAACTTCATTGTAGCTGTTTGTAATGATCATACTATTTTCAAGTTCAAGTTGGATACTTCACTTCAACCATTCCGTGTTCCAACTTGAGGGAGTGTTGGAGATAAGATTATATTGTTAAAGATATCAAAAGATACAGAAGATATTAGAATATATGGAGACCCATGATTTATGCTTATTATGATTTTTTGTATCTTTGATTTATTTCAATTCCTTAATTGAAGGGATTTGATTGTATCCCCCATTCTATATATATGGTGTATCAAGTAAACAAGAGTATCAAGTCAAGTGAATGAAAGATGTAGCCCTTTAGGGCTTTGTGTGTGTGGATGTAGGCCAATATTGGCCGAACCACATTAAACCTTTGTGTTCTTACTTTTCTCTTTTCTATCTCTATTATCTCTCTTTATTCAACCTTATTGCCTTATCACAAAATTCAACCCCACATCGCCTAGAGTTGCTCCATCTGTGCTGGTTATAAGGTTTCAGTTTTCCTCTCCTTGATGTCTGGTTTTTAAGGAGAAGTGCGGGTTGAGCTTTTTAATTTGGAATTAGAAGCTTGGTTGGGCTTGTGACTAGTGTGCTATTTGTCTGCTACTGTATGTTGTGGTCCAGGAGGGTGTGTTGTAATGTATTCCATATCACTTGGAGTTGCCCCATCTATGTTGGTTTTAAGGCTCCGATTTTTCTCTCCTTAATACCTTGGTTTTAAGGAAAAGTGTGGGCTGGGCTTTTCAATTGGTTCAACCAAGTGTCGAGCGTAGATTATAAGTGGATATTATTAAAATTTTCTTCATCCATAAGTGTATCTCTCTCTCTCTCTCTCTCTCTCTCTCTCTCTCTTCCCCAAGCAATAATTGGAGTCTCAGATTCTGACCGTCCTTGCTGAAGTACAACAGGGACAATTGAAAAATATGTTGGTGGATAACCTTTTTATCCATCTCGCTCAAAGTAGATCCCAACATGGTTATATACTAAGCTTCTCTTGAATCTGTTAGGAACACATCACAATTAACAGGCTCCCTTAACTTCTGAATGAGAAGGTTCTTCAGAGAACTTTTTCCCTCCTGGTTGCCTTTAGCTAAGGAACTTCAGTATGCTTCTGCATGTATTATTGCCGAAAAGGCAGTATTAGTTGTTTGATTACTAATTAATAGAGTTCCATTTTTTGATAAATAATGCATTGATTAAACAGAAATTCCTTTCGGACTATTAAATCTTGTGTAGTTCACAATTATCTGTTTATCAAAGAAAAAGGGGCGATTTCAAGTAGTTTTTTCTGCAGGTTTCTGCTCCTATTACTGGTCTCTCTGAGACTTCATCTGATGCTGAAGATTCGGGAACAGAACTTGTTGAAAACCATGGTGCAATGGATATGTTGAACATGGAGAAAGTCTTTATAACTGGAGTTCTTGATGAATTGAAGATATGCTTCAACTATAATCGTCTGGTAGGAGGGGATTGATTTGTTTTATGTGGTATCATCATCCTTCAGTCCAGCTTCTGAGATATTTGACATAATTGTTCTGTTCTTTTATTTGATATAGCATGATCAGAGCTTCATGAAGGTGCTTTTAGCTGAGGAGAGTCGTTTATTTGAATTTCGAGCAATAGGTGGTCAGGTAAGATCGATGTTGAAATCTGTCTGTTGTGGATAGTGTATCGCTTTCCATTTTCAGAATTTAAGTGCTTCAGTGAAAACAGGTTGAACTTTCAATTAGAGAGAATGACATGTTCATTGGCACAGTTCTGAATTCTTTAGAGATAGAAGATTTAGTTTGCCGAAAAGGAGTGTCTCAGCCTTGTTACTTGGCAAGATCATTCATCCGGAGCACAGATGCAACTTCTGGTTTGTATGATGCTGAAAATCAGAGTTATGGCAGCGGTGATTTTGATCAGTGTGAAGGAGATGATAATTTTTACGAGGCATCAGAAAATCTCAATGATTCTGTTGACAGTCCAATGCGAAACATTTCTGCATACCTAAGTTCCCAAGGTTCTCTTCATTCAGAAAAGTCACTCTTAAAGCCACCCAGTTTTACTCGTGTTGCTGGTCTACTTCCTGATGATTCTTTACAAACTGCAAGTGATGACACTGAGCTGGCAGATACATTGGATAGTTTTGTAAAGGCTCAAATAATAATTTATGACCAGAACTCACGTCTGTATCATAATATTGATAAACGGGTATGTCTTTGAGTTTGGGATTCTTTCCTTAGTTCTGTATGTGGCTACTAACTTGCTTCCTTGATGGTTATTTCAGGTGACAGTGACCCTTGCTACCTTGTCATTTTTTTGTCGTAGGCCAACAATACTAGCTATAATGAAATTTGTAAATGCAATTAACATTCAGGATGAAAGCTGTGAATCTTTCAGCGATAATTCTTCTGCAGTCATTGTGCAACATGATATCTCCAGTGAAGAAATGGTTGATAATTGCCAATCTACTGCAGTTGAGGAGCCTATGGTTAAAGGCTTGCTAGGAAAGGGGAAATCCAGGATTGTTTTTTATTTAACATTGAAGATGGCTCGCGCTGAAATTTTATTGATGAATGAAAATGGAAGCAAGCTTGCGACTCTGTCACAAGATAATTTGCTCACTGATATTAAGGTGTGGTTGACATTTTGGTTTGTTTTATGTTTTTCCCTTTGTTTCCTTTCTAATTGCAAGTTTAGTTTAACCTTCGAAGAATGTGAATCGTATGTACTTTGTGTGGAAAAATAATATTTTCTCCTTCCTAGGTATTTCCGTCTTCTTTTAGCATAAAAGCAGCCCTTGGAAATCTGAGAATAAGTGATGACAGTCTCCACAGTGACCATATCTATTTCTGGGTTTGTGACATGAGAAATCCTGGTGGCAGTTCATTTGTAGAGGTACTTCTATCCTTGATAATTTTATTGTGACATTAGCTTATTTTTGTAAAAGAATTGATGAAAATCATCATTGTTTTGTTTGCTTAAATCATTTTTTTGGATTTTGATTTAAAGTTTAGTGTGAGATCTGTAATCAGTGGGGCACGACCCGGGTCTTAACTTTGGTCCTTTCACAATTTAAATTTTTGTCCCCTATGCATTTTCAATGAAATTGTGAGTCTGGTAGGAGTTGGGAAGAGTGAAAATTTCTTGATGCTGAAATTATTTGGACAAGCATGTGATTACACCATTCTTAGCTTGAAAAATAGATAACGGTGTAATTAAATTACTGTACAAACGGCTTTCCATTATCCAAAATTTTATGTTTGAAGTGGTATGGGAAGAAGATTAGGGAGACAAGAACAAATATAATTATGAAAAAAGGAGGAAAGAATAATTATGCTGTTGGTTCTAATGGTTGGTCCCTCTCATAATTTCCTTTTCGTTGATGCATTGCTTTGTATATGTGCTTCTTCCCTCTGCTTTTTGCAAATATAAGGTGATGATCCCTTTTGATAGATTGCTTTGCATATGAAAGTATGGTTCTAGCTAGGGGTGTGCATGGGTTGGTGGGTGGTGGTTTCGAGTTCAATTGAACTGCCCTTGGTGGTTTGAAAACTTTCCCCACCCACTGCCGAGCTGCACAATCTCAAAACTGGTGGGTCGGTTGGATTTTGGCGGTATCAACTCAATGAATTGGGCGAGTTACTCTAGACTCTTGGCCTTTGTATAATCAAATAATAATAAATCATTTGTTTTTTTCTTTAGACTATTAGTTCACAATCTGTCTCCTTTTGTGATTTTAAGGAAAAACAAAATATAAATCTAAAAAAAAAAAAGAATATATTTTTAAAATGCATCGACCAAAAATACAGCCTTTGATTTCATAAACTTCAAACCCAGGAAAGCAACATAAGTTTTTGGTTTCATTATCATAAATGGGAGAACATAAATTTAGATTAGAGTATTTTTTTGGCAAACTAAGGGATGTTAACAAAAGAAGAAAAAAAGAAGAAGAGAATTATTAAAGCAGTAAGGGGGTGGGGAATAGAGCAATAGAGGGAAGGTGGAGGAAGGAGATTGAAGAGCGTTGTGGAGATGAGTCGATGAGGCAGATAGAACTTGGGGATGAGCAAAACACACCTCTAGTCGAAGGTGGGTGTTTGTAGGTGCTAGGGGGATAGGAATGTGACAGTGAGGGTGGTGGTGGACCTGGTGGCTGCACAAGGGTTATTAGGTAGTTGTACGGAGAACATTTGCCTAGTTGGGAGGACTTGGTGTGTGAGGTGGCATCAGGGAGGCAGTTAGGGTTAGGAGGAGAGGCAAGGGGCTGTGGCTGTTCTAAGATCTAAGTGAGTATATGAGGGTTGGAGGAAGGGATCCAGTGTGGTTTAGGGTTTAGTGTGAGGGCAGGGCAGGTGTATGTCTCATTATTTAGGTATAGCGGGTGGGTTAGTTCAGTTATTAGGTAGGTTGAGAAATTTTAGACTACCCATTCAACTGACCCGCACTTTTTTTATCACTAACCTGCCCAACCTTCTCCGCCTACCCTCTCAAACCACTTGGGTTGGAGCAGATTGGCAGGCATTTTATACACCTCTAATTCTAGCAATTTGTTTGGCAACAAATATGGCAATGTAGAGTGCTTACTGAACTATTGTTGCAAGTTGTGAGAACAAGGAGAGACCAAAATTGACATGGATTGAGATTTTAATGAACATTTTGAAATGGATCAGGGGTCATGTGGTTGAGAAATTTTAGACTACCCATTCAACTGACCCGCACATTTTTTATCACTAACCTGCCCAACCTTCTCCTCCTACCCTCTCAAACCACTTGGGTTGGAGCAGATTGGCCGGTATTTTATACACCTCTAGTTCTAGCAATTTGTTTGGCAACAAATATGGCAATGTAGAGTTGTTAATGAACTATCGTTGCAAGTTGTGAGAACAAGGAGAGACCAAAATTGACATGAATTGAGATTTTAATGGACAGCTTGAAATGGATCAGGGGTCATGTGGTTGATATCAGAGGGATGATGACATTTTCTTGAGTTGAATGTAGTTGTGTATGTGTTTGAACAAAATTTCTTGCGATATCCAATTATATGAAATTAGCAAATTCTTGAAAATAGTCAACCATCTAATGTTGTTCAAACGAAAATGCTTTTTCTTGTTATTGCTTCCTTTTGAAAGAATACATTTGTTTAGCTTTCATGTGTGACATCGAACATTTATCCATGAACACAGTTGGTCTTTAGTTCATTTAGTGCTGATGATGAAGACTATGAAGGTTATGATTATAGCCTTTCCGGGCAGCTTTCAGAAGTACGCTTTGTATATTTGAATCGCTTTATCCAGGAGGTAACTGATTTAAAAAAGCTTATTTGTTTTTAATGGCTGCAGTATGCACTTTCTCATGTGGGTATGGAATTAATTGTCTTGTAGATTGTTAGTTACTTCATGGGCCTTGTTCCCAATGTTCCCAACAATTCGAAGGATGTTGTAAAAATAAAAGATCAAGTAACAAACTCAGAGAAGTGGTTTACAACAAGTGAAATTGAAGGTTCACCAGCTGTGAAGCTGGATCTTTCACTATCGAAGCCTATAATATTAATGCCTCGGAGAACAGACAGTCTTGAGTAAGTTCAAACAGCCGTTTCTGTACATAAATGTGTGCCAATGAGTTCACTTTTTATATTGCACCTTCTTTTGTGCCTACTGACTGTTCCATCCCGGTTTCCCCTCAACATAAATACATACAAAATTAGTGTCTATATTGGATTTTTCTCCTCATGCTGATGATTGCAGAATTTAATGTTTTGTTTTACTATTGCAGTTATCTGAAGCTAGACATTGTTCATATAACTGTTCAGAATACCTTTAAATGGTTTTGTGGCAGTAAAAGTGAAATGAATGCTGTCCACATGGAAATACTAAGTGTTTTGGTAAGATTTATATCGTGACATGTATTGCTTTCAGTCTGATTGAGTTACTAGATCAATAAAGAAGTGACACAATGTGGCTTGATGCTAGCTCTTTTAAATTAATTAAAGAGAAAGAACCTTAATTTTTTTAGCGGTTTGAGTTCCAGAATATATTATTACATCTGTGCTTCTTTGTCCTTTTCTCTATGCTTAATATTTCTCTACTCACTTCTTATGATGTTTTCATGCACAATTCTCATCAGAGTAATTTGAACTTAAATGTACAATGCTTAATATGTTGTTACTGTTATGTGATCTAGGTTGAAGACATCAACTTAAATGTTGGTACTGGAACAGAATTAGGTGAGAGTATAATTCAAGATGTGAAGGGGGTTACTATTGTTATCCAACGATCACTTCGAGACTTATTGCATCAAATCCCAAGTATGGAAGTTGCAGTTAAGGTATTGCACTTCATTCTAGGTCTAGTGATGCCAAGAAGAAATATGTTCTTGATTGCTAGTCATTTTTTCATCTATGATATTAAAAAACGTAAGTTTTATGTGTTGATAGTGTATTTTGTATGACCTTCAGATAGAAAAACTCAAGGCAGCTCTGTCTAACAGAGAGTACCAGATAATTACAGAATGTGCACTGTCTAATATCTCAGAGACTCCAAATATTGTGCCTGCACTTAATTATGATTCTGGGAAGGCGTCTGTTGATATGGGGGAGCCTCTTGTTCGTCATGATTCAGGTGCTGATGACTCTGAGGCCCAAAATAGGGTAACATGGATTGCCATGAAAGTTTCTGTGGACATTAATCTGGTTGAATTGTGCCTGCATTATGGTACAGCGAGAGATGCAACTCTGGCCACTGT
>CM069916.1:37601987-37709548 GCA_036172215.1 Camellia granthamiana
GCCACCGCCACCACTATCACAATGCTAGCACCACTACTGCCACTAGGCTGCAAATGAGCTAAGTCGAGCTTTGCAAGGCTTGAGCTTGGCTTGTTTGTTTATTAAGCTTTAAAATCAAGTTTGAGCTTGGCTTGAGGATTAGTCCAACTCAAGCTCGACTCGGTTCGGCTCAGCTCAAAGCTCGATAATGAAGAAAAAAAATTGGCTCGAAAATCAAGCTCGGTTGGCTCATTAAATATTATTCTATATTAAATATACATTTTGTATTATTTAATATGTAAATAATATAGATATCATATTATTTAAATAAATAATAAAGGAGTCGAGCTTTATGAGCCAAGTTTATTCTAGCTCTAGCTCGAGCTTAGCTTGTTTATTAAAAGAGCCTAAATAGCTAGCTCGGGCTCGTTTATATACATAATGAACTGAGTCGAGACAAGCTCACGAGCTAGTTGGTTCATATGTATTCCTAACTGCCACTACCCTACCACAAACGGCTGCTGCTCCCAAAACCACCACAACACTTCTACCACCACCAATGCCACCGCTGCCCAAACACCACGCTCCCACTATCACCACAGCAATGGCCACCACCATTGACTCAAACCTATGCGATTGTGCTGGGGTGGATGAGTACTTGCCACCATGCCATGTCCCGACTTCTTGCTTTGATCAACCTTGCAAACAAAAATTCTCTTAAATCTGCCCCAGCTCCAGAATGAGTATAATGGAGATTTTTGGTGTGTTGGATAAGTAATTGTGGAGAACCTGCTTATCAAAAAATAAGAAAGTTTGTGAAGGACCAGCTGCACTATTTCTTTTAAAAAAAAAAAGTGTGTACTTTAACCAATGGTGTATGACAAATTATGGATCCATGATTAGCTTTTGTGGAATTGCCTAAGCCATGAAATCTAAGACAGAATACGTAAGATTATTAATAAAGCAGTTGCATCAGCATTTAGTGGGAGAAGCAACAGAAGTCACACAAACTAATGCAAATGGTTGCAAAGGAGGTAGGATCCCATTTTTATAAAAACATGAAATTTTCTTTTTTGGCATGTGACATGTGAATCAAACTTTATTTTCTTATTTTGTTTCTCAGTCTTATTGTAATAGAACAAAGACTCAAAAGTTTAGTTAAGGACGTAAGGTACAAAAGTAGCTGCTACATCAAATACTTGCAAAAAGTTTAAGCTCATTAAATTATCTGCTCCACTGAATGTGAGCATTATCTTGGTTATGGATTACCACACAAGCCTCATATTCAGGGCATTCGAGGTGGCTGTTATTGAATCCAGACCCTCATCCCAATCTTGAGTATGCTTAAAATCTCACCCCTACCAAAATTTGATGTTACCATCCCATATTGTTGGGATGTACCATATCATTGGTTTGATTTACCTGAGAGTGTATGGGATAAAATTTGTTTTTTGTTTTTTGTTTGGGCTTCAGTGTTTATGGGTTTTAAGGAGATACATTTGTTTTTATTTTTATCAATAGTGATTGGAGAACTATGTGTGATACATAGATTGATATTTCCTTTTTTTTACTTTTATTGGTGGACTCCTTTTATTTCATTTTCTTATTGTTTTCCTCATTTGTATACATTTTTTATGCCTATTTATAGGCGATTCTGCCCCATCAACCATAGCTGGGATGGGAGTTTCATCTGGCTCATCCTGCTCATGCTGCACCCAAGTTGTTAACTATTTCCTCATGCATCAAACAAATTGTTGTTGACTTTTTTTTCTTTCTTTCTTTCTTTCTTTTCTTTTGTCCTTTCTTTCAACTTTCTTAGGTGCATCTGTTTGTCCAACTACATCCTTTGTCTTGAAGCATTGCAAAATGCCAAGTTGTTCATGGGTTATTAAATTAGTGGTGTTGATGTGATAGAACATCACGTGCCTTGTCTTTGGTATATTTGAAGCTAGCATCCTTTTTTATACTAAACTTGATTGTTTCTGCAAGCTCTAGCTTTTTATTTGATTGTGATGCTTTGAATCATGGTACTTCTTTATTGTGGTATCTTCTAGAAACTGGATTTGCCTCCACAGTATCTCTACTATGCTAGTTCATTATATCTTATGTAGCTCGGCTATATTTTGCAGGCTATTGGTCCGGAGCTTACCTTCTATAATGCATCAAAAGATGTAGGAGAATCACTGGCCCTCTCTAACAAACTTTTGCATGCACAGTTGGATGCATTCTGCAGGTCACTCTCTTTTGTCACTTCGTTCATGGATTTAACATTTCTTTCTCTTAGTTGATTAGCAGACAATCTGTGCAATTATGTTGCTCGTGAAAAACTGGTGGTTATGTCTAAATTAGTAGTTTCTCAGTTACAATCATAAAAGCTCAATCCCTTGTACAAAACAACACTAGAATTACACTGGCTTAATTACAACAGTTTCTCTGTGACAATTGCCTTCCTGTTATAATTATCTGGAGTTTCTATTACATGGATTTTCTGTGTTCAAAATATGAGGGGCCAGCATCTGATGTAGTTTTGTTGCTTCTAGGCTTGTTTTGAAGGGTGACACAATGGAAATGAGTGCAAATGCACTTGGATTCATGATGGAGAGCAATGGCATCAGAATTCTTGAGCCATTTGATACCTCCATGAAGTTTTCAAATGCTTCTGGAAAGATAAATATCCATTTTTCTGTCTCGGATATTTTTATGAATTTTTCCTTTAGCATCTTGAGGCTATTTTTGGCAGTTGAGGAGGACATTTTAGCATTTCTGAGGACAACATCAAAGAAAATGACTCTGGTCTGCTCTGAGTTTGACAAAGTTGGTACAATTGAAAGTAGGTTGAGATGCCCTTGATTCCATTTTTTTTTCCCTTTCTAATTTCTAATGATAATTCTTGAATTTATAAACCTTCATCAAGCTTCATGCTGTTCACTTGCAGCCCGAATTTTGTGTTTTGCAGATCCCTATGGTGAGCAAGTATTTGCATTTTGGAGACCTCATGCGCCACCTGGTTTTGCTGTCCTTGGCGATTATCTGACGCCACTGTCAGTGTTTCCCAATATCATCTGTTATCATGTTATTTTTTTTATTGAATTAAATTTTGCAACTGTAATTCCATTAACATTAGTCTTCACATGACAGCAACAAGCCACCAACAAAAGGCGTTCTTGCTGTGAATACCAGTCTTGCTAGAGTCAAGAGGCCTGTATCTTTCAAGCTAGTTTGGCCTCCCACTGCAAATAATGATATCTCTGAATTTCAAGATTTAGATAACCACAACATCTGCTCCATTTGGTTCCCTGAAGCACCCAAAGGTTATGTTGCATTGGGCTGTGTGGTTTCTACTGGAAGAACACAACCTCCTTTATCTTCTGCCTTCTGCATCTTGGCGTCTCTAGTTTCTCCATGTGCCCTGAGGGATTGTGTTACTATCAGCTCTAACATTTCGTACGTATCTATGCCTAGTTATGTATGGGTGTCTACATGCATGTTTGTCTGCATTCATTATGTCATATGCACTAGCATGCAGTTGACCAAATCACGAAAAGAATGTAGAGATATTTGCACTGGGAGGAAGCTTATTAGCATCCTCTAAGAATTTTACTTGGCTTCAGCCTTTTTCTTTCTAAAATTTGGTGCTGGTAGCTTGTCCTTTTTTGTATGCCACATGCATTTCCACTCCATTGGCTTGTTATCCGTTGGTTCATTTTGCGGTGGCTAATGGGGAGTCTACAGTTTTGGGAGGATGTTTGGATGGGTGAAGCCTCTTTAGTACTTTGTTCCCTCGGTTATATCAATTATCTAGTTCTCATAATGCTTCCATTGCATCTATGGCTTCTTCTTATGTAGCCACAATTTCTTGGAATTTCAATTTTTTTTTTTCCCTCAAAAATCTTAATGAATGTGAGACTAATCTTATTATCTATCCTTGATGGTATCTCCTTAAGCTGTGTATAATGGCTTATTTTCTTGTAAATTTTTCTTTGACAAAGATTTGATTTAACAGATCAATTCGAAATTGGTATTATTGATGATCAAAGTATTCCTTTCTTCTTTTTTTCTTTTGCTTTTTTTTTTTTTTTTTTTTTTCACTCCACATGACATGATTTGAGATGCTATTGTTCCTCTTAAAAGTAGAAGAGGTTTTGCATGGTCTTTGGTTCATAAGAAGCTCAATTCCAATGATATGATTGAAAGAGACATTATTGCTATGCTTCCTCAATGGTGTGTTAATGTGTAAGGGGAAGACAAATCTATTGATAATTTATTCTTGCATTATCCTGTAGCTATGGCCTTATGCTACTAGTTGCTTATGGTTGATTACAAGTGATTTACTGGTTTGGTTCTAACAAGAAGGCTAAAGTTTTGTGGAGATGTGTTTTTCATGTTTTGTTTTGGGTTATTTGGTTGGAAAGATATAGTTCAGTTTACGGGCAAAGCATTTGCGGGTAAGTTTGGACAAAGCTATAGTTCAGTTTTGGGTTATTTTGATTTATGGGCAAAGCATTTACAGGTGAGCTATAGATTCCCCCAATGCTTTGTCCATTTTGGGCTAGCTCAATCAACGATAGAAGGCCTGCTTCTGGATATTTTACTTCTATAGGGGGAGTCTAGTTGCCTGGCACAGTAAAAAGCAAGTAGTGGTAGCTAGATCTAGTGCAGAAGCTAAATTCGGGCCAATAGCTCATGGTATTTGTGAGTTTGTGGCCCCAATTGTTATTGAAGAATTTAGAGATTCATGATGATGGACCTATGAAGTTGTATTGCGACAATAAAGCTACCATTAGTGTTGCTCATAATCTAGTTCAACATGATAAGATAAAGCATATTGAGATTGAGGGGGTGTTATGTTATGTAGTATTATTTCCTATGGATATATTTTTTTCTTTTTCTTTTTTGTACTTTAAACTCATTTAGTATAAACTATGAAGCACAGATACTTCAAATAGGGTGGCGTAACCATATCGTATCTGTATCTTATACCGATACTCTTTGGATATTCACAGATATGTATTGGATACTTATTAAAAGTATCAGATACTTCTTAATTAATTTTTTATTAATTTTGGAGTATCAGATACTTAATTTTGAAGTATCGGATACTCCCAAGTCACATATTACTTGTTTTACGAAATTAGAGTTGTAGCATTTCTTGCATAGCATTGTAATATAATATAATTACAAGGATAAATATAAGAATATTTTTCTAGTATTTTGTTTAGTTCTTTGATAAGAAGAACATAGTGAATTAAATAATAAAATTTGTCAAATTGATGTATCCTAATTATTTCATGTATGTCTTCTATAACTACATAGAAAGTAAGGATTAACAAGACAACATTGAATTTGCCTTTTGAGAAGTTGCAGAGGGATTTTCTCTAGGGTAATGGGGGGGATACATTTCATTATCATTTGTTGGCTTGGGATCGGGTTTCTATTCCAAAGGAGAGAGGAGGTTTGGGGATACAACGTTTGGTTACGTTTAATCTGGCTTTGTTAGGGAAGTGGTTATGGCATTTTGTGGGCGAGGTGGGCGGTTGTGGAGGAAGGTGGTGGCGGCTAAGTATGGTTTGGATAAAGGTGGGTGGTGTTTTGGAAGGGTGGGTCATTCCCATGGGCGAGGGTTGTGGAAGAGGATTTGGTTGGGTAGGGAGGAGTTTTGGAAGAGGGTCTGGTTCAAGTGGGGGTGAGGGACATAGTTCGCTTTTGGAGGGATAGGTGGTGTGGTGAGGTGTCCCTTGAGAGGATGTTCTTGTTGATTTTTATCAGTGCTTTAGCTAGGGAGGTGTTGGTGGGTGATATTCGGAGTGGGAAGGGGCATTCAGTTGTTTGGAATGTCAACTTGCGTTGTGAGGTTCAAGATTGGGAGGTGGATCAGCTGGTGGAGTTATGGGGGGTTTTTGTATGGGTTAAGATGTGAGGTGGGAGGAGAGGATTCTTTGGTGTGGGCTGGGCTAAGGTCCAAAGGGATTTTTCCAGTGTCTTCTTTTTATTCTAGCCTTACATCTGATGATGCTGCCGTTCGGTTTCCTTGGAAGTGCATTTAGGTGGTGGGTTCACTGACCAAGGTGGCTTTCTTTGTTTGGATTGCGGCGTTAAAGCATATTTTGACTATTGATAACTTAATTCGCGGTGGTCATGTTTTAGTTAATTGGTGTTGCCTTTGTTGTGCTGATGTGGAATCAATGAATCATTTACTTCTTCATTGTCCAGTTGCGTATCGGCTTTGGATGAATGTAGTGGCGACTTTTGGTTTGGTTTGGTTTGGGTTCAGCCGGGTTCCGTGTTGTGAGCTTTGCAGAGTTGGGTTGGTGGTCGAGTTAGGTGGAGGTGTCGTAAGGCTTGGATGGTTACAGCACATTGTTCGATGTGGTTGATTTGGTTAGAGTGGAATAGGAGGGTTTTTAGGATGTGTCTCATTTGGTTACGGGTTCGGTTGATCCGAATGTCTTACCCTTTGTTGATTTTGTAGAGGATTTGATTTCTTAGTTTAGTTTTATTTGCCTTTAGTGGGTTGTTTTTTTGTATTTTTTGTGTCATCTTGATGCTTTTCTTATAAAGTTTGGTTATTTATCAAAAAAAAAATAATTAAGGATTAACAAGAGAATATAACAATATTAAATAAACAAACAAGTAAACTTGAATACAAGATTTTTTACTAGTGCCATAGGGAAAAGCGCATGGATAAGTTGTGAATTGTTCTATTATTATAATATAAACATATTAGACTTGATATTGAAATGAAATATTTGTAAGGCCTATTGAAAATTTAAAAAGTAAACAGGCTTACTAGCTTAAGTTAATAGCTAATTTTTGAAGGTTAGTATTTTGCATTATAAAATTACATTGTGGTTTCTTAACATTCTTTAGCTTATGTGTAACACACTATTAATAATTTTAAAACATATATTTTTCACGAATGTATTCTAGTCGTACCCGTATCCTATTTTTTTTAAGTTTTGTTGTATCGCCATATTCATATCATATCGTATCCGTATCCATGCTTCCTAGAGTATAAATAAGAATTATTGACAGAGAACCCTAAGTAATTCTCTCCTCCTTTTGCAGCACACCGTTATTCTCCTCTCTTTTCTTCTTCCATTTCACTTCTTCTTGTCCAAAACTAATTGTATTCCTTTTAGGTGTCAGTTTTCCTTTCTTCAAGGGGAGTTCTTTGTTTTTGATTTCTATAAATTGGCTTGCTGTATGACTTGTAATTTTTCTTTCCTTCTGGATGGACTTCTTGTCCTCCTTATTGTGTATGTACCTCTTTCCTTTATATCAATCAAATATTTTGTTGCTTTTGATAAAGGGAAAAAAATATATTTCTACTCCACTGCCAGATATTCTTATCAGATTTCTGATGATTATGGTCTGATTTTTAGTTTACTGTTTGATTTGTAGCTGCTCATCAAGTTTAGCATTCTGGCGTGTGGATAATTCTGTTGGGACTTTTTTGCCAGCTGATCCCTCTACTTTGGGCATGATTGGTAGAGCATATGAACTGCGTCATATATTTTTTGGGTTTCCAGAAACATCTTCAGCATCAAAGAGTTTAGATAATGAATCATTTCCTTCTGATCAAGCTGGAACCCTCCAATCAGACAGTACGTCAACTGTAAACTCTGGATGGCGTTTTGAGGCTGTTGCTAGTTTTCGGTTGATATGGTGGAATCAAGGTTCGGGCTCAAGAAAGAAATTATCAATATGGCGTCCTATAGTCCCTGAAGGAATGGTATATTTTGGTGACATTTCTGTACAAGGGTATGCAATTTGTACATAAGGGCTTCTTGCTAATTTTTTTATTTTTTGATCCGCCTCTTGCTTATTTTCTTTTTAAACTTAAAGATAATATATTTGTTTTATTTGGTGCTTTGAATGTAGGTATGAGCCTCCAAACACATGCATTGTTCTCCGTGATTCTGGAGATGATGACCTTTTCAAACCACCTCTAGATTTTCAGCTCACTGGACAGATCAAGAAACATAGGCATGTGGAAAATATTTCCTTTTGGCTACCTCAAGCTCCCCCAGGTTTTGTTTCATTAGGTTGTGTTGCATGTAAGGGCACACCAAAGCAATCTGATTTTAGCTCATTAAGATGCTTGCGTAGTGATATGGTCACTGGGGATCAATTTTTGGAGGAAAGTATATGGGATACATCTGATGCCAAGTTTATGAAAGAACCATTTAGTATATGGATAGTTGGCAATCAGTTGGGAACCTTCGTTGTTCGTAGTGGTTTCAAGAAACCTCCCAGAAGGTTTGCTCTAAAGCTTGCAGATCCAGACATGCCAAGTGGGTCAGATGACACTGTAATTGATGCAGAAATTGGAACGTTTTCTGCTGCACTTTTTGATGACTATGGTGGCTTGGTAAGGATTCTTTATATGTGAATGGCTTCACAATAACCTGTCATAAATAAAACCTCAAAACTACCCACTTTGTCTGCAAATGTGTGGTGTGCTTGACACAATGATGTAGGACACATTAGGAAACTTGGCCTAATGCTGCCTATGGTTGGGTTTTCGACGGTTTCTAGGGTCAGTTCCAACATGAAGTATGGTTTGCAGGTGAAATAGGACTAAAAAATAGGTATTGCTGAAACTACTGGAATGGTTAGAGGGCCTAGACCGTGGGCGGTTTAACATTTAATGATTACATTGAAGAATAACGGGAAGGTGTTAGATAGCTTGATATCCATTGTCTGCCCCATTGCCTATAGTTAAGTTTTTGGGACAATCGGTGATTTTGACAGCAGGGAAGGGGTTAGGGGTTGATTTAGGCTATTTGTTAGTGTTACTGAAAATAGCGTACTGTTTATATTAGGCTTTGAACAGTAAGTTGGGAATTCTGTTTGTGTTGAAGAAGAATAGGGAAGATTAAAGTATTTATTTGTTTGTGTGCTCTCCTAATATTATTAGTACTATGACTCACAATTAGGAAACTAAGAAACTTTAACCAGTTAATATAATCTTGACCATATAGATGATCCATCATTGTCTCCTACAGCCTATGTCAATCAATTTGCAAAACTACCAAAATGTCCCTAAGTACTAAAATAATAAGTCTTTTTAATGTATCAAGCAGTATTCTAACCCGTAAAGTACTTAAAATAAAGGGCAAATTTCAATTTACCTCTTGTGGTTTGGCCCATGTGCACATAACCCACTGTCATTTAGAACTAAGCACGTAGCCTCCTATGGTTTGTGAACTAAAGTGCAACGGCCAGCCTGTTAATGGCTTTAGGAAAAAAAGACTAAAATAACCTTGTATATAAGGAAACTCGTTGTGTATACCATGGACATTTTTGTCACTTTGGGAGGCAAAATTCACTTGAACCCACTGTACTTTACTCCCTATGTGATTTATCTCCATGACATTTGGAAATAAGCACATAACCCCTTATATCTTGGCACATGTTTCCCACACCCTCACCCACTGGGAGCTTATTTATCTGCCACCCTTCACGTCAAGATTCTTTTTTTTCTTTTTTCTTTTCTTTTTTATTTTTTTATTTTTAAGAGAGAAATTTTATTAATAATAAAAAAGAAGGTACAAAAGTTGGTGGACAAGGAAGCCCACTAATAATTACAAAAATAAACAAAAATTACTAATTACGTAAAGTCCTTCAATCCCTACCAATCAAAATGAAAACTAAAGCACAAAAGGAAGCTAAATGACAAATCTTGCCACAAATACTCTTTAGACCCTCATAGTTGTCTTCAAAAAATACTTGCATTTCTTTCCAAGAAATCTCCCAAGCAAAAGTGACGCAATCCCCAAGAACTTGAGCTTTCTTATTGGTGTTGAATCCCTTGTAGTCAATCAAAAGCATCTATATGGAAGAGGTAGGAGCCACCCACTTCACATCCACCATATCAAATAAGTTACACATTAATGATAAAGCCCCAGGCCCCAGGGCAATGTAAAAACCTGAAGATTCTATTTGGGGTTTTCTTTGTGGATCATGTTCCTTCTACCATTACAATTTCAAAGTTGGCCTTGTAGCTTTATTATAAAATTTCCCATGTGCTTGATAAATACCCTACTTTCATTGCATATATTTGATTCTTTTTCTTTATTGTGTATTCTTAGAGATTTCTTCAGAACTTGGTTTGTAATGCATTCTAACACTTTGTTGCATTTGAAGATTTTTCTTGTAGTAGTCAACTTAATATGCTTTCCATTTGGATGAACAAATTGAAAATTTGTACATTATGTTTGAACAAGTGGATTTTCTATTTATTGTTTTTTTATTTGAAACTCATTAGGTTTTATAAGTCTTAATATTTGCAATGTGCTTGCTGTTCTGTTGTAGATTGTAGTGACCTGTGTTGGATGTCTTGAGATACAATTTCCTAGCAACTTGAGCTTTTGAAATTGGTGATTCATAATATCAGAGTTTGGAATGGGGGAGATTTTAGGTTCCAGTCTCTCCATATGCATTTAGTCCTCGCTTGCGTTCTTCTTATTCTATTTGTATATTTTCTTCTCTATATATGGATGTTGCATCTCCGAAGTTCAAGACAGGGTTGCACATGAGGGAGGGTGTTGAATGGCTTGTTATACATTATTGAGCACATTTGCTGGCAGCTTATACTTTTGGGAAAACTGATGACTTAACAACCTGATGTGCTGCAAATCTCAATTAAAGCTATAACCATATGTAAATCATAATATATTTTTTCGTATTGCACTTCTTTCTCTGACTGTACTCCTGAAAACTTACAGATGGTCCCACTGTTCAATATTTCTTTAAGCGGGATTGGGTTTAGCTTACATGGAAGACCTGAGTATTTGAATTCCACTGTCAGCTTTTCATTGGCTGCCAGATCATATAATGATAAGTATGAAGCCTGGGAGCCTCTTGTTGAGCCAGTTGATGGATTCTTAAGGTGATATTCTGTTCTATGTATTGATTTATTTATTTATTTTGTGATTCTATTGCTGCCCCCCAATTTTATGCTACATGGACTCAGATTTGTGTGCTGCTGTGTCTAACCTAGGGTTTCTCTAATTCTTTAGTCCAGGGACATTGAGACACGGCTGAATGTTCATGTTTCTTAGTATTCTTCTTTATCTCCTAGGTGAATGATCTTTTTTCTTTTGTAAATATAGCATTAAGCATGAGCACTTGGCTCAAATTGACGGGGTGTCATGAAAATAACATATCGAAAGAATGCACAATTACATAGTAAATTACACAACATGCAGCACGTGCTTGCTGGGTGCATCTTGAACTTGATATGCCAGGTATGTATCCCATATTATGAAGGGTTGAGAGATACTCTTTGGCATTATCACTTCGAAGTATGCAAATAGGCACATTAAGCAGAGTTCGAATTTCAGCACAAAAAATAAAGAGGAACTCGGAACGTTCTTTCATTAAATATAACCAGATAACCTTGGAACAATCATCCACAAAGGTGACAAAATACCGAAATCCCAATTTTGAAATGAAACGATTGGAATCTTTGAGCATCTGAATGAACTACATGAAAGGACTTGATTGATGTTATTGACTTGAGAAGCAAACGAAAAATGATGATGCTTTCCCAACTGATATGACTTACACTCTAAAACTAAAACTGAACTCAATCTAGGAACAAAAACTAAAACTGAACTCAATCTTGGAACAGAAAGTTTCAAATTGTTCAAGGATAGATGACTGAGTTGACAATGGATCTAAAGAGGAGATGCAACTATTGGGTATGCATGAACAGAAACTGCAGGCACTTTATTGTCCAAGCAAGGTTTCAAAAAGTGGTGTTACGTAACGGCTGCGGCCGTTACATAACGGTTGTGGTGGTAGGTGTCAGTGTTTTTAAAGGCGAAAGCGCAAGGCGAGGCGTTTTACCATTGTTGAGGCGTAAGCCTTTTGAATTTTGAATTTTTTATTTTTATAAAATACGAAATTAATTAAATATAGCATAAAAAGAGTAAAAAAAATAAGAATTACCAAATAAAATTCTTAAAAGCCATTCGAAGCATAAAACCAAAATTAATTAATAATTTCAAGTATTGTAAGAGCTTTCTAAGTCATTCTCATTAATACTATAACAAAAAATAACTTAAGTGATGGTCCAAAATGACATAAATTCCAATTGTTCAATAAACAAAATACCTTATACTCTAATACTCTATAAACAAAGCAATAAATAAATAATAGGTCACTCTAAGTCATCCTCATTAATATTGTCATCATCTTAGTCCGCTATATCTATAATGGGATAGGTTCCATCATCTATTCCACCAACTTCTTCCAACTCCATATCTTCATTCACAGGGGTACATCTTGTTGCCTTGCCTTTTCCTATATCATTTCCTATACAAGAAATAGGGTTTCAAATTAATTAAATAGGCACATATAATAATATATACGCAACTAGTCCATAATTGTTTAACAACTTACTTGAACCTTCACCAACTTTTCTTTTCTTTGCATTCGAAGATGAGTCAACATTAATCGTAGTCGTAGTTGATCGATTCTCCACACTTCTATCATAGGTAGTGATAGGCACAGTCCTAATTGCTTCAGCATCGAACAATTCTTCTTCATCAAGCCAAGAAACATCCAGGGGGAGGACATGATCTTCCTTTTCAGCAATTCATTCATCATCCGAATCAATTTCATCAATTAGTATTGGATCGATGTTTTGTTTTCTTTTGATACTCCTCTCTCTTAGTTTAGTGTTGTACTTCACATAGACCAAAGCATTCAAGCGTTTGTGCTCAAGCCTATTTCTCTTTTTTGTATGAATCTAATATAATAATATAAGATACGAAATATAACAAGTTAGAAACATGAATATTTTATTTTATGCATAAGAATGTTTAGGAAAGAAAGATATATTACCGGCTCAAAGGTGCTCCAATTCCTCTCACATCCCGAAGCACTACAAGTTAGACTACGTATTCGAATAGTAAATTTTGTTAACTCTGGTGTTTTGCTCCCAAAACGAATCCACCAATTAGTTACATAATTTGAAAAATGCACAAATGATTTCAATCTCGTATTTTAATTTTAAAGAATGTAATTGGAAAATTATTTTCATATTAGTTTCTTATCGGGAGAGCGTATTGCTCTGGAATCAATTGTAACACAACTTCCGAATTCCCCTTTTTCTTGATCATAATAGTCCAATTGGATATCAGCCTTGAGATGCTTATCATAACTCAACATTCTATCCATGCATTGATACAATTCTTGCTTCACCTCCTCAACATTGGAGAAGGAATCTTGATAGCGCAACTGAGGGTTTAGATAATAACTAGCAGCATGTAAAGGCCTATGAAGTTGTGGTGTCCACCTTGCATCTATCTTATTCCAAATTGGTCCGTACTTCCTAACATTTTCTCCACAATTGAAAGCAATCTTTTCTTTATCCGAATCCATTAACTCATAAATGTAACCCATAGCGGGCCTCTCCTCTGAATCAACTTCTCACAAAACACTAACCAAAGGTATCGTGCTTTTGATACAAAAAGCAACATTAGGCCAAAATTTTGGATCAAACAACACAATTGCACTAGCTTTTACCCCTTCAACCTTTCTTGCCCAACTACTAGAAGCCTACTTTTTTGAAGAAAACAGAGCTTGGAGTGGTTGCTTTTGTTTGTAAAGACTTTGGAGAGTAAAATAAGCAGTGGCAAACCGTGTTACTGCTGGACGGAGTAGTTCACTGTTCTTTGTAAATGATCTCATCATTGAAAGAACCCAACAATGTCCATATATAAACTTGACCACTTGCCTAGCTAACGAGAGACAAGTCCTTCAACATTAAATCAATACAATGCGCAGCACATGGAGTCCAATACAACTTCTTTCTCTTCTCTGTAAGTCTTGACCAGGCATTGACATAGTTTGAAGCATTATTAGTAATAACCCGAACAACATTATCTTCCCCAATTTCATCTACGACACTATCAAGATAGTTAAACATCAACTCCCTGTTTTTTATAGTATCAGATGCATCAATTGATTTTAAAAACTAAGTTCTAGAAGGGCTATTCACAAGAAAATTAATAAGAACTCAACTTTTACCATCTGTCTAGCCATCAGACATAATTGAGCATCCATATTGTTTCCATGCTTTCTTATGTTCCTCCATCATGACATTTATATCTTCTACTTCTGTTTTAAGAATCCAAGTCCTCAATTCATGCATAAAAGGGGGTTTGAACCCAGGTCTATAATTTGTAATTCCATCAACTGCAGCTACTCAATATGGATCATTCACTAAATTAAATAGAAGAGCTTTATAATATATAAAATGCCAAATCTTTCGACACACATCTTTTCTTTTTTCTTGTTTCCATTTGGAGTTCAGTGTCGATTGTCATGCTTGAGAACTAGCAAATTTATCCATTGGATCCCTCGGTTTTAGTGGTTATCATACGACAAGTATTGCCTTCAATAGATTGAGAAGTACTACTGTCGCCCTTTGCTCCAGCACCCATTCCAATTTCATATAGCATTTCATTGCGGACACTTTTTCGCTCAAAGAAATTTTTTAATGCTTGTTGGCATTCCAACTTTACATCTTCAGGAACTTTTGAACACGGTTTAATGCCTTTATGCGTACCGGCTAGATAATTTTTAAATCGACTTACAGTACCACTACAAGTTTGATCACAAAATTTACATCTAAAATACTTTTCCCCATCAACTTCTTTTACATACTTCTAGACAAAATCTTTTCTTTGGCCTTTGGGTTCAGTCATTTTTTTTTTTTTTTTGGTTATCCCCACAAACTTATCAACAGTAGCACTGTTACTGTATAAAAATAAACAAATAAAAAAAATAAAAACAAAAAACATACTGGTTAGGTGGGATGGGATGACAAAAAAAAGAATAGAATATTAACAATAATAATAATAAATTAAAGTCCATCAAAAAAATAATAATAATAGTAAATTAAAGAAGAAGAAGCTCAGTTATAATAATAATATATTAGGCTAATAATAAATTAAAGAGGAAGAAGCTCAGTTATAATAATGATATATTAGACAAGTACAACAGAGATATCTATGTGCACAAAAACAGAGATATAGATATATACATCAGTCCTTGATCAAAAACAAAAAAACATATATACATCTCAGTCGAAGTAGAGAAACAAAGAGAAGCAATGAGAACAAAGAGAGAGAGAGAGACGATGCAGACAGAATGAGAGAGAGAGAAAGAGAGACGATGCAGAAAACAGAACGAGAGAGAGAGAGAGACTCGACTCAACTCGAGAGAAAGAGAGAGAGACTTCGTACCTGGAAAACCCTAGTTTGTTGGAGAAGATTAGAAGACTGATTCGAATTTGTTAGGACTCTGATTTGAAGAATTTCGACTTACAAGGTATTTATATCTTCTTCTTGAACAATTTTTATTTCTATCGAAGTCATATATAGCAAGTTTCCACCAAATACTATCATTTCCCTTTTTTGATTTTTGAAATCGAACTCCTCAAAGGCTTGTGCCTTGCTGTTGAAAGGGTGAAAATCGCATAAATCGCATAAAGCGCGACAGATGCTTACGCCTCTACGTTTGATATGTATGCATAGTTGGTGTCTTGCCCAAAAAAGAACGCATCTGTCCGTTTTCCATACACCTCGCCTCAAGTCGCACTTCGTATACGCCTTTAAAAACTTTGGTAGGTGCTATCTGTTACACCCACTTTGGCGGTGTGATGGAAATTCGCATGTATAACGGCTGTAGTGATATTGTAACGACCGTAATGGCCCGTTACACACTTTTACAATATTCTGAATAGCTTCTTTTCTAAAAGACAAAAACAAAACTTTACAAAAAAATGAACGAATACTCAAGGGATTCAAGCCCAAAGAAAAAACGTTGTATGAATTGTTTTCTTTAAAATTTTTATTTTATGACATTAGCATGTAAAATAAAAAATATATAAATAGTGGTTGTATTTATTCTTATAATTATTTCATTTAATATTTTATTGTAAATATTTTTTATTTTGTTACTTTAATGTGTTGCCTAAAAATGTCTTTTAAAAATATATATAAAATCAGTAGCTAAAAAATAAATTTTTTTTTATGGCACAATTTTTATTTTTATAATCATTTCATTTAATACTTAATTATAAATAATTTTATTTAGTTAGTTGTAAAGTGTTATCTAAAAAATGTCTTTCAAAAAAATAAATAAATAAATAAAAATCAATAGCTCAATTTTTTTTTTTTTTTTATGGCACAATTTTTATTTTTATAATCAGTTCATTTAATAATTGTAATTTTTTTTTATTTAGCTAGTTCAGGTACTAGTAAAAAATAATTTTGTAAATATTTAAGATCAATTATTTTTAAAATCATTAACTATTGAAATAAAATGTAAAAAGTTCCTTTTATAGTGATTTTTTTTGAACGATCCTTTTATAGTGATTTAAAAATATGAAATATATTAGATCATACTCAAAAACTAATAAAAATTGATCAAATTCTATTTTAAACCTCAATAATGATTTTGGAAAATAAAATGCATATTAGTAAGTTTTTTCAAATTGTGTAAAAAATAAAAAAATTCACGGTTTCGGTTACCGCAACCGTTACACTATGGCCTTTACACCCCTCAACCACAACTATAACTGCAACTGCAAGTGCAACTACGCCACCATAACCATTACGGTGACCACAACCGCTTTTCGAAACCTTGTGTCCAAGTAATAGAGACCGGCTGACTCGTATCCTTCTCTAATCTTCTTCCTCAACACCAAAAGCCTTGAATGACAGCCAAATCAGGAAAAAATAATAGTAGAACTTAGAAAGAATATTAACTGTATGAGATGGATTTGCTTTGGTGTTATTTGATTGATTTGTTTAATCACACATTTTACATCGCAAGCATAAAGAATAAATCAAACACACAAAAATTCACAATTTTAATGTGGAAAACCCTTGTGATAAAAAGCATGGGACCTTGTCCCACGAAACAAACCACTATTGCGAAGAACAAAATACAACTTACAATCAACTCTAATCGAATAAACAAACTTACATCTCTCAAAATTGGTGACTTCCAGTTGAGCCTGCAAGACCTCGATTGAGTGCGCTTCAAAGTGCGCTTCAACCACACTCAAGTGTGCTTCTTTTTCCAGTAGACTGACCATGTCCTATACTATTATTTGGCTTGTTTTCACTCCAAATTGATCTCAAATAGTTAAAATTACAAGAACAAGTTTAAGAGTGAGAGAAGGGAAGAGAAAAATAGATGAGAGAGAATTATTATCAAGAAGAGACACAAAACCTAAGATTAGGTTTTCCCTTTATAACAATATGTATTTATACTAATCAAATAAGTACATAAAGACAAAACTACCCTTCATCTAACTTAACACTCTCCTTCAAGTTGGTGCATAGATATCTCTCATGCTCAACTTGCACACAATGGGATGATAAACCTTACTACCTAACCCTTTAGTAAAAGCATCGGCTAACTAATCTTTGTATTGCACAAAAGGCAAACAAATCACACCACTACTTATTTTCTCCTTAATAAAATGTCTGTCAATCTCAATATGCTTGGTCTTATCACGCTAGACAGGATTATAAGCAATGCTAATAGCAACCTTATTATCACAATACAACCACATTGGTCCATCATTTAACAATCCTAAGTCAGCCAATAACACTTGAAGCCACATGAGCTCATAGATGCCATTCGCCATTGCCTGGCACTCCGCTTCTGCACTTGATCTGGCTACAACAACTTGCTTCTTACTACGCCAAGTCACTAGATTACCACCTACAAAAGTGCAATAACCTAAAGTAGACTACCTATCATCAACTGCACCAATCCAATCTGCATCAGTGAAAGCCTCTATTTTCAAACGACTATGATTGGAGAACAAGATTCTTTTTCTGAGTGTTGATTTGAGATATCTAAGGATCTGATCGACAGCATCCAAATGCCCTGTTCGAGGATCATGCATGAATTGACTTATAACACCAACTGCATATGCAATATCTGGCCTAGTCTGAGAAAGATATATTAATCTCCTTACAAGTCTTTGATATCTTCCTTTATCTGCACAATCTCCATCACTGCTGATAAGTTTGTGATTGGCCTCAATAGGAGAATCTATTGGTCTATATCCTAACATACATATTTTCTCAAGTAGATCCTAGATGTCTTTCCTTTGAGAAATAAAGATGCCAATATTTGATCTAGCAATCTCAATTCCAAGAAAATACTGCAAAGAACCAAGATCTTTGATTTCAAACTCCTTAGAAAGTCGAGCCTTGATTTGGAACATCTCCTCTACATCGTTACTAGTCACCACTATGTCATCCACATAGACAATAAGAATAACAATTTTATCTCCACACTTTTTGATGAATATAGTGTGATCAGCATGACTTTGCTTGTACCCAAATCTGAGCATCGCCTTAAAGAAACCTATCAAACCAGGCTCTAGGAGACTGTTTCAATCCATACAAAGCCTTCTTTAACTGATAAACCTTCCCTTTAGTGACCGAAGAAGAGAAATCTGGAGGAACATCCATATATACTTTTCTAGATCAACATGGAGAAAAACATTCTTTACATCAGGCAGCTATAATGGCCAACCCAGATTTGCGGCACAGGAAAGAACACGAATAGAATTCATTTTAGCCACCGGAGCAAAGGTTTCCTGATAATTAATGCCATAGGCCTGAGTGAACCTTTTAGCAGCCAATCTCGCCTTATATCTCTCAATAGTCCATCGGCCTTTTGCTTAATTGTATACACCCATTTGCAATCCACGAGTCTTTTACCCAATGGTAGAGAAACTAACTCCCAAGTGCCATTCTTACTCAGAGTTCTCATCTCCTTTGCCATAGCTTCTTTCCACTTAGGATCAATGAGTGCTTCCTTCCAATTTTGAAGAATAGAGACAGAAGACAAAGACGAAACAAAGCCACAATATGAAGATAAGGAATCATGACACAAATTTAGAAATAGGTTGTTGAGTACAAGTTCTAACAACTTTTCTAATATCAATAGGAAGATTTGAATCATCAACAGGAATAGTAGGAGAACCAAAGACTCGTTACCTGAGGATTCCATGAAGGAATTAGGAACTGGAGTCGGAGGTGATGATTAGCATAGCAGCACATAGTTCGATTGTTCTCTTTGTCGCCGAGAGTAAGTTTGAAGATTTGGTCTATCTAACCTACTAGACTTCTTCTGAACACAATCTGTCTATCCAACTTACTAGATTCCCCTTGATTACACTTAATCATATCCTTCTCACAATACGGCGCCTCCTCCCTCTCACAACAAATAGTAGAAAATAATGGATCAGAAGAAACAATCTCTTCCATTGAAGAAACCTCCCCTTGAAGAGATTGGTCCCTGAAGAATGGCTCAGACTCACAAAAAGTGACATTTATGGTAACATAAGTTTTGCGAGAGCGAGGACCATAGCACTTGTAGCCTTTCTGGGTGGAGGAATAACCAATGAAGACACACTGAAGAGCCTTGGGGTCCAGTTTGCTCCAAGTAGAACAAGAAATGTGAACAAAGCAAACACAACCAAACTCCTTAGGAGGAAGGGAAAGAGGAGGGGGGGAACATGTGAGGAAGGAGGGTAAGGGGTTGCTAAAACTGGAGGACACTAAAAGGCATACGGTTAATGAGATAGGCGGCGGTGATAACAGTATCAACTCAAAATGGTTTAGGAAACCGCATCGTGAACATAAGGGGCACGAGTAACTTCAAGAAGATGACGGTTTTTGCATTCAGCAACATCGTTCTGTTCAGGAGTGCCAACACAATTGGTTTGATAAAGAATACCATGAGCCTCAAAATATGCTCGAAATTGACCGTCAATGTACTCAGTACCATTATCACTCCGAAGGACTTTAATTTCGGTGGCAAACTGAGTACGTACCATCTTATGAAATGTTTGAAAGCAAGAAAAGACCTCATTTTTGGTGCGAAGCAAGTAAACCCAAGTAACACAAGAATAACAGTTAATAAAAGTGACAAACCAGCGATAACCAGACACAAACATAACACGAGAGGGACTTCCTACATCAGAATGAATAACCATCAATGGAAACAAACTTCTTTTATGATATTTTGTAAACTCACAAACATCACAATGAAAATTATTCCTATTACAATCCTTCACTAAACTAGGAAAAAGTTTATTCAAAATTAAAATGGAAGGATGGCCTAAATGCCAATGCCACTGATATAATAGAGAATGAGATGAAGTATTGGTTGTCTGAAGAGCTTCGCTGGTGACAGAAGATCCACCTTCCAGAAAATACAGTCCCCCATGTATGCTCTACCACTGCCAATTGTTCTCCCCGTACCCAATTATTGAAAAACACAATGAGATGGGAAAAAGGTTACAAAATAATTTAAGGAATTGGTAATATGACTGATAGATAGTAAATTAGTAGAAAATTTGGGAACATGAAGAACAGAGTAGAGAAATAGAAGGAAAACAATGAATAGAATAGGGCCCAGACACAAAGGATAAAGACCCATTAGCCACTCTTACTTTATCCTTGCCAGTACAAAGAGAGTAGGAATGGAAAATGGTGGACAAACCTATCATATGATCGGTGTAAGACTACTGTATTCTATATTTTGAAATTGTGTAATTGATTACAAGAAGACCGTAGATTATATAGCCCTAATGCTAAAACCAAAAAAAAAGGAAAATACAATCATGCCTATACACAATCACGCCTATAATATGTACCATCACAATCATGCCAAATATAGAATAAACACATATTCTCACTCTCCTGCTCAAACTCAAGGTGTTTCAGCAGAAAACACTAAGAGTTTGCTAAGAAGGCCACTAGTTGCAAAACCGAAGAGACAAAATGAAGCAAGATAGAGCCAGACTGCAGATGTTGTCAGACAAAGTGACAATCAATCTCAATGTGTTTCGCCCGTTCATGGAAGACAATATTGTGGGCAATCTGAATAGCACTGCTATTGTCACAATAGAGAGAGATCGGAGAAGATTAAGGAACACCTAAATCAGACAGGAGACAGCGAAGCCAAACAATCTCAGCAATGGTATGAGCCATAGCACAATACTCAGCTTCGGCAGTAGAGCAAGCAAGAACGGATTGTTTCTTGCTTTTCCAAGAGATCAAGGAGTCAACAAGAAACATACTAAAACTCGATGTAGATTTGCGATCAGTAATATTATCAGCCCAATCAAAATCGACATAGGCTACCAAGTCCAAAGAAGACGTAGAGGACAATAGTAAGCCCTGAAAGATGGTACCCTTGAGATAGCGAAGAATGCGAACCAAAGCAGCCCAATGGGCAGAGCGAGGAGCAAAAACGAGCTGACTAACCACATGAACTGCATAAGCAAGATTAGGGCGTGTGACAGTCAGATAAACTAAAAAATCCACAAGCTCGCGATATAAAGTAGGATCATCCAAAGAGACACCATCAGTAGAGTTGAGCTTCACATTAAGCTTAATAGGTGTCTCAGAAGCCTTAGTATTAGTAAGACCAGCATAGTGAATGACCTCATTAGTATACTTAGCTTGAGACAGAAAATAGCCCTTTGGGAAAGAAGCAACCTAAAATACCGTAAGGGACCCAGATCCTTCATTTCGAAGGTGCGGAAGAGATGCCGCTTGACATCAAAGATAGTAGAAGAGTCAGAGCCAGTGATGATCATATCATCTACATATAGTAAGAGAGCAACAAGACCAGCCGAGGTATAGCGCAGAAACAAAGTAGAGTCGGAAGCAGAAAGATAAAACCCAAGCGCAGTAACAGTAGTCTGAAAGCGATCATACCAAGCACGAGAAGATTGCTGGAGATCATACAGAGCACGCCGAAGACGACAAACCTGTCCAGAGGAATAGTGAAGGCCAGGGGGAGGATGCATGTAAACCTCCTCAGTGAGATGACCATTAAAAAAAGCATTCTTAACATCCATCTGAAAAAGAGGCCAATGGCAAACAGCAGCGACAGATATTAAAGTACGAACAGTAGTCATCTTAGCGATGGGGGCAACGGTCTCCTCATAGTCAATATCATACTCTTGGGAAAAACCCTTGGCAACCAGGCGAGTCTTGTAACGCTCAAGAGAATCATCAGAAAGAGTCTTGATTTTGTAGACCCATTTGTAACCAACCAAATTCTTATCAACAAGTAAAGGAACCAACTTCTAAGTACAAGTTTTGTGTAAAGCAGACAACTTATCCTCCATAGCTCAAACCCAATTGGGATCCTGACGGGTCTCCTTCTAAGACTGAGGTTCTGAAAAAGAATGAATAGCAGACAAAAAAAAGTACGATAGGAAGCAGAAAAACATGTATTAGACCAACACAACTTGTTTGGAGGATGACGCTCTCGAGTAGGATATCGATGTGTTGCAGGATTAGAGTCTTCAGAAGCAAAAGGGGTAGCAATTAGAGCAGAGACAATTGGTGGAAGGGGGGCCTTGCGACGAGAATAGACTAGCAACGGAGGAAGAGAAGAAGTCGAAGGAGAAGAAGTAGCCGAAGGAGAAGCTAGAGGAGTAGGAGAAGAAGATGGAACAAGTTCAGGAGAAACAGTGGAGATGTACTCATCAGATGGGACCTCAGAAGGAAATGGGTCAATGTGAACCAAATCCGCTTTTGAAACTGGAGCAGTGAGAGAGGGAAGCTGAAAGTAAGACAGACGTTTGAGAAAGACAACATGGCGAGAGACATAAAGGCGACGAGAGACAGTGTCGTAACAGTGGTAGCCTTTTTGAGTAAGACTGTAACCTAAAAAGACACAGGATAGACCGGGCACTAAGTTTGGTCCTATCTTTACGGGAAAGAAGGAAAAAACAAGTAGACCCAAAAATACGCAGGAGGGAATAATTAGGAGGTTGGGAATACAGAGTCTCATAGGGAGATCGTCCAGAGAGGAGAGGAGTCAGCATGCGGTTGAGTAGAAAAGCAACAGTAAGAACGGCCTCACCCTAGAATGGTGCCGGTACAGAGGCAGAGAGGAGAAATCGAGTTGTCTCATGGAGATGCCGGTATTTACGCCCAGCACAACCATTTTGGGCAAGTATATCAGTACAGGAAGTTTGATGAAGGGTACCTAAATTGGCCAAATACTCACAGAATTCAATTTTAAAGTATTCCCCACCTAAGTCAAACGATAGCATTTTAATTGTAGCCCCAAACTGTGTAGTGATCATAGATTGAAAGGTACAATAGATCGAGTAAAAGTCAGATTTATGAGCCATAAGATAAATCCAGGTATATCGGGTACAATCTTTAACAAAGGACACATAGTATGCAGAACCCCTTTTATTGAGAACAGAAGAGGGTCCCTAGACATCAGTATGGACAAGAGAAAAAGGAGAAACCGAAATAGAGAAACTTTTATTGAAAGGTAAAGTTGTCATTTTAGCAAGTTTACACCCTTGACATTCATTAATTTGGCTAGGAGAAACTTTACCCCACAATCTTGATTGAGCTAAAGACGTAAGCGGTCAACAGACAAATGACCGAGGCTAGAATGCCATAAATAAAACTGACTCAACTGAGAATCTAACTGAAAAGATGAAAGTGCAACAAGGAGAGGTAGATAGAGAAAGATGCAGGTTTTCCACCACATAGAGATCTCCAACTTTACGGCTTATCCCAGTCTGTTTCTTGGACACCCAATCCTACACACAACAGACAGCAGATGAAAATATAACATCAAAACCAGAAGTATCAGGTTGACTGATAGAAAGCAAGCTGATAGATAGTTAAGGAATGTAAAGAACAGAGGGAATAGTAACAGCAAACATGACTGAGGGTAAAACAGACCCAATAGATAAGACAGACATACCAGAGCCATTAGTAGTATTAATAGTAATAGGAAAATGAGGGGGGATACAATTTTGAAGTAAAGAAAGGTGAGGAGTCATATGATGAGAGGCACCAGAATCAAAAAGCCAGATAGAAGAAGGAATACTTGAAGAGGACCCCAGCAAACTTGAATGAAGAGAGGTAAGAGCAAAGGCAGATAAAGATGACTGAGAGGTGGATAATATCTGCTAAGAGGTGGAAAATATCTGCTGAAGTTGAGCAAGCTGAGTACTCAAGGAAGCCAAATCAGGACTTGGAGCCGGATTGGATGCGGTATAAACAACGGGAGGCCGGAAAGAACTCTGAGTAAGAGCCCGGGACTGAGACTGCTGAGAAGATGAATGTCCCTTCTTGGGACAGTTGTACTTCCAATGACCCTTCTGATGACAGAAAGTACACTCATCTGATACTAAGGGCCCCCTTTTTTTGGTTTGGCAATGGCTTGAACTGGTGGGGTCAATAATAGTGGAGGTTGAGGAGGAGCAAGGAAGACGGATGGAGACGAAGTCTAACTGGCCGTTTTGAGACAAGTTTCCTCGGAGAAAAGCTCACGAACAATAGCATCCACAGAGGGAAGAGGAGACCAGTGAAGGATGCCATCACGAATAGCCTCATGCTGAGGGGAGAGAGCCGTTAAGAACTGCACTAAACGACCTTGCTCCCGAAACTCAATATAAGCATCTAGAACCTTGAGGTTGAAAGGTTCCATAAGAGCCAACTGATCTCAGAGACCTGTTATTTCAATATAGAAATCTTGAATAGACAAATCCCGTTGACAAGCTCCGTGAATAGCTGTTTCCAACTCCTACCGTTTGTCAAAGTTGGACTGTTGATAAACACTTTTTAAGTAATCCCACACTTCTTTGACAGTGCTATATTTAGAGAACATCATCCCGATACGGTCATCCACAGAGTTGTGGAACCAGGTCAAAACTTGAGCATTATCACAATCCCAAGAGTCATAGGCAATCAGATATTCGTCTTGTTTGGGATCCAATGGGTGAGGAACAGAACCATTTTTTTTGACTGAGAAGAAAATTTCTCATAACACTAGACCAATTAGCATAGTTGTCACCTGTAAGATTGCACTTAATAGCTTGAATTTTATCTTCTGACATTGTAATGAATCAGAAATAAAAGAGAAGGGAACTGATGGGGCAAACAGATAAAACCTAGTAAATCTGGGGGTCAAACCGTAATAACCCAAAGTTGAGACAAAGGGGTCAAATACTGGTGGACTAAAATCAGAAAATAGAGAGCAGAAACCAGAGACCAGAGAGAGAACCAAAGCCTAGTCTTCAATCGACACAACCAGAGAGAGAGTACCAGAAATCGAGCCAAAACAGAGGTCGCGAGAGAGAGAGAGAGAGAGAGAGAGAGAGAGATCCCTTAAATCCATACCAGAATCTCAACTTCAGACCTAGCACCAGAAGTTTGTCGCGACTTTGGCGAAGACAGAAAGGGCTGCCGCGACTTTGGAGAAGCCTAGAAAGACCTTCGTGGCTCCAAAGAAGACTGCAAACAGCAAGCGTGAACGAATAGAAAGAACTTCGAATGATCAAGGCTAGACCTAGGGTTTCGGACGTGGCTTTGATACCATGTAAGCTTTCTGTATTCTATATATTCAAATTGTGTAATTGATTACAAGAAGACCCTAGATTATATAGCCCTAATGCTGGAACCAAAAAAAGAAAATAAATCACACCTATGCACAATCATGCCTATAATATGTACAATCACAATCATGCCAAATATAGAATATACACATATTCTCACAGTAGCACCAGAGTCAATAATCTAAGGGAATGAAGAGACAACACTCAAGGCATGTGTAGTAGTAACTGTGGAAGCAAAGTGGGAGGAAAGAGGATCAGAAGTAGGTGTAGGAGCAAAAAGCAGAAACAGGAGCAGAATCAAGCCTAGCCATTAGACATTGAAGAGTATGTAACTCATCATGGGAAAAAACTGCAGGATCGCCCAAAGTACTAGTAGAGGATTCTGACAGGTGTGCATGAGAGCGAACAGTCCCATCACGGCCACTAGTACCACCATGGCCATTATCTCTCCCGTGGTTAGGTCGATCATGTAACTTCTAGCAGTGTTCTCGATCATGCCGTTCTTTCCCACAATAATAACAGATAATTTGATCACCAGCACTAAAAGGCCTTTTACCCCTAGACGGAGACCAACCAAATTTCATGTCCTTGGGAATAGAAGAAACAACTAGAGCAAACCAGTCTTGAAGAGGCCGATTAACTATAGCACTTTGCCGGCTCTCTTCTTGTAGAACATAAATATAGGCCTCCCGTACAGTAGGAAACAGCTGGTGACCGAGAACCGGAACACGAATCTAATTATATTCCAAATTGAGACCAGCAAGGAAGTCATAGACCTGCTCCTTGGACACCATTCGCCGAAGGTAGCGGCATCTTGAAAACAGATAGCTTGGAAATTCTAATAATAATCAAGTTCTTGCCACAAATTGCTCAACTCAGCATAATACTCAGCAAGAGACCTATCCTTCTAATCAAACCCCCGAATCTTTTTCCGTAGTTCATATGCTTGGGCATCATTACCTCGTTGAGAATACATTTGAGAGGTGGCAGTCCAAATCTGATGAGCAGTATCCATCAACACAAAGGGCCAGCTAATGGTGGGGTGGATGGAATTGATTAACCAAGTCATAACAAGTGCATTCTCCTTATACCATTTGTCATGTACTGGTCCATCCGCGCTGGGAACCTTAGTAACTCCAGTTATGTAACCCAATAAACCACGAGCAGTAATGACCAACTAAAAGGAACGTGACCAAACCAGATAATTGGTGCCATCTAACTTGACAGAAGTCAAATGAAGAGAAAAGTTATCACCCAGAGGTACAATAGGACCTAACCCTTTTGCTTCACTGGTTACAGGGTTCTTGTTATCATCAACCATGGACTAAGAACACAACTATACCAAAAAAATACAGAGAAAGGTGGAACAACCCCAACAAACCACAAAACCAGTCCCACGAGAGCCAAAACAGCCCAGAAAAAGGCAAAATAGTGTGGTAGAGGGTGGAAAAAACACTCGTAACTGGACTTGGAGACCAAAAAACAAACCCGGAGCAACAACCGAAGCCAAGGAAGGCTAGAGAGGGTCTAGTCGGCCCCTAGGGATTAGGACCCAAGCCACGAATCGAGCAATAACCTCACAGAACAAGCAGATCAAAAAATAGGGTCGATTTTTTTCCAAAAATAGAGAAAAATTCGAAAAATAGGCAACAAACATTAGAAAAAATTTGAATTTTTTTTTGGGAAATCCTGAGCCCTAGTCGAGCATCCTGGATTTTTATTTTTTTATTTTTTACATTATCAAATAAAAGAAGAAGAAGAATGAACAGGAAAAAGGAAGAACAGAAGATTACCACTTCACAGCTCTGACACCAAGTTAAAATTACATGAACAAGTTTAAGAGTGAGAGGAGAAGAGAAAAATAAAAGAGAGAGAATTATTATTAGGAAGAGCACAAAACCTAAGATTAGGTTTTCCCTCTATAGCAATATGTATTTATATTAATCAAATAAGTACATAAAGACAAAACTACCTTTCATCTAACTTAACACAAATCATACTCTAATTCCTATCATGACTCAACTTGGACTTCTAATATTAGTTACAACTCAGATAGATAATTACAAATTAAATAGGTTTTATCTAAGGGATTGACAAATCAAGCTAGAATAAAATTCTTGCACTAACAAGAACAGTAAAGATTTTTGCTAAGTTGTCTCACAAAAATCAAATTAAATGGAAAACAGGGAATATAAAGAAGAAAAGAGAAAGAAAGGGAAAAAGGAGGTCGCACTGCTCCTATTCCCTGAATAGAAGTGTGAGAACCATCTGCTAAGATGACACGAGGTAAAGATGAGACAAAAATGTGAGATATACCTGATATATAATCTGTAGCTCTAGGATCAATAACCCATTGACACGGGAAAGTGGAAGACAGAAAATAAGCAGTTGAAATACCTTTCCAATCTAAAGATGCAACTGAAAGGGATGCCTACAAAAATGCTTGATACTGAATAAACTTAGAATACTCTTCTTCGGTGACAACCTTTGTCTTCTCCTCAACATGAGAACCTCTACCATGGCCTCCTGACTATAACAAGAGTTACCACCACCATGATGGCTAGAACCACCTTTCCCACCACTGTAGCCACTATACTGATTACCCTTAGAACCACCACCGTAGCCACTATACTGACTACCCTTGCCACGTGAAGATTGTTGCATGACTAGGGCGTAGTGATCTAGAGTACAAGTTACAGAACTTAGAGAACAGTCTTGACAAGTAGCACATAAGACTCTAAAACAACTGTCTTGACAAGTAGCACATAGGGCTCTAAAATATACTTCAGCGAGGGGCAAAATCTCAACAATGACTAAAATCTGAAATTAAACCGACTCAAACCCTCCGTTGTTGCATTTTTCAGATATCATTAGTAATTGGGAGAACCACATTTAACTCTATGAATCCGATGGAGTGCGGCAAAATAATCTGTAACTGATTTGTCAATTTGCTGCTACTGGACGTAATCAACAGACAATTCACACATACAGTAAGGTTACTAGAATATAACATGTGGACATTCTTTTAAATTTCCTTACAAGTATTGAGATGGGTACTCATATCATCAATCTTGTGTTCCATATAATTTTATAACTGAGTAACAAGTGCAGCATCCTCTTGGTCCCATTCATGCTTCTTTTGCTCATCCGACACAGTGGACTGATGGGGTAGACTCTATAAGATGGCGATGTCTTCCCTGACCTGTTAAAGAAGCCTTTACAGCCTTGGACCAATGTAAATAATTAATCTCCTTCAACTTGAAGTGGTAAGTTGCGGATGAGTAGAAGAAAATGTGGAGGAATCCATAACAAATAAGGATTAACAACATTCTACACACAAATACAATAACGAACTTCCACAACTTACAATATTCAGTAACCACAGTAACCCTGACCAATTCTTAGCATAATGTTGAGTTTCTATTAACAAGTAAGAGAAACTGAGAAGGCACCATTGTGGAGACTCAGTATGGATTAAAAAAGCAATCTGAACTGGATCAAACTGGGTTGGATCTGAACTGGTTTGAACTGGTTTTGAGTGTGAACTGGGTTGGATTTGAATATCTGGTTGTTCATTGAGATCAAGAGTCTCAGGTCTGGTTGTTTCAGCAGTGTTGATGGAGGTTGCAAGGTCAAGGGAGGTCACGATGATGATGAAGGTCGTGACGATCGCAATGATAACTAATGATGAAAAAGGTTGCACTGGCTATTCTGTTGTTTTAATTTATTTTATTTAGGAGAATGAAGAGAAGAAAATAAAAAAATCAAGAAAAGTTATGTTATCATGATTCCAGGCAAAGCCTGTTTTGATACCATGTTAGGTGAAGAAGAGGAAGATTAGAAGAATGTGAGAGCTTAAACCTTAGGGTTAGCTCCCCTAACTATTTATATTAAATACGTACCAAATTACATTGATTTAAATACCCTCAATAGTCATTTAAACAAGAAAAGAAAATGATAATAAATCATGTAAAATTGCTAATTATAATCGAACTGAGCTATGACTTTTCAGTTTGGTTTGGTTCGGTTCAGTTGCTAAGGTGTGACAATACGGTTTGCACCTTTAATTAGTATTTTCTCATTTATGGCCTTTAGGCTAACATGGATAATGTTGATTCAGAAAATGAAAATGTTTGCAAGGGACTTCCTGTGGAAACTAATAAACCGAAGTTCATCCACCTTGGGTTGAGAAAATTAAGCAGTTAAAATGATTTATTTATTTTTTTAATAATAGTAGTCGACTGTAAACTCCTTTTATCTCTCATTGAAGTTACCAGCTCTTTCACACTAACAGATTCATAGATCTTCTATTGTCTATTGTCTATGTTCTTTTCTCCATCCCTTTACCGTGTAGTGCATTTTTGTCGGTCACAGCTCTCCTTCATTTATGATTATCTTTTGCTCTTTTCATGTACTTTGTTGTCATTCTCTGTAAAGTTTCATCATTTCAAATTTGTATCATTTATTTCTTCCATTTGATGCATTGTATATTGTCATGCATAGGTACCAATATGACCATAATGCCCCAGGTGCTGCTTCTCAGTTACGTCTTACCTGTACAAGGGATCTGAACTTGAATGTTTCAGTGTCTAACGCTAATATGCTTTTTCAAGCTTATGCAAGCTGGAACAATCTTAGTCATGTGGATGAATCCTATAGGGAAAAAGTAAATCTGCTACCTCTTACAAATCTGTATTTTAGTAGACTGATTTGATACCCGCTTTAACTTGCCTTGATCTGCTAACAATAGTTTGTTTTTATCGGTTATTCAAACAGGATGTAAATTCTCCAACGTATGGTGGAGGACCTTTCATTGATGTTCGTCACAGGAGAGATTATTATATAATTCCACAAAACAAACTTGGTCAGGACATTTTTATTAGAGCTACTGAAGTCAGGGGACTTCAGAACATAATAAAGATGCCATCTGGAGATATGAAGCCTATTAAAGTTCCAGTTTTGAAAAATATGCTAGAGTCGCATTTAAAAGGACATCTTTGCAAGAAACTTAGAACAATGGTGACCATCATAATAGCGGAAGCTGAGGTGTGTTTCTTGGTTTTGTTTTACTTGTTTTTTTAGTTTTGGATATGATGCCAGTGAATTCTGTGATTTCCTGCCTTCGTGGGGGGAAATTTTTTTGTTGTATGGCTTGGTAAATAATTTTGTGTCAGTTAAATTAATTAAGGATGAGAAAAGGAGAGAATGAAGATGAAGAATATATACAGAAGTTTTATTTTTTATTATTATTTTTATGTTAGTGGTTCAAAGTACAATATTACCCTCTAGCCTATTAGGCATCTAAACATAACATAATAAACAAAACACATAACAGTGTCCTTGTGGCTGCATCAATTTTGGCCTTTTTTTGACCTCATGTATGTGTCATGGGAGTGCATCAAATAGGACTGCAGCTCAAGTGCTATTTTATTTGATTCTTCTTAAATAGGTACTTTGAGCAGACAATGGTTAATCATTCATTTGGCAAGGAAGATATTCTAGTGTTTGGTGGTGGTTGAAATGATTTTTCAAGATACTGTTGTACTGATTTTCTAGAAGCTAATATTGCAAATGCAGGTTTTACACAAAGCATGATCCGAAAAATAAATTTTTAACTGGCACAGCAAACTTGTTCACAGTAGATAAAGATCCATATTCGTTGATGATAACTAAGTCTGTGTTGTTCAAATGTGGAAGAGAGTCTTATTTAATCTTTGGTGGCAACTGTTCAGAAAGTGGATTGGTTAATTAAGACTAGTTGAAAAAGTGTCAGACACGCATTTAGGAGTGTCTAAAGAGTGTCGGTGTCCGACGACATAGGTGTTGCACGTGACATGCTTTCTCCATAGAAGTGTTAGTGTTACTTGGGTTGACATGAATTTAAATTTTTCATAAATGTTTTTAAAGAACATTATTGCTGCTGTAAGAAGATTTTTTAGCTATTATTTCATGGGGATCTTACACACTCGTATAATTGTTTACAATTGTATTTAATAAAATTAAGTTATTTGACAATACTTGACTATTTTTTTTTCCCCTAACAACATTTATTTTATTTTATTTTAATTTTACACTTGTTCCTTTATGTCAATGACTATACAAATTGCAATATGTTTAGTTAATTAATTATTAGGTTTTTATACATTTATATATATTTCAATTTATCTTTCCAAGCATTTCTAAGTATTTTCAAATTATTTATGTTGCTTCCGAAACATTTCAGAAATATTCCATGCTAATCAAAATGACACACCGAAACGAAACTTTGTTCCTTTTCTACAACAATGAATAATTACTAAAACATGATAATGTTGATTTAGTCAGGGGTGCTACGAGAGTGAAAGGTTGACATGTGGTGGCTACTACATGCTAGTTGATATGGTGCTGACCAGAGTGATTTGGTCAAAATGGTTTGTGCCAACAACACCAAGAAATTAAGCTTTGTTGAGTTGAGTTATGGTGCAATAGGAATATTACAACCACTGATGATTGCATATTTTGAGAATAAATAAGACAATTTTGTTTTTGAAGACTCTGCTTGAAACAATTCTACTGCTTCATTACAGGGAAGGAGTTAATTATAATTTAAAGAGATAGTATAGGGATATACCACAAGCTATCAATTGTTTCCGAGAAATTGGAGAAATTTTAAATAAATTATAAATTTTGTGATTATACAAATATATCTAGGTCTTGAAACAAGGATCCATTCACGGGTATATTGTGAATATCGCGGATATTTTATTTTATGATTGCAAGCATAGAATTTGTATTTTTTGCCGCTACTAGTATGGATGACCATACCTAATCCATTTCCATACCTTTTTCATATGAGAATTATCTTTTGTATTTTCTCAACTACTTCTGCGTTTTTACAGTTTCATAGAGCTGAAGGGTTGTCATCGCATCAATATTCTGTAGCAGTCCGTCTTAGTCTAGACCAAAGCCTTCCTGGAGGATCACTTATAAACCAACAAAGTGCACGCACTTGTGGCACCAGTTCTGATCACATTGCATCTTCTGGACTTGAATTGGTGAAATGGAATGAAATATTTTTCTTTAGAGTTGATTCAGTGGTAAGCAAGGAACTCATTCTTTTGTGCTTTCCATCTATATATTTTTCACTTCTTTCCAATGATGTGCTTGAACGAATGAGGGTTGTGCATCTCCCGCTCTTCCTTTTTGATGTGTAATTATGGTCATTGTCCTTTACATCACTGCTCAAGTTGTGAGTTGCCTGTCCATGATGCACCAGTGATGTCATAAATTGTACCATATGATGGATTGTCTACTTTTTCTGTGCTGAAAGCTAAATTGTCCTACCCAAAAGGATGTATTTCTATAGATTCCAGGGATTTAGTGTTTTACGCAAATGTCAATACCCCTTCTGTACAGACATCTACCATTCTTTATCTTAACAAAAGGGGTATATACCTTATCATGTGAACTTGAAATGATATTTGGATTGCAAACAAGGCATAATGATAAGAATATGGTAGGGTAATGGAAGATATATCAAGCATGATTGACAAATTGTAATGAGAGACATTTTGACAATACTGTAAGGTGATTGCAACAGATCCAATGAACTTGAAATCATATGTAAATTGGGTTAAAGGCAAGTGATAGACGTACATATTTTGAACATTAAATTAAAAAGATTATGACGATGTATTATGATGAAAGACATTTTGACACCATTGTCAACATATTGATAAATTGGTTGATGATGCTTCTTATGTTTCGTTAGCATGTTGATTTACAAATCGTTCTCACAATTTTGTTTGTTGATTTTAGAAAATTCAGCATTTCAAAGAGACAATGTGATGGATTCATTTAACTGCTAGGCTGGTGTATCATTTTGTAGAAACTGTCCTCTTCAACCTAGAATCAAGTATGGATAATCAAGTATGGATTCTTCAACATATATAAGGACTAGGGACACAAACGTGACATGTCATGGACACGCTGACACTACAAATTAGGACATAACTACGAGGATGCGTAATAATACTCATCTATATATACATTTATCATCTATGAAGCACTGACATTTCAAAACAGGTGCCGTAACGGTGTCGGACACGGGAACACGTGTCCCTTTTTTAAATTAATTTGTTTTCAAGGGACATGCCGGGTGACACATGAACTAGTTTTTTTTCACCTCTTCTTTAATGCTTTTGATGGATGTTGAATGTTTATTACTTTTCACTTAGATTTAAATAATTAATAGATCATCTATAAAAAGAAAAATAAAAAAGACATAAATGATAAGAGTTTACTGAAGAGTGGTTTATATATATATATTGATGTAGTGTTAGCTTTTGTTAATTTTGATTGTTGGTGGATGTAATATTAATCTACATAGTAAATATATATATATAATTGAAGTGTTGTTTCTTTTCTTTTCAGTTAGAACATAATTTGATTATCTATCCATGATTGGGAGGTTGGGCGGTTGGGCAATTGGTGGACTTGTTGACCTTTTTATATGGGGTAAAGGTTGGGCGGGTGGGGGAGGATGCTATGGTGTGGGGGTTTCCTAGTGCCAAAGGTGTTTTTTCAGTCTCGTCGTTTTATTCGATTTTGTGTGATGATTGTGGGGAGGCTTTCCCTTGGTGTTGTGTGTGGGTTCCTAGCGTTCCTTCAAAGGTGGCTTTCTTTTTGTGGATGGCAGCTTTTAACTATTGACAATTTGATTCATCGGCATCATATTTTGGTTAATATGTGTTGCATGTGTTGTGCGGATGCGGAGACAGTGGGCCATTTTCTTATTCATTGCTCGGTTGTTTCTTGCTTGTGGGCACATGTTCTTTTTGTGTTTGGAGTGGTGTGGGTTCAGCCAAAGTGGGTCATGGAGGTTCTTCATTGTTAGGGGGGTGGTCGTGTTGGAAAGCGGCGGCGGAGAGCTTGGGCGTTAGCTCCTTTGTGTTTGATGTGGTTGATTTGGTTGGAGCGGAATCACCGGACTTTTCAGGGGATTGCCCAACCTGTGCTTGATTGGAGTCTCAATTTTTTGGTGTTTTGTATAGTTGGGTGTCGGGTAGGGTGGATCCTGATTTGTTTGTTTTTTCCGACTTTGTTGATACTTACTTGGTTAGGTTCCTCTGTTTTGAGGGGTGGTTTTCTTTGTTTTCTTTTGGCATCTTCTTGATGCTTTGGTAATAAATTTTATTTATCAAAAAAAATTATGTTTTGCAAACCAACCAGTCTTGGGCATGAATTTTTCTCTTCCAGTGCTTGCAAAGTTTTCATCAAATATTTATATATGTGACAACAACTTAAGAATATGTATTATTGGCGTTGAGATTATGTATCTATATTTTGCATATTAATCTAAATCAACTTTAAGGTTGTTCTTCAGCGATTATTTCTGACATTTACTTCTTGTACATCTTTCTTTTGCTACCACTTTATGGTTTGCCCCGTTAATTGAACAGGAGGGCTACACGGTGGAACTAATAGTTACTGACATGGGAAAAGGTACTATGTTCATCTACAAGGTTCTGTTCCACTTATTAATTGTTGATCCTTGTGTTAAGATGCAGTTGGATAGAACTCCAATCTTTATAATTTTGCAATAGGTGTTGATACCTCATTTTCATCCCTCAAAAAAATTCCTTAAATATCCTTTGGTAATTTATAGCAGGTATTCTAATAACACAAGGATCTTTCAGACCATCTTACAGGGTAATATTGCATGAGGATTTCTCAAGCCACATAATGCTAATATGAAAGTTCCTCTGGACTTTTTGCATAAAAAATGACATTAATTTGACCAAAATAGCCTTAATCAGTGGAACCTAACCTCTACTTTTTGAATTATCGAGATTCGGTAATAGCTTTGTATGGATGGTCCGGAAGCTTATCTGACCATAATTGTTCATAATGTTGAAACCAAATCATGATTGAAATTTTATGTCATTTTGAACCCCTCTGACATTCAAATGGATACTAAATTTCCAAACAGCACGGTATTAGTATGTATCGACAGAAACCTAATTTTGAAGTTTCATGATGAAACTTGTTATTCTAAATTAAGTTTTCTTTGAGACTTTCCAGGGAAAGCGCAGCCCTATATGATGCAACCCAACCTACACTTTTTTGTGATTTGACATTGCCTTTTACATAACAGGTGATCCAGTTGGATATTTTTCTGCTTCTTTGAAGGAGATAGCCAGAACTTATGATCATTCAGGTGAATTTACTTGGATAGACTTGTCTACAGCAGAATCTATGGTGAGCAAGCATCCTTTTTTATATTGCTTTTATGTTTCTTCAAGATTGGACAAATGTTAGATATTTGTTCTCTCTTTTCTGGGGTTCATCTTTAGGAAATACTCACCTCATTGATTTTCATGCAGAAGATGACTGAAGGAGATCAATCTCAGAAGTCATCTGGAAGAATAAAATGTTCTGTACTGGTACTGCCAAGATTTGAAGTTGAAGACAGTGAGCTGTCCTTTACTGGCGGCAGAAAATCTGGTTTTATTCAAATCAGTCCTGCAAGGGAAGGACCTTGGACTACCGTGAGGCTAAACTACGCTGCACCTGCTGCTTGTTGGCGGTTAGGTTATGATGTTGTTGCCAGTGAAGTCAGCATAAAGGACGGCAATAGATATGTGAATATTAGATCACTGGTGTCAGTTTGTAACAACACCGATTTCACACTAGATGTGTGCCTCAAACTCAGAGGTCATGAGGGAAATATGAGGCCACTAGAAGATGCAAGCAAGTCTGAGGAGACACAGATTGATGTTAATAGATTAGAGACAGATGTGTTCTTTGAAACTGAGAAGTATAACCCAACTATTGGCTGGGGTAGTGTGGTGCAACCTAACCTAGAACACTCAGATGGTGTGGATTCTCATCAGGTAAGTGGCTTAACATGAATGTTGCGATATGACATCAATTTTATTTTGCATTTCGCACTTTCTTCAATGTGATTATTACTTCATCAGCTGTTGTTTGTAGAATTGGTTCTCATTATTGTTTTTGTCAGAGTCTGAGAGATCATCAACTGCTATTTGTAGATTTGGTTCTCATTATTATTATTATTATTATTTTGTGTGTGTGTGTGTGAGAGACAGAGAGACAAGAGAGAGAGAGAGAAGAGTTGTCCAGAACTTCCAGCAACCACAGTTTTGAAAATCCACAAATGCTACATAGATCCATTGACTCTTACATTCATGACCTCCCCGATCTGTTGACTAATAGTACAGATCCACTATTTAACATGCAAACCCAAAAAAATAGAGGTTGTAAATCCTTAGTGTTTGTAAGTTGCCTTGAAGACAAAGTTGCCACATACAGCCATGTCATCCCAAACTTTGTAGCAGTAGATACAAGCTTGGATATCAGACTGAGAAATCTGATTTTATGTATCATGTCATTCAGAGCTTGGTCCTGATGAATCACAGGTTGATGTCAAAATCTTCTCAGGTGTTCTGAATGTGGTAATATGGTTTAATTTGAACTTCATTAAACATCCATACCATTACCTTATTCCATTTTGGTACTTTTGATGTTACAATTTTACAAATATGGCACCTGCTTAATTAACTGCTCCTGACTGCTTGGGCTGGTATCTAATTCCTGTCAATTATACAGGGAACTTTTGGAGTTGAGTTGCCATCAGGTTGGCAATGGGTTGATGATTGGCATATAGACAAGGCTTCTGTTAATACCACCGATGGGTGGATTTATGCTCCAGATCTGAAAAGTCTGAAGTGGCCTAAGTCACATGACCCTATTAAGTTTGTGAACTATGCAAGGCAAAGGAGATGGATCAGGAATAGGAAACATATATCAGGAGATGTTAAGCCGCAAATATTTGTTGGGCAACTGAAACCTGGTGATACTGTTCCCCTTCCTCTATCAGGCTTGACCCATTCTGCATTGTATATTCTGCAGTTAAGGCCTTTGGATTTCAATAGCCCTAATGAATATTCTTGGAGTTCTGTAATGGATTGGCCTGGTCAATCAGAAAACTCTGGTAAACCTAAAGAAAATTCTGAAATTTGTGTCTCAACACTTACCGAGTCTGAGGAACTATTATATTGCTCTGAGATGAGTGGGACTTCCTCAAATAGTTTGCATGGAATGTGGTTTTGTTTAAGTATACAAGCTACAGAGATTGCCAAGGACATTCATTCTGATCCAATTCAAGATTGGAGCCTTGTGGTCAAATCTCCACTATCCATTACCAATTATCTTCCTCTGAAAGCTGAATTTTCTGTTCTTGAGATGCAAGCCAAAGGTCATTTTCTTGACTGCTCTAGAGGAGTTTTTTGTCCAGGGAAGACTGTAAAGGTTTATAATGCTGACATTAGAAAACCTTTGTACTTTTCGCTGCTTCCACAAAGAGGATGGCTGCCAGTAAATGTAAGATTCTGAGGCCCAAGCACTTTGTTTAAATTTTTCACCTTCTCTTTCTTTCTTTTTGATGCAACACATTTTAAACAGTAGCCTTTTCATTTTTCATCTCTCATAGGAGGCTGTTCTCATATCACATCCTAGCAGAAATCCATCGAAAACAATAAGCTTAAGAAGTTCAATTTCCGGAAGGTCCATACCTTTCCTTGGCCCTCTTGTGCTCTTTTTTTTTCTTGTTTGCAATTAATTTCTTGTTTCATATGCCTCAACTTATTGTTATGTGCAGGGTTGTTCAAATCATTCTTGAACAAAACCATGACAAAGAAAGGCCACTTCTAGCAAAGATCATTAGGCTCTATTCTCCTTACTGGTTTGCAATTGCAAGGTGCCCGCCACTTACACTTCGGCTTTTCGACACGGCTGGGACAAAACAAACTCGGAAGATTGCTTTCCCTTTTCTGTCAAAAGAAAACAATGAAGTAATCTTTGAGGAAATTACTGAAGAGGATATATACGAAGGTTATACAATTGCTTCTGTCTTGAATTTTAAATTGTTGAGCCTCGCTGTGTCTGTCACTCAATCTGGCAGGGAGGGGCGATTTGGACCTCCTAAAGATCTTTCTCCGCTCGGTGACATGGTAGGTAATCCAAACTCTATGTTGCTTCACCTTTCAGTAAATTGGAACTCATATGGAGCATTTCTTCTATTTTAGGATGGGTCGTTGGATATTTGTGCTTATGATGCTGATGGCAATTGCTTGCGGCTTTTTATATCTTCAAAACCATGCCCACATCAATCTGTTCCAACAAAGGTCCTTACTGGCTCTTACATAATTTTTTTTGAGCAATATGGCATTTGGATCTTAATTGTTTCCCTCCCCTTTCTTCAGGTGATATCTGTCCGACCATTTGTAACTTTTACAAACAGAATTGGTCAAGACATATATATGAAGTTAAGCATTGAAGATGAGCCAAAGATTCTGCGTGCATCTGATTCTCGAGTCTCCTTTGTTTATCGTGAAGCTAGTGAACCTACTAAACTTCAGGTAAGGATCTATCACTCTTTCAAGTTAACCCTTCACCGTGGATTAATATATCAGTAAAAAGGATATACGGCAATATCAAAAGTATGATTGCTTTGACGGATACAAGTACTTTTCTTTTTGAAAAAGTAGCAAGACATGGAAATTTTTGAAGAATGCAAAGGTTACATATTATTTAGTGCATTGTTTACATTATGTTACAAATATAATTGACTAGTATATAGTATTTAGTGCACAAAATACGACAATCAGTACAACACTAGCAATTTGCACAAAATACGACAATCAATATAGTATTTGTTTATGGGTTGTGGTTGTTTTTTTTTTTTTTTTTTTTTTTTTTTTTTTTTTTTTTTTTTTTTTTGTGTGTGTGTGTGTGTGTAAAATGGTGATCGGGTTTGATCCCCGGCATGAATAAAATAAGGTTGGTGACATTACTGCAATTGCTTTCTCTTTTTGGATGACCCAGATTTCTTTTTCTGAGTATTCCAATTCTTGGAACTACCAATCAATGTCCCACAAACAAGAGGATTACCTACAGGAATCCTAAGACAATTCAACCCACCTCCAGGAATTATAGAACACTGTGGTTGAGGCCTCTGCATATCCTTCCCTGATAATTGGCTCTGGGTACTGCTGAAATGGTTGCCAATATGGTGTTGGGCAATCCTGGGAAAGTTGACCATGCACCTTTTGCCTTGGAAAGTAGAAGCTGCATGTTGAAATAACTATGCTTGAGGATCAGAGATCCCGTGGCATACCTGTTATGTGAGCTGTTTTTATTTTATTTTGTGAGTTGTAGTTTTAGAATATGGTCTTAAGATAATCTTGAAGTCACAGCACCATGGCTCCCTGAATGAGTTCTTGTCTTCCTGTGATTTGCTGTTAGAAGAACCTGCACTGATGGTTGGTGAGGAAGGCGGGGCGGCTTTTCTGCCTGATGACTGTCAATTGGATGCTCAATGTATGGTTGCCTTTATTGAGAAGGCTAACAGACATTTTGCATCAGAAGGCAGATATGCAGAATTCTATCATCAGCCAGCAACCAGTTTATTGAGATCTGGTAGTGGGGAGGTCAAAGCTGTTCAGACTTCCAAAAACATCTTGTATAGTAAGAAGGCTGTTGTAATTGCCACTGGTTGTTGGAGTGGGTCTTTGATGCATAACTTGATTGGGGACTCAGATATTCACTTGGATGTCCCTGTAAAGCCTAGAAAGGGACACCTGCTTGTGCTGGAGAATTTGAATTCTATCAAACTGAATCATGGTCTGATGGAGGTGGGTTACGTTGATCATGAAGCTGCAGCTCTGGATTCCTCTGTTTCTGCATCAGGGCCAGTTCATGCACAAATTTCATCAATTTCAATGACAGCCACCATGGATGCTTGGGGAAACCTAGTTCTTGGGAGCAGCCGCCAGTTTGTTGGGTTCGATACAGAAATTGATGAGTCCATTATCAATCGCATATGGGAGCGGGTAGTGGAGTTCTTCCCGGCTTTAAGAGAATTCTCTCTTAGAGATTTCAGGGAAAGAGAGTTCTTTGACAAGAGTCCCTTCAAGATTTGCATGGTTGAGATCTATGCCTGCAATGACTGGTACTGTTGTTGAACCATCTTGAGGGTTTGCACAGAAGACTCCTTTGTAAGAACACACATTTGAGCCAACCCATGTGGACAAAATCCCCAATGGGTCATCTGTGATTGCTGATTTCCATGCTTGGAGAGCAGTGTAAGCATTGCTGGTGCTTGAAATTGAGGACCCAGGTGGAGTAATGACTGCTGAGAGGTTTTGGGCAGTGATGGGAAGGTATGTGTAGAAAATAAGTGGAATAGGTTAAGGTCCGGCGGGCGGCGGCCAAGGAAAGGTTGCCGCCCGCCAGAAGGCGAAGAACACTAGGAGCTTAACCTATTGCTCTGATACCATGAAGGAAATTAATGTATTGATATTATTGATTGATTCCTATATACAATGTGTTTACAAGAGCACTCTTTTATAGAGAGAAATGGGATACAATGGAGCCATAATTAATTGAGCAATAAGAACTAAATGGAACACTAAACTAAATGGAGCACTCACTAAACTAAATGGAGCACTAAACTAAATCACTAACTATATGGGGCAAGTGGAGTAGGTGTAGGAATTGTTACATTCAACAGCCCCCCTCAAACTCAAGGGGGTTAGGAACTAACCAACTTGAGTTTGGAGAGAGTAACAAAACAGGAAAAATAATCTGAAAATAAAATAAAAGTGGATAGGAGACACTGTATGGTCATGTCAGACCGTTGTAGAAGACAGTTTATGGGGTCATGTCGGACCGTTGTAGAAGATAGTTTATGGGGTTATATCGGACCGATGTAGAAAACAGTTTATGGGGTCATGTCGGATAGTTCAGCGGTGCAAAACCAGGGGGGCTTGGTCCAGGGGCGCTTGGTTGCGGTTCCAGGGCAACTGCCCCGGTTATCTCTCTTGTGCACTCATTGAGGTCGGGAAAGAGAGTGAGCAGACCCCGGGAAGAAGAGGCTATGTTCTGGGTAGTGGAACGGGAAGAAGAAGCCATTTTCTGGGCAATAGAGTTACAGAGTATCTCTCTCAGCAAAAACGAAGAGGTTTTCAGCAAGTGTTTTGTTCTGTCTAAGCCTCAGCCTCCGTCTTCGTTAAATAGCCACAACAGCCACGCGTATCGCGCGCCGCTCGGCGCCAGACGACAAATCGGCGCGCCTTTTGATGGCACGTCTTTTGATGGCACGCCTTTTGATAAGATTGGGCACGCCTTTTGAGGGTCCGACAAGACTCGGTAAACTGTCCCGACTTTGATTGATTCCGGTTAGCTTCTATATGGGTCCGACAAGACTCTGTAAACTGTCCCGACTTTGATTCCGGTTAGCTTCTATATGGGTCCGACAAGACTCTGTAAACTGTCCCGACATTGATTTCGGTTCTCTTCTACAACGGTCCGACATGACCCAGTAAACTGTTTTCTACAACGGTCCGACATAACCCAGTAAACTGTTTTCTACAACGGTCCGACATGACCCCGTAAACTGTTTTCTACAACGGTCCGACATGACCCCATAAACTGTTTTCTACATCGGTCCGATATAACCCCATAAACTATCTTCTACAACGGTCCGACATGACCCCATAAACTGTCTTCTACAACGGTCTGACATGACCATACAGTGTTTCCTATCTACTTTTATTTGTCAGATTATTTTCCTGTTTTGTTACTCTCTCCAAACTCAAGTTGGTTAGTTCCTAACCCCCTTGAGTTTGAGGGGGGCTGTTGAATGTAACAATTCCTACACCTACTCCACTTGCCCCATATAGTTAGTGATTTAGTTTAGTGCTCCATTTAGTTTAGTGAGTGCTCCATTTAGTTTAGTGCTCCATTTAGTTCTTATTGCTCAATTAATTATGGCTCCATTGTATCCCATTTCTCTCTATAAAAGAGAGCTCTTGTAAACACATTGTATGTAGGAATCAATCAATAATATCAATACATTAATTTCCTTCAGTATAAATATAAGAGATTAAGGGAAGAGAACCCGAATGTTCTCATTCTCCCTTTTCTGATAATGTTGTTACTCTTCTCTTCTCTTCTCTTTCCTCTCTGTTAGTTCTTCTCTCTTTCTTTTATTTTTTCTTTAATTCTTCACTATTAAGTGCTACCATTCTCTATCATTCAAGTCTAACGTGTGTGTATTATTTAAATTGTCAGAACAAGTCCGGTTTAAGGTGTTAATAGATTGAACAGAAAAATGAGGGGTGAAGGAAAAAGTTGAGTTATGAAGCACTTGTAGTTGGCACCAGTTTCTTGGAATTTTAATTTCTTGATCATTTTATGGAAGAAAATAGAAATATAGACTACTCTATAAGAAAGCAAATGCAGAATTGCGGATGAAGTGTCTTTAAGTCCTTGTGTAAGTTGAAGCTTAGTAGGAGGAAACTCCTGCTTAGGTGATGTTTCTTGTTGAGAAACGCGTTTCTACGCTCCTAAGTAAGAAACTTGTAGGAAACTTGCTCCCATCGAGGAAGAAACTCGCTCCCAATTGAGATAGAAACTCTGAAACATACAAATCTTAAAGAAACAAAAGAAAAACAACTTAAACTTATTACAGTACTTCCTATTTACATAATATTTGTTTATACTAGACAAAGATAATTTGTAGTTGACATTAATTTCAAATATTTATTCATATTTTAACACATTTTTACACAACAACGTAGAAAAAATAATTGTTAGAATATCTTTATAAATTTAATATATAAAACATATATATACTCTCCCATAGGTGCTCCTAGCCTTATAAACTTCTATAGGCTGTGCAATTAAGACTTGAAGTCTCCATTTATGTTTCCTTTTAATTTACTATGCTGCTGGTCATTTTCATTTGTGTCTTGTTATGTTTTAAGAGACTTGTGATCATTTTTAGTCATGGCTTGTCATTTTTAAGAGACTTAGTATATTGGTAATTTCATGTTTTGTTTGAATTGGCTGTTGTTCTGTGGTCCCTGGGTCTGGTTTTGTCAATGCGATTTGGTCAATCAGTTGTACTAATTGCCCTCGTATCTAACTATAGGTCCAATTAGAAAATACAAAATGGTCGTTTCCTGTTCAAATCATGAAAGAGGACACTATCTCTTTGGTTTTGAGGAAACATGATGGTGCTCGTAGAATTTTGAGGGCAGAAATTAGGGGCTATGAAGAAGGTTCACGCTTTATTGTTGTGTTTCGCCTCGGATCAACAAATGGTCCAATCAGGTACTTTTGTATTTGTTTAGCCATTAACATAATAATTTTAAGTTACCATACTAATTTCATTGCATTTTATGATTCTGGCTAATTATTCGACAGGCTTGAGAACAGAACAATTAACAAGACAATAAGCATTCGCCAGTCTGGATTTGGTGATGATACATGGGTTCAGTTAGAACCTCTTTCAACTACCAATTTTTCTTGGGAAGATCCCTATGGCCAAAGATTCATTGATGCTAAAATTCATAGTGGCAGTAGTACTGTAGTCTGCAACCTGGACTTGGATAAGGCAGGATCATGTTCTTTAGAGGATGGAGGGTTAGGTTTGTCTTTTCATGTTGTTGAAGTGGGTGATATCAAGGTTGCTAGGTTCACAGATGACAGGGCATCAGGATCTAGTTCAAATGAAGTAGGTAGGTCACTGACATCTGCTGGCAATTGGAAAAATTCTCACATGCAGAGGAAGACACAGGAGAATGCAGCTCCTTTTGAGATTATCGTTGAGTTGGGAGTTGTTGGCGTTTCTGTTATAGACCATAGACCAAAGGGAGCTCTCATATTTGTACCTTGAGCAAGTCTTCATATCTTATTCAACTGGGTATGATAGTGGGACTGCAAGCAGGTGAGAGCATTTCTTTCTGTTCAATTTCCTGTAGTTCAATTTTTTATTACAACACTTGCTGCATCAGAAGACTCCGGTATGACAATTTCTTACTCCATACTCGATCTGTTCTGTTGTGTCTGAACAAGTCTGGTTTCCTTCGTATTAGTACAGTAAATTATATACTATGCTTTTTTGAATAATGGATGCTTCAATGAATGATTTAATGCTATAATGCTTATCCAAAACTTCAGACCTGTATGCATCCAGTGCGAGCTTTATTTGGATTTGTCAACTGAATTATATAAATTGCATAGCTCTTAACTTATCCATGACGGAAATGATTTCTTTCAATCTTTTCTGAACAAGATCCTATCAATCCTTCTAATTGTTTGGTAGAAACTTGCAAAGAGGCTTTAGATTTCCAGTCATATATTTCGATGTTTTGGGGGATTATGATGGTTTATTGCTGAGCTGAACTGTTTTCATTTGAGCCAGGTTCAAGCTCATATTGGGTCACCTGCAGCTTGACAATCAGCTCCCTCTGACATTGATGCCTGTGATGTTGGCACCTGAGCAGACCACTGATATGCATCATCCAGTTTCAAGATGACTATAACAATTCGCAATGAAAACCCTGATGATATCCAGATCTACCCATATGTGTATATAAGGGTAATGTTTTGTTAACAATAATGTGAAAGTTGTAGTTTAACCATAGTGCACGCAGAAAACATCAACCATATCACTTTTTGATAGGTAACGGAGAAGTGTTGGAGGCTTAACATTCACGAGCCAATTATCTGGGCTTTTGTGGATTTCTACAATAATCTTCAACTAGATCGTGTCCCCCAAAGTTCTAGTGTCACGCAAGTTGATCCAGAGATACGCATAGAGTAAGAATCCTTTTGTTGCTTGTTTGTACCCAGCTAAAGTTAAATAGTTTGTTTACTTTTTCCGAAAGATGATTCTGCTGTGAAGTTTCTCAATAATGTGGCTTATGTGAAACTTGACACCTGCTTAGGCTCCAGCTCCTGTAATAGTGTCTTGGCAATTGCTTTCTTTAATTGCATTTATTAGTTGACCTTGGTATTGCAACCAAATACCAAAAGATTTTTACAGTGCCTGTTTACACTACTTCAAGAAAGGGAGATTTTTGTTAGAAATGGTGACCATCTGAGACTTACACATATTGTTGAAGGACTTTGTTGACTTTTTTTTTTTTCTTCCCTTGAAGAAAACTCTCTATCTCTCTCTGCTTTTTTCCCTTCTCTTGTTTGTTTTGAGAGAGACGGGGGGTGTTCTTTCTATGGACCCACCCACTTATGTATCTTGTAAATTTGTCAACCACCATCTCATCTAAAAGTTTAACTGGCTAGAGGCAGAGGGTAACTTTATTGTATCCTCAACATAAAGAAAAGGGGTGGAAGAGAAATGGAAGTAGGTGGTCACCATGGTGATTATTTGTTTCCACTATAGTGACAGCCATTATATACGTGCTTCCTAATTGAGCTAATTTTAGGGTTTAAACTAAGAAAACGATAATCTAAATGAGAGGAAAACGTGGAGAGAGAAAACCATTGACAATTTTCTCTCTTCATTGTTTTCCTCTCATCTAGGCTATCATTTTTCTTAGTTTAAACCCCAAAATTAACTCAATTAGAGAGGACATGATATAATTGGATAGTTTGAATAGCATAAGCATCAAGCGATACATTTTTACTAAAATTTTAATACGAAACTATAATTGTGAATAATGTGCATTTATCATTAGTTTATTATGCATCTTTTTGTTTATTATTAGTATTATGTAAGTCAACTAAAGACGGTTCCCCTCAAGAAATTGTCCTATTTTTTATTTCTTTTGGTAGTGGGGGGGGGGGGGGGGGGTGGGGGGGGGGGGGGGGGGGGGGGGTTTGCCTTTGGCAAGCTCCATGTTCCTAATGCTATTTCCGTGCAATACGTGGACAGGTGGGCTTCATTTTCATCCTCACAACATATTAGGGAGTTTTGGCTTTACAGTTAATAATTTCAGGGCAATGTCCATGCACACTTAGTTGGAAATCCTTTAAATAATGTTATAACCTTGATATGCAAAAGTTTTCTACAGAAGACAATCATATATTTTCCTTAGATGTCATACCCACTACCATTAGTTGCATAGTTTGGGATTCGCAAGTGAAAGATTGTCATTGTTACTTGTCTTTTCAGCCTAATAGATGTTTCAGAAAGTGAGGCTAAAGCGTGTCTTTGGAGACAGCACCAGCTCAAAGACCGCATGGGGTTCTAGGTGTGTGGAGCCCTGTATTGTCAGCTGTTGGAAATGCATTCAAAATTCAGGTCAGATTACCTATTTTCCTTGATAACCAGAACTGTTTTATTTTGCATGTCAGAAATTCTTTGACTATTTATAATGGAAGTTGTGTAGTCTCCACCCAGGTCCAACACTTTACTGGTCTTATATAGGTCTAATTTTTTTTGGGGTGAATAATAAGTCTAATTTTTTAATACACATATAGAGGCAATTTCTTGAATTAGTTGAAATTTACAATTTTAATTTTTCTAATCTGGATTAGAGAATGCCAAACAGGATATACATTTAGAAGGGAATCGTACCCGTATCTGATATTGATACTCGTTGAATATTCGTAGATACATATGCGATATTTTTTAACTGTATCTGATAAAATATTATTTTTGAGAAGTATCGGATACTTTTCAGACACTACAGGTCACATATCTGAAACTATTATGAAATTGAGATTGTAATAATTTTTGCATAGTATTAGAGTATAATTGTTAAAATAAATACAAGAATAATTTTTTCAACACTTTTCTACTTCTTCCCAAAGAAGAAAATAGTGAAATTAAAGTAGTACCTTATCATTTTTGAATTTATTGAATTAACGTATCCTTATGTGTAGTGTATGTGTCCCATATCCATATCCATATCCATATTTTTCATAAGGATAAATATAAATATATAAGATGATACTATAATCAAGTTTCAACAATTAAATAAGCAACTAAACTTGCATGCGATATTTTTGCATATAACACTTTTAAATGTGTCTGCTGCTTAATTATTATTTTTTATAGCTGTTCTTTCAGTCTTTTTCATGAAGTATACTTTCTCTCAGACATGTTTTAGTTTCTGCCAATATGATATCTATAACATTGATTCAGGGGAATTAGCTTGTAGAAGATGAAGGCATGTTATAAAAAATTCATGCATAATTGATGTAACACCTCTGTTTATTTTAACACTCTGATTTTGCTAATTTAGGTGCATCTAAGGAGAGTGATGCGCAGAGACAGATTTATGCGGAAAAAGCTCTGTCATTCCTGCTATTGGAAACCGTATATGGAGAGATCTAATTCATAATCCTTTACACTTAATTTTTTCAATAGATGTACTTGGTATGACAAGCTCAACATTAGCTTCTCTTAGTAAAGGTTTTGCTGAACTCTCAACAGATGGCCAGTTTCTGCAACTTCGTTCAAAACAGGTGACAATATATTGGTATTTATTTAGTCAAATACGTCAATAATACAATTCAAATCTGATGAAAAATTGAAACTTGGCATCAGGTATGGTCAAGAAGAATAACTGGGGTTGGTGATGGAATCATGCAAGGAACAGAAGCTCTTGCACAAGGAGTTGCTTTTGGAGTATCTGGAGTAGTGACGAAGCCAATGGAAAGTGCTAGACAAAATGGGCTTATTGGGCTTGCTCATGGGCTGGGACGAGCATTCCTGGGAATAATTGTACAACCAGTGAGTGGTGCATTAGATTTCTTCTCATTGACTGTTGATGGCATTGGGGCAAGTTGTTCCCGGTGCATAGAGGTTCTCAATAATAAGGCTACCTTAGAAAGGATTAGAAATCCACGGGCTATTCATTCTGATAATATACTTAGAGAATATTGTGAAAGAGAAGCTCTTGGGCAGGTACATTTTCTTTTTTCTTTTCCATAAAATTCATGTGGTATACTGAAAAATATTTAGTATTACATATGGAAGAGGGAAATCTGGTATGAACCTAAAAATGATTTATGTTAAGAACAAAACTGTTTATATGTTTTTCCAGTTTTGATGTTTTTGTCGTTGCTAAATGCACCCTGTTGAATGTATGTAACAATAGAGACAAGCCATGGTAAATTCACCCGCCATCTAAATAAGATGTCACGTTGCAAAGTTCGGCCTGATTACTCATGCCTTGAAAATGATGACTATGTGAGGAGCATTTTTTATGGATGAACCTAACTGTAGTGTTACTAGAAAACATTGGCACCCTAGCGAATTACGTTTTGGAACGCAAGTTTTGAAACATGGTGCACTTTCGTTCCAAAATGGTAAATTTATTGATCCAAAGTGATCTCAAAGGCTTGTTTCAATATATTTCCTTAAGGTTTCCTTCGGAAACAAAAATTTAAGGTGAGTGAAATTTTAACTTGACAAAACATAAATGAGAAATAATGTTCATAAAAATGTGTTGTGAGAGTAATCAGTATTTATCAAATCTCTTCCTATCTTCAGAAGAAATGAAGTCTTCCACAATGGAATCTTCACACACACCAATTTTTTTCAGGGGAGTCCATCATGGAATCAATTGATGCTAATGACGATTGATCCCACATTAGCCCCAAGTCGTTGGTCTCCAACTAGAAAAGTAAATGTGTTGAATGTCCAACTGTTAAAAAAAAAAAATCTCTAGACTAAAGGTACCTTAAATTCTCATAGTGTAAATTATACAAGCCTACTCCTATTGTACCACAATTTAGAGCATGTGGCGAACCGTGTTCTCGGTCCACGTACTAGAACAGTCCATGTTCCAGGTTGCAGTCACATTTGTAAGCTAGGTGTATGATTGCAAAAGCAATATTGGGGACACATCAGTTACCAAATTTATCACAAGATTCTAAAGCATACACAAATCAAAGTAAGAACAGTGATCATATTAGTCACAAGTGTAAATATCTCTTCATAATCAGCCCCATACTCTTGAGAGAAACACTTTGCCAACTAAGTTGGCCTTGTAACACTAAAAAGAATGATCATAGTGGGTTTTAACATTGTAAGCTCACTAACCACCAATAAGATTTGGAACTTTCTCCCAAGTACTAGTCTTTTCAGGAACACTCAACTTATCATGCATTGCATTAACCCAATTAAGATCAGTAAATTTCAGTTGGGTTCATTTTCATCATGTTGCCATTCTTACCAACTCTTTATCATTTCATTTTGATATTTAAATTTTTCCATGGTTGATTCTTTCTCTGCTTGCCATGATCGATGATATGATTTTTAAAGTTTCATAAATCTTTCTTTCCAAAGCTGCCTATACAAGGAGAAAACAACTGAAAATTCTTCCTTCTTTTTTTCCTTAACATAAAAATATTCTTCTAGGAATATCTTCCCGTTCGCTTTCAGGAATTCTATCAAACAGATGAAACTTTTAGACTGAGAACTTCATGAAATCTGATTGTACAGAAATCGGAGATAATGTTTTATTTTCTTTTTTGGTCAATCATTACATGTGCATCTGTTACTTGGGATCTTAGTTGAGTTCCTAGAAATTCTGTATATTAAAAAAATTTATATATCAGTTTCTTTTATCCCTCATACTTTGGAGATCAGTTGATATGGGGGTTGTCTGTTCTAATCTTTCTTTATTTTGGTTTCCAGATGATACTTTGCCTTGCGGAAGCAAGTCGGCATTTCGGATGCACTGAAATATTCAAAGAGCCTTCAAAATTTGCTTGGACTGATTATTATGAAGACCATTTCATTGTCCCTTACCAAAGGATTGTTTTAGTCACTAATAAACGAGTCATGCTGCTACAGGTTGGCCCATGGAACTTAGCTTTATGTACTTTCTACTCTTTTTTAACTCTTAATTTACTAGTTATGGTAAACATCTCTTTTTCTGCATGGGAAGTGCCTGGCCCCTGACAAGATGGATAAAAAGCCTTGCAAGATCATGTGGGATGTGCCCTGGGAACAGCTTATGACTGTGGAGTTGGCAAAAGCAGGCTGCGCTGTACCTTCTCACTTGATCCTCCATCTCAATAATTTTAGGAGATCAGAAGTATTTGTCCGAGTCATAAAGTGCAGTGTGGAAGAAGAATTAGAGGGACAAGAACCACAGGCTGTTAGGATCTGTTCTACAGTGTGTAAGATGTGGAAAGCATACCAGTCCCACACGAAAAGCTTAACATTGAAGGTCAACATTGTACATGGATTCAGTTTTATTATAAAGTAGCAAAAGTGATTCACATAAGATTCTCCATGTGCAGGTTCCTTCAAGCCAGAGGTATGTGTGCTTTGCTTGGAGTCAAGATGATAAGAGGGACCCGCGTAGCCAGAACAAAGCCATGATCAAGTCAAGAAAACTCTCATCATCAAGTTCGTTATCTGAAGACAGGAGATTTGTTAAACATACTATCAACTTTTTAAAGGTTTGGAGCAGTGAACAAGAATTAAAAGGTCGATGCACATTATGTCGAAAGAAGGTGATTGGTGTTAGCCTTGCTTTAGCCATTCTCATCTCAACTTTTAGGTTGCCTGGAAGTTTTAGTCCCTGGTTTAATATGCTTCCATTCTTTTCAGGTTTGGAAAGATGATCAAATCTGTAGCATTTGGCGACCAGTCTGTCCCGATGGGTAATCACTGGTCCTTTTTCTTTCTATATTCTGTTTTTCCTTTTACCAGTGACTTGTGTTATTGCACTTACAAGCCTGCTGTCATTGGTCCTTTGAAGCTAGTCATGAAAGTTTTCAACTCTCTGTTGATCCTAACAGTCATATGTTAGGTTTATTAGACTTGATGTCATTGTTTGCTAACTATTAGATGCTAGGATGTGTGCAAATTCTTTGTTACCTGTTGAACTTGATAAATTATTGACACAAGATTTAAGTTCCCTTCAAAATCTTTTATTTTACAAGACACATTGTGGAACTTTCGATTCAGCAGAGATTTAATTTACCCATAACATATTTAGTATTCTAAATTAGATTCAGATATTGTCTTTTCCATTGTGGTTTTAATAGAAACGATGAAACTAATTTCTTATATTCAGTTAGCTGTTTGATGTAGATTTTTTTTTTTTGAAGTAGAGGATTTTACTTTTCTTTTTTTTCTTTTTTTTGTGCTTCTAGAATTTTGAAATAGGATTGCTGTAGTTGAGGTGATGAACTTTCTTTATATTTTTGAGGCAGGGCTCTGAATTTTTCTCCACATTTATTTGAATTCAGTATTTTTAAACTTTGAAAGCTATTAATTTTCGTAGGAACCATTAATGGAATCTGAACATAGGATTTCAATTTTCAGGTATGTCTCAGTTGGGGATATAGCTCGTGTAGGCATCCATCCTCCAAATGTTGCTGCTGTGTATCATAACAGCGACAAACAGTTTGCACTTCCAGTGGGTTATGACCTGGTAAGAAGCAATTCAGAAAGTTAACATAATTGTACTAGCATAGTTTGTCTTTCAGAGTTTATAGTCTTTGGGCACTTATCTGACCATGGCACCTGTTTCAATGTTCTAAGTGGAACTAAAAATATTCAACTTGGTAATGTGTTTAGACACTGGTGCTGTTTGTATTTTCTGTTGCTGCACCCACTGTAGTCTACAATTTGTCGCATTTTATTATCATGATCTAAGCACCAAACGGGAGAGCGAGCGAGAGCAAGGGCTTCCTTTGTGAAACTACTTTGCTAGAAGTGGCGATGTTCTCTATTAAATTTCAACTTTCCACATTTGCTAGTGTAGAAGAATTTAGAATAATGTCGAGTGCTTTACAGGTATGGAGGAATTGCCCAGATGACTACGCAACTCCTGTATCGATATGGCACCCACGTGCTCCGGAGGGGTTTGTTTCTCCCGGCTGTGTTGTGGTACCCAATTATACAGAGCCTGAATCCGATTCTGTATACTGCGTTGCAGAATCACTTGCTGAGGAGACAGTATTTGAAGATCAAAAGATTTGGTCAGCACCAGATTCGTATCCGTGGGCGTGTCATATTTATCAGGTGAAAAGTGACGCTCTTCACTTTGTTGGATTGAGACGACCTAGAGAAGAATCTGATTGGAGGCCAATGAGGGTTCGCGATGATCAACATCCTCAACTGCAACCATCAGAAGCTCAATGATTTGTGTGTTTGAATTTGGCAAGCAAATTTGCATTTTGGGAAATGGTTTTGCTTCTTAGAATCATCAAGGATGCAAATTTCTAGTAAGTTTGTGGGTATAGCTCTCATTTAGCCATTACCTGACAACTTTAGGGAGATTCCAACCTCAACAAAAATGAACGATAACCAGCTTGTGTTTTATGATTGTGCTGGGAAAAACCTTAATTCTTGTGTGTAATGTCAAGCCTGTAAATGGTTGTAGAAAGCTTTATAACAGAAAAAGCAAGTTCATAAACTATGGGCTGTGTAAAGTTTTTCTTTTTAACGATGGCCTCCCGGTATAATCTGGTACAGTTGGACATGAGAGTAGGTTAGAAGACAATCTTGTGATTCTAAAGTTTTGAGCAATTTGTTTGCCTATAGATGGGATGAACACTGTTCCGGGTTTTGGGACAGTGAACTCCAGCTCAGAAGAGTCTTTAGACTTGTATTATGAACAAACAGAATTTGAAAGTATAGATGATGATTGTATCTACATGAAAATGTGGTGAAAGTTATTTTGGTTTTGAAATTGGAAATTTCATTGAAATTTTGCCTTTACCTCACCAACATGTTCATCTTTTTCAGGCTTATTGGTTTTGTGATGTAAGAGTATGGGGTGAAAACAGATTTTGCCCAAACCAAAGTGCTTGCCAATTTTAATGTTAAAAACTGCCCTGGTTCTGTTATGTTATACTTTGGCCAAGGTGTTCCTGAGAAAATAAATAAATAAAGGTTCTTTCTACCTCATGCAAAAATCAATCAATAATAACAAATTTTAATAAATAAAAGAAAAGGAAAGAAAGAAAGAAAAGGTGACAAGTTGAGATGAAAAAACAACATTTATATATATGTATTTTAAAAATCTTAAATGCAGTTTCTTTCACAAGCTCGAACTGAGAGTGAGAGGCAGGAGATGGGGGGTTTGGCTAGAAGTAGAAGTTTAAGCAGAAATTGAGTTTGTCCGGTGTAATTTTCATAAATTAAAACATAATAATTAGAAATTAAAAGCACTTCTCTATTTATTTTATTTTTTTCTTGATAAAACTCTATCTACTGTTTAATAATTAATAATCAATTACTTTAGCTTTTTAATATGAAATATACTTTGAAGATCTAATTGAGCACCTCTAATTCACCTCTAGCAATGTAGTATGAGTCTCACTCCTCATCTTTGCTTTCTCTATCTCTTTCTATTATCTCTTTTCTACCTAATTAGAAGTCAAAATAGTGGTTATATATTAGAGATCAGAAATGATAGAGACCTCCTTTTTTCTTGACCCTCACAACCCCTACAGACACATGTCAGTGAGTGATACGAGGAAAAAAAAATAAAATAAAAAGTAAAAAGTTGGTCAATCTCAATACTTTGGCGGTGGTGGACGTCAAGGAAAAATGGGGTCTCAACCTTTTTTCATTAGAGATATAGCATCACTCTTTTAATATTTTATACAAGCAGAAATTATAATAAATATTTTGTTAAGAGTCTCAAAACCATCCACTTGTCAACAAATGTCTCACGTCCTAAAACTGGAGAAGTTATTAGTTGGTCTTGAGTATCGCCACGTGGTGCCGTAATACTGTTGTAATTGGTGGAAGAGATGAGGCTTACAAATTTGTATTGGGTGATTAAAAAATATGAGGAGACATGAAAGTTTATGAAAGTTTGTGATCGGTGAGGAGTACCGCCACATAAAGCCCCAGAAGCACCAAATAATTTTGAGGGTTGCTATTGGCACCTATTTAATTTCTTTGTATTCTTTATTTCTTTAAACCCCACCTTAAACCCTAAATTTTAATAAGATTTATTTGAACACTCCACTTAATACCAATTTTACCTATATTCATAATATCATCACACTCAAGTGCACACCCACCTAATTTTGTACACACTCTCTTCTTCTTCTCTCAATAAATGATGAACGATTGAGAGACGATTAAGAATAACAAACGATGGAAAGACAAATCGACTGTCCCTCTTTTCTCTTTCTCTCATAAACAATGGTCTCTTTCTCCTTGTCATCGTGAACAATGGTATCTCAGTCAGAAATCTCGTCGAAAATCCCTTTTCTTCTTCTCTCAGGTAACTTCTAACTCCCCATCACATATTATTCCTTTTATTTATTTCGGGGTTAGAGGGAAAAACCCTATAAAAAAAAACATAAATAGAGGAAAAATTCTAAAAAAATGGAACTGTTCGGTATTCTAGTGCTGAACAAAATATTTATGTTCAGTACTGTATTACTGAACTAAATGTTTTTATTCAGCATTTTATTATTGAACAAAACCTTAACAGTCAGCAAACTAATACTAAATCGAAAACAATCCAAAATCGTAAATGCAAGATAGATAGACTTATCATTGCAATGCCAACCTCATCAATGTTGTTGTCATCATCCTCCATTACTCTATAAGTATCAACGAATGGTGAAAATGACCACAAATATAGAAACTCGAAGTTTGTAATAGGATTGTTTGCAACGTTAACTAATTTGGAACACCAACACATTTGAAACATCGAACAAAATATTACTTGATTAGATAGTTTCAAATGTTTTTCATTAAAGATAAATACGTGGGTTTAGAATGGTGATGAAGAAGAATATGATTAGGGTTTAAATTTGTAAGGAATATGTATAGGTGGGTGTATAATATTATAAAGTATTATTTTAATTGTTTTCATTTGGTGGATAAGTGTTTCATTAAAAGTTATCTTTTAACGGAATGGCTTCTGTCCAGTCCTTAATCGAACTAGACCGTGCTGTTGGGCCCGTGGAGGCCCACCACGGGTCTCGTTTTGATAATCAATGTGTAGAACTCATCGAGTATTATATGCCTGTAAAAAATCACATTGATCGGATATCGATAGCTATGTGATCAAAACAGATTTTTGTCAACCGTTAATTTATTCACCGTCCATTTTTTTTGTACAAAACTGATTTGATCACAGAGCTATCGATATCCGATTAACTTGATTTTTTACAAGCATATAGGACTCGACGAGTTCTACACATTGAACAGTTTAGATTATCAAAACAGGACCCGTGATGGACCTCCATGGATCCAACAATACGATCCAGTCCGATTAAGGACTGGACAGAAGCCATGCCCATCTTTTAATATAATTTTACTTTAGAGTATAATTATAATTAAAAACAAAAAAAGATGAGAATTAAAAATCCAAAGCAATTAGGTATTAGGTAAGTGCTAATAGAAGCTTTCATAATTTTTCTTAAAACTGTCGGCCCAAACGCATACTCCACTTATTACAGAACTGCCATTACCCGCCATTTCAACTAGCTTTATTCAACTACCATATCTATACACATTTATATCTATATATATATCTATCTTATCCTCAACGACGATCTAGATCGCTGTCCTCTCTCTCTCTCTCTCTCTCTCTCTCTCTCTCTCTCTATATATATACATATATAACGCACTATTCGCTTCACACACTCTCTCTGAATTTGTCTCTGAATGGACGGTCTGATCAAGGGCTTGATCGATGTGGCACTGGGTCACAACGACGACAGAGACGAAGAAAGAAACCCTGAGTCTCGCGAAGATCGGTCCAGATCCACTTGGGCAGAGGTTAGCTTCGGCTTCAATATGTTGATGTTATTATATAGGTTGTGAATGTGGTGATGATTCTGTGATATATAATGCGCAGGTAGTGTCTGGGGAGCAGGATAACGACGAACCGAGCGGTGATCGTAGACATGGTCACGATCGGAATCAGTGGAATAGAGAGGTTTGGTTTTCTTGGTGTGGTGAAATTGAGAATTGTGATGAAATTTTGAACGAAATTGTAATGAAATGTAGACGTGATTGTGCAGGAGCAGGAACAGAGTTATGGCAGGAATGAGGAGTGGGAATCTGGTGGATCGCGGCCTTCGATGCGACCTCATAAGGTTATTCTTCTCCGATCTCTCTCTCAGTAACTTGGTTTCATTTTTTATTTTTATTTTTTGGTACTTTGGGTTTATCACTTTATTGGACGTGTAGATTAGTGAATTGGTGACTTTAATTGGGATTAGGTGATTTATATCAGTGTTCGAATATTTAATATTGTGAAGAATTGGTTAGTTCCTATTTTTTAGCTTTTATCTCGAATTTAAGCGAACGAGATAACAGGTCATTGATCTCATCCCTTGTTTGTGAGAGTTAAAAAGTGAGGATTACATGGTTATTTGTGTTAAGGAACAAATAGAGGTGAGTAAATGGATTTCTGGGATGACCCATGTGTGTCAAATGTCAATTACACATCTTGCATCAAAATTGAAAGTGAGAAACAAGATGATTTTTCTTGATAAGACGATGGCTTGGTTGTTGGAAAAAAAAAAAAAAAAAAAAAAAAAATTGAAAAATGAAAAGCCCTGCAAGATGGCCATGAAGTAGATGCGAAGTGTGAAACCATGTCAAAGTAACAGATATTTTGCTTCGTTCTAGATAATTGCAAACACTAGTGTCAACTTTCTTACACTTTAGTTGCAAAAATGGTCCGTTGAATGATCATTGTAAAGAAATAATTTAGCAAAGAATACTGTCATTTGGATTTTAAATGTGCTGCTTTGATTACTGTCATTTAGTTTTGAGGCCCTGGAATCATAAACAGGACTTCTGGTTCTACAGTCATAATTAAGTGCTCCTTTTATCTTCTATTTCATTTAACTTTCCCTGTAACCTTAGTCTGTGCTATATCAAAATACTTTTTCTTTTGTACCCATTTATAGGTTTGCACACATTCACAAAACATGGACATATGATTTGCAGTTTGAAATTTTATATTCAACAATTTAACCATCACTGTATAAATTGTTTATATTCTCTTTCTACTATTTGATTTCTCTTTGGTCTTCCAAAACCGTGAGTTTCTTAGCAATGTCTTAAATGCAGGCTGTTCAGGAAGGATATGAAAGGAATGAAGATAGTGGGCAGGCAGATTATAAACAAGGCCATTGGAACAAAAAGGTAAAAAGACTATTTTGATACTTTTGTCTTTTATAATATTAGTGAAAGTTGCACATAAAGTTGGATCTTAATTTTAGTGGAACATGTAACAGGATGAAGAGGAGAACAATGACGGTTGGCAAACTGTCTGCAAAAAGCCTCCAAAGCGACCCCATGAGGTTTATTTTATATCATTCATGAAACTCACATGAAAGAGAATTTTGGATGTTGAATTTACTTGCATATGAATGGAACCATATTTCCTTAACATTTAGAATTTGAAAACAACATAGAATTTTGTCACTTCTTAATATGTATAGATGTGAGTAATGAATATTGAAATGCTAGAGTGATAAATTTTTAATCAAAATTTGTGCTTACATGATATAGAGTGATGACCGGTCCTCCAATTATTGATGGTCCTAGGACTGGTGCTTGGCCAGATAACTATGGGGATTTTTGTAAAACCAAGTCTAGGAATCCTTAGGTTAGACTTGGAGTATAACTTGTTTAGCTCATAGCAATGCACTCTATTTTGATGTAGTTATGCATTAACTATTGGTCCTTGCCCTTTGCTTTCACCTTGAGCCACACTGCTTTCTTCTGACAAAACAAGTGCTGGTATTGTAGTAGTAGAAGATTTTATAAAGATTTCTACAAATCCTAGCAAGAAACACCTTTTCAGTTGATTTATACCTCATTAAATGGAACCTTGATTATGCACCACATATACACATTAATGTGTGTTTGGGAGAGGAAAGATTGGGTACACATCTAACCTTTGGCCTAGTGCACAAAGTGGTTGCCCTATGACTTGACCCCATAACTTCAAGGTTATTAGGCCGAGATTTTACTATTGAACCAATGGTCACCCCTAGAGAGAGTTCTTTCATTATTAGAGTTAAATTTCGTGAGCCCTTGTTAGGTATCCAATATCAACTGCCCATGTCATAATCGAGAAAAATCAGGGTTGGATTGCTAGTCGGGTATTTTCACAGTTTTTACAGAACTTTTTTTAGAAAACTCAGCAACTGGATTTAGGAAAACCCACACGACACCAGTAGGAAATCTCAGTGAGGGCAGCAGTAAGGTTCTTCTATTGAGACCTAGGTGTCGCGGATTCGAAACACAGAAAGTGCATGCAAGTTTAGGGCTACATACACTAACCCTCCCTAGACCGTGCAATGGCAAGAGCCTTGTGCGCTATACAAGGCACCAATATCTGAACTGGTGCCATATATGGTGGTTCATATCAAATGGGCAAAACTTTTTATTCATGTTGGCCCCCAAAGATGAAATCTTGGTTTCATACCTGAGTATATCTATAAGTTTTGTGATAATCACGAGGTTAAAGGAATTTATGTTGATCAATGTTTTTTTTCAATTTTCATGCAATACTTCGCCAACAACAAATTAACAGGTACAGGTGAATCACTGGCATGAATACAAACGCCCCCCTAGTGAGCAAGAATACTCTGATCACGTTGAACATAGTGTCAACCTGGAGCCTTCAGAGGAAGAGCTTTCTGACCTTGTAAAAGCTTGTGACAAGCTTTGGGAACTTGATTTAAACCGTTTAGTACCTGGAAAGGACTATCAGATTGATTGTGGTGAAGGGAAGAAGGTTTACCAAAAGGACGACATGGCACAAGGAAGTCTATTCTCTTGGCTGAGTGAAAACGTATTCAGGAGGCCTACTTTTTCTCGTTTCTGTTCACTTCTAGATAATTACAATCCACATGAAGGCTATAAAGAAGTTGTCACATCTCAAGAGATGCAAGAGCAAGAAGCATTCATAGAAGAGATCTGTAGAACTGCACCAATCAAATATCTTCACAAGTATCTGTCATCCAAGGACATTGTGTCTGAGAATTATCAAGATTTTAAAAGAATCATGACTAGCCTTTGGTTTAATCTTTATGGCCGAGGTGGTACATCTAGTTGTTCTTCTGCTTTTGAACACGTTTTTGTTGGGGAAATCAAGAACCGCGGGGAGCAAGAAGTTTCAGGCTTCCATAACTGGATTCAGGTGCATACCTCAGTATTGTTTTGCTTTCTAGACAACAACCTCGTTCATTATCAAACATCAATTAAGGATTATAATCAACTGCACTCATGAATCATTATGACCGTAATTATTTAAATGCCCTTTTTTAACACATGCAGATCGGGTGGTGTTTCAAGTACTGTAGAATCTTTTTAAAAATGAGATCCTATTACAGACAAAGAAGGAAAGATTTGAACATCTCAAAATGCTGTGCTCACCAATTGATGATGACCCTCGAACCAAAACGATTTAAAATAAAAATAAAATTTATATTTCAATGAAACATGCTCTGGATACACCAAAATCATTTTAGCGTCCTCAGTATTGATTTTTCACTTTTCGCACTGGCTTTCAAATGCACAATAGATTTTGTTTCTTCATGGTTGGTTAAATTCCCTTTCAATGGGTTAATTAATTAGCTCACTATTTTCTTTTAATGTTGACTCAAACCATGTTATTTAATTATCATGTTGAGATACATTTGAGTACATTACTTTATGATAACCTTGCACAGGTCATCTCTCTTACTATCTACTATATCTGTCTCCTGTGTTTGTGTCTCATTTTATGTATCTTTTTTTTGTTTTCCTAATCTTTTGTTGGTGTGAGCATCTAACTTCATTTGTCCTTCTGCAGTTTTATTTGGAAGAAGCAAAAGGGAGGGTTGATTATCAAGGTTATATTTTCCCACGAAGACGTGGAGAGATTGTGAGTGATTTCATTCTCACTTTTGATTCTTCTGTTTTCTGAAAAAATGAAGAGTGAATTTGGAATCTTACACCAACCGCTCTAAACCCAATATGTAAGAATTTTATTTTCTTTTCTTTTCCGTGTTTTGTCCGCAGTGATAGGGGGCATTACATCATATTCATTGCTATATAATTTCAATTCTTGAGAAATTGCATTATGAATATCCTTTTAACATTGGGAATGTGCTCCATTGTTTGGCTGCATGAGTTCACTTTATGCCATTCTATTTGGGCCTAATTGGAATAGAGAATTTTCATGTCATTATAATGTGCAATTTTATGAATATTGCTTAGTGGTTATAACTATGAAAAATCTATATGATTAGTTTATAAAGAAAAGAGTGTAAAGGCTTATGAAACTTGTCCAGGCCAGTGGATGTACAAGAGCCCCAGTTACGTGCATGTGCTGTTGTGCAGTAGATGAAGTATTATGTTTAAGAAATTCATGTAGCTTGATTGTCTATAAGTTCCAGGACACAAGTGTTTTATGCCAACCCAAGTAGTTAATGTAAAAAGTTGCATCATATATAACGGACTTGGGGGCCCTCTTACAGCAAGTGAACTTGATTTATACATATTACATCTTCAATGAATACTATAATTCATGTTCATAGGGGAATTAGTTTGGATTTACGCCCGGTAGATCAATTATGGATGCAATATATTTACTAAGAAGATAATAGAAAAGTACAAAGAGAAAATGAGAGATCTACATATGGTTTCCCTGTGGACTTGGAAAATGCTTATGATATGGTGCCTAGACATATAATATATAGTGAGGTGTTAGAGAAACCAAGTGTGACCAAAAGGTCTATTGATGTGATATAAGACATGTACGATAGAGTTTTGGCTATAATTAAATCACACAAGAGGAACTAGTGAATTTCCAATCACTGGAGAATTGCATCAAGGGTCAGCTTTGAGTCTTCACCTATTTTCCTTAATTAGACTGAATTAACTAAAACACACTTGGGATGATGTCCCGTGGTGTATATTGTTCCCGAATGATATTGTTCTAGTAGATGAAAAAGGAATTAAATTAACACTAAATTGGAAATCTGGAGATAACCACTCAAGTAAAAAATGTTTAAATTAGTAGAAATAAAATTGAATATTTGGAACGCAACTTCAGAAACAGTAGAAGTGGAAATTGGTTAGTTTGTTAACTTGATTTTCCCCACCTTGGACAATGTATTAATGCCTCATGTTATGCCTTATGCTAGCTTAAAGGTAGGACTGTTTTCCCTGAGTTAATTGTATCTATCCATGTTGTTAAGTTTTTGTTACTTGTGTCAACCTGCAGCCTGACTCCGAGACTCAGTTGCTTACGATTCAGTTTGAATGGAATGGTGTTCTCAAATCCTGTCTCCAGCACGTTGATCGAGTGAGCCCAGAGTTGAAATTGCCCTCTACACTTTGTGTTTTCTACATGGGCAGGGAGGACAATCATGTTTCAGTTGGGTCCAATACCCTGTTAATGTCAAGTGCTATCGTTTAGGAAACAAATCGGGTCTGCATTTCCAATCGCAGAGTGCTGATTCAAAGTAAGGTTACTTAGAATGTGACAAATGTTTTTTATTTAAGTCAATGGTGTTCAGATTTTACTTCACTGATTTGATCTTATAAAATATATGCAGATAAACCTTTCTACTTCCCATGTTTTAATTATCTTTTTTTCTGGTAAAAGTTTTTATGAGTCTTTTAACAGTTAGCATGCATCTCTTGAGTTCAACAGAATATATGGGTATCTTAATTGGTGTATTTCTTTCCTCAGTTAGCCATCTGGCTTACGGACACCATAAAAAATAAAATAAAGTAGAAAGAGACGTGAAAAGGATGTGAGAGAGATGCTTCAAGTAGGGTTTTGCTGTATTGTTGCCGTACAGAAGCTGCAATTGTTGCTTCGCCGTGTTTTGTGAAAATATCTAGCAACAAGTCTGCAAGATATTTTTTGGATTGGCGGGTTCCAACAAGCTTCATTCAATCTGAGATATGTTCATTTTTTGGAGTATTTAATTTTGTATCACTTTAAATATCGGCATGAGCTCTTATGTGATATTTCAGTTCTATCTTAGAGACTCCATCAATCAATTATTTTGGATCTCTCGTTTTTTCAGTTTATTCTTTATTACAATAAATAATCTCAAATAAAACTATTAAAAGGATATCAATAATTTTGGAACATCTTATTTCACAATTAAACCAACACACTCAATGAATTAGAATTGTGAGAGCACTTACCTCCATTACCACCCATCTATCTTCCCCAAATCCTACCTTAAAAATTTATCCGCCCTCAAAATCTTAAAAATCCTTGGCGGTAATATTCCGACGGTCTCGGTGGCAACCATGTGATTATTTACACTTCTCCGGCAATGATAATGAATGGAAATATTTTCTGGCAATCACAATTCCATAAGACAAGAAGAGTACAACAATAAAAATTTAGAGGAGATTCATAACTTTAATGGTGTTCTTAGTTCATAGAAGATTAAAATGATAAGTTTCTTGAAAAAAATAATAAAAGAAATAAAAATTATTCGTTATTTTTTTAGACTTGAACTCCTAAACATATGACTAAAATTCAAGAACACAGTTCGAATGTTGTTTATTTATTCAGAAAAAAAGTAAACGAACATTTCTTACTTGTTCGGAAACAGATATCAACTCTGACAATGGTCAAACCGAAGAACAAAATGAGATGACAGAGATCATTAAACCAAGCCAGTCTTGTCAGGCGCAATTGATGGTAATCAAACTTAACTCTTCTTCTTCATTCTCAAGTACAAAAATCCCAACCAATTTCTTACTAATATATTCTAAGGATTGAAGATTAAAACCCTATATTTGTTTTCTTATTGTAAAGTCATGAATAAGTATGTGGAGATAAACTTCATGGGTTTTGTTAGGATTTTAGAAGAGATTTTTTGGAGTGTGGGAGTGGTGCATTCAATTGAATTGGTGAAATGTTTTTACAAGGATAATTTTGATATTATTTGAACAAAAAAAAAGAAATTTCAAGAGTTTTAAAATTTACAAATGAGAGTTTAAAGAAATAAAGAGTCCAAAAAAAATAATAAAATACTAAAAATAGCGTTCCTTATATTTTCCCTTTTCCGTCCTCTATTAGCCTCCTACTAATTGTATTTAGAAAAATGTTCGACTTATTTTTTAAATCTAAAGCAAGACGTTAAAAAAGCGGTCCATGTGATGCTTGCCATCCCTCTCCCGCGCCCAAAAACAGAGTTTTACGTAGAGAGCGCTGGCATACTGCCAAAGGAGAGGTGAGAATGTCAAGGGCGGGTGAGAAGTTCCGTGTGGAGATAGAGGTGATACGTGTTTCAATTCACACAATCTAATAAGAAACAGACAGACAGGTGATAGAGAATGGGTAGCCAAAAAATTGGGGTCTTTGTCCTTTGTCTCTCATAATTCTTCTTTTCCCACCATGTTAAGTATGAGATGATCATCTTAAATTTTCTTCATGAAGACGTAACAATCATTGGGACCTGAAGACTATACATGACAGTGTGCCTTACAACGAAAGGTTGTGATTGAGGAATCAAATAATCAATACAAACAGGAAACCTATCTGCATAGTGCTTGCTACAATGTCTTGTTTGGATAACACTTTGGGCCCTTGCGATTTTCTGCTTTATTCCGGGAATGGTAATGCAAACATGGAAGCATCACTATCTTGGTTGCATGTCTTTACACAGTAATGATTCAGAACATTAATTTTGATATTTTAATAAAATATTAATGACATGAGAAGGAAAATAAAAAACAAACAAACAAACCACGATTAAAAATATCACATCACAGTAGGTGAGATTCACTGCCAGCTCATTAGAGCTGGCTTTAGAGTTCAAGAATTAGAACTCTAATGTTGTGTTTGGTTGGGGGATTTGGGGAGGGATTTGGAAAGGGAAAGGGAAAAGGTGTGTGAACTAGATGAAATATAGGTATATTTTATTCACATTTCACCTAACTTTTCCCTTTCCCCTTTCCAAATTCCTCCTCAAATCTCCCAAACCAAACACAGCGTAAAACATTTTTTGCCTCTATAATTATACTCCCTATGTTCCAAATAATAGTCTATTTTGAGAAATCTTACTTTTTTTAGTAGTACAATTATTGTACTTTTAAAAAAATTGATTTTTCAAAATTAACCTTTGATAATACATTTTTTGAGAAATATCAATTGTCATAATTGTACTTTGTATTGTTAATGAATTTAAAAGAATGACAAAATAGGAAATTAATCAGTGTGTTTGGTTTCAATTTTCTAAAACTGAGTTTTTTATGTTTTCGTGTTTTTTTTTTAATGAATATTTTTTAAATTTTAAGCATTTTTTTTTTTACTTTTTTAGATGTACCTTACTTAAATATATCTAAATAATAAAATATTTGTGAAAAATATTTTAAAAAATTTATAAATACAAAAATACGAAAAATGTTTTAAATTTTTGTTTTGTTTGTTTTTTTTTTTTTTTTGTATTTTTGGTATTTAGTGTATTTTTTAAAGATTTTTTTCACAAATATTATACATTTTAAGTGTATTTATGTTAATTGTGTCTAAACATTAAAAAAAAATTGTTTAAAATACTTAAAAAATTCATTAAAAACATTAAAATACGAAAAATAAAAAAATAAAATTTTCTAAAAACTGTTTCTAAAAATCAAAACCAAATAAGATGAATATTATTTTAGTCCTTAATTTTTTAAAAGGACCTAATACTTTGGGATAATGAAAAATAGTATAAGGGACTAATATTTTGAGACTGATGAATAATTTATTTTGGTTTAATCATTTACTACAAATACACTGTGACATCAAAATTGACTCAATCACCTCTAAGACCCATTCAAGACAAGTTCTTTTTGTCCCCCCTTTTAGAGAGAGAGATGAAGAGATAAGGTCCATAGCCATCCACAAAAAGATGTCATGGTAGACATGAAAACTACATGGCCCACTGCTAGCCTCAATAACCTGCATTTTGAACAAAAACCAACAATCAGTTTTAAGCAGCCAGATATTTGGTATAATCTTAATCAGTAGAAAACAAAAAAGATTCCACCACGCACTAAATTCCGTCAATTTAACTGCATGATTGGTAATAAACACAATGCAAGTTGCATTACACCAATATTTCGTCACTTGATATATATCCAATGCAACAAGTGGAGTATGCATCCAACCAGTAACCTTAAAAAATAATTTAGTTTTCTTTATCCATGCTATCTCTAATTTCTTGTGTTAAAAAATTTAAAAAAAAAAAAAAAGAAAAAAAAAAGAGGAGGAATAAGCATGATGGTACTAGGATTCTAGGGCAAACCAAGGCCAACTCCTGATCAAAAGGTGCTAACTTCTTTGAAGAAAATGGATGGCTTGCACATGTGGCTTGAATCCTCAATTATAGAGAGGGGGGTACACCTGTCCTGCCTACTTGCAGCTATAGCATCAATCCAATCTAGATCCTAAAAAAACTTCGATCAAATGGGAAGCAATGTTTTGATTGTCCCTAATATATATATATAAAACAACGCTCAATTAGTACACACAAGGCATTGTCTCTACTATTTGGTAAATTAGTAAAAATATTTTAATTCCAAACTCAACTAGACAGTGCCTTATGCCTACTCTTTGGAGCCAATCATATGAATTCCATTTCCCTAAGCTTTCACTTCACACAGCATTCCTTTGTCAAGAGAGGAGACTTCCTATATAGCGATCCCGATTTTGTCCCGACCTTCTTTGTTTCCCGGACTTGGGTTCCGTGATTGAATATTGTATCCCTGTCTTGTTTTTCCCCTTTTGACTCTTTGTATTTGAGTTTTAGAACATGTTGGGCGAGTTTGGAACAGGTTGGTTGTTGTTTGGTTTAGATTGTTGTTACCCAGATTTTTGCCTCTTCGCTCGAGCGAGGCTTCTTGTGCTCAAGCGAGCCTTGTGTAATTTCCCTCTTCGCTCGAGTGAGGTTTGAGGGTCTTCAGATTTTTCTCCCAGACGCAATTTTTTTGAGAAGGGAAAAGTTCTTCGCTCGAGTGAGCCTGGTGAACTTGCTTCTTCGCTTGAGCGTGCGTCTGCATTTGTGGTAGACTTGAAGGTTTGCATTCTACGCTCGAGCAACGCTTCTTGCGCTCGAGCAAGGTCACTGTCGTGTCTGGTTGCTCGAGCGATGACTCTTTCGCTCGAGCGAGAACTGCGTATATCAGTTCGCAGCAAAGTTTTTCTGCATCACTTTTTGATTTCTTTTCATCCCAAAACCCTAATCCGACAACCCCTCTCTCTAAAACTCTCTCTTTCTCTATAAATACTCTTTGACCCTAGTACCATTCCTCTATTCCCTTTGAGAAAAAGGTAGTGCAACTCGTGGGCTTCCATTTGATCCAAGAAAGTTTGTGTTTGGAGCATCTTCAAGTTTTTCCTTCTTCCTCTTTGAGCTTCTCCATTTGAGGTAAGGATATTCTACTCTTTGATATGAGTCTTAACCTAGGTATTTGTCATTTTGTATAAATGGTGGAGTTTGGGGGTTATGGGTGAAACTAGGGTTTGGACTTGAGATTTGAAATATTGGTTTTCTATTTTGAGTCATGAGAAAATATGTAGGGTATTGAAGATGAGATTATGTGGGTTAAAATAATGAAATTTAGACTTGTAATTGATATTTGGTAAGAGGGAAAAAATTGCCCTAATTTATGTTAAATAACTATTTTGTATAAATAATGAAATTGGGGGGATATGTAAATAAATGGTGTAGTTAGATTTGATAAATTACTCATCTATGGAAAGTTTGGCAAATTATTTGTTTGATAGATTTGTTTATCTGTTTAGAAAAATCTGCTTCGGGCTATCGGTGGAGGATAGGTATGATTGTTGTAGAAACTGCATGAGGACTAGGTAAATTGAAACTAGTCATTTGAATTATGTCATTGAATATGACGGCTTGATTAAATTGTTGAAGATGTGATTTGATTAGTCATTGTATATGACAGCGTATTTAAATACGTTCTATATGTACCATTATTTGGGAGGAGATAGGGGATGAACTCTATTGATAATTAAGTTGGCCGGAGTGTCCAGGGTGAAAATCCCGAAATCTTATATATATGGGTGCCGGTTCCCTCGGATGTGATTCCGTAAAATGGCAAGAAAATGGAAGTGTATGAGTAATGTTTGTTATTGAAGTGTTAATAAATGAGTTATAATCTCGTTTTAAATTGTTTAGATAATAATGAACTATGTCAATGAATTGATTTGGACAAATAAATAGAAATGGATTGAAATATGAGTGTCGGCATTGATTGGCCATGGAAAGGGGTGTAAGTTGGTTTACATGTATTGCACATTTATCTGATACTTATATCTTAGTTAATTCTCATATATTGTTTAGCATATTCCTACTGGGTTTTGGCTCACCCTACTTGGGAAACCACTTTCAGGTACAGGTGACATGTCGCCTCCAATGATATAACTTGGGAGGCTTAGGGGCTGGAGGCTTTGCTTTTGTTATTTTGCTTTGTGTTATATGTTTTCTTTTGAGCCGAGGGCTTTAATTGTAAAGAGTTTATGACTCTCACTTTTGTTGTAACCAAGTTATCTCTTGAAAAGAAATAAGTCCGTAGGGCATTTATTTTGTTGTTAGGGACTAGTGTTACATACTGTAATTTCAGAATGAAATTTTATGAAAGTATAATATATGTAATCTCTTTTGTAATATAAACTAAAATAATATATTTTATATTATGCTTGTGAATCTCTTGGATTGATTTATACTACTTTTGAGCGCGTGACATCCTATCTGCTTTTGCCAATTTCTCTTACATACCAAAGTCTGGTTTTCTATCAATCTTGCATCAAAGCATCTCTCTTATGTGGATTTCAAAACACTGGTGTGAACAGAAATAACAAATAGCTATATGCATACTACGCAGCATTGGTCAGTTCACAATTCTGGTGGAGCCCATCAAGCCCGGGATCAATGGGTGGAGCAATAAACTATCAATACTTTTAGTCAATTAAATAACGACATTTACATACGAATCATAATTTATAAATTTATATTTCATTAAGTTTTAATTACATTTTTTTAACCTTCAATTCTCATTAAATTTTTAATAATCGAAATGATTGTTTATCATTTATGATTATTTATAAAAAAAAATGATGAGTTGATATTTATTTTGATTTTTAAAATTTAAAACATCAACTTTCAAATTGAAAAAAAATATATATATATATATATGTGTGCAAATAAAATAATAATAATTTTTTTTTGAAAAAATTGAATTATTTTTTTGTAAAAAACTGAAAATTTTGTATCTATAAATGAGCATGATGATGGAACATTCATGTGAAAAACTAAAAATAAAAAATAAAAAATGAAAAATTGATAATATTCTCAGTTTTAAAACTGGAAAAAACTATTAATATTCCCGGTTTTATTGGATAGTTGAATCAAACCAATACGTAGAAGAGTAAAAACGTTTAATCTCATACTCTGTTTTTTTTATCAGTTAGTGAAACAATTATCTAGAACGTTGCTATGCAAAATTGATAATGTTCTTAATTTTAAAAATTGAGAAAAATTGATAATATTTTCAGTTTTACTAAATAAGACTTATTGGATCAAAAATCTTAAATAGAACCTAAGCTACAATAATATTTATAAATAAGATTTTTAGATAATTGACTCATTAAATAAAATCCATGGAAATGAAAGCAGAGATGTCATTACATCCACGTTTCCCTCATGAAAATAGACTCCAGTTTCTTATCTTAAACCAACAAAAAGAAATGAAAGTAGAAAAATCAAGTATTTTCTCATCCACATACATAAACCAAGGAGAAAACTACTCGTTGGTTATCAGATAAACGTATGCAAAAGGGGACGTGGCCGAGTTTTGTGGTTTTGGTGGATTGAGGCAAAACAAAACCACCCATTGGTTATCAGACCAAAAGATAGGGCTCTTATACTGTTTGGTTGAGGAATTTAGAAGGAGAAAAAAAAAGAAAAAAAGTGTGTGAAATTAGGTGAAATGTAAGTATATTTTATGCACATTTCACATAATTTTTTTCTTTCCCTTTCCAAATTTCTTCTCAAATCTCTCAACCAAATACAACGTTAATGCGGTAAAAACAAAGAATTACCAAATTTTCTCTTTCTCGGACTAGCTGAGTAAAGGTCACTCTTTCCTTTTCATTATTTTCTATTGTTTTAAAAAATAAGAAATTAATGCAAAAAAATTGAAGGGTTAGAAGGTGCTATGAAATAACTAAATAGTTTTATGTAAACCCAAGTTAATTTCAGCATTAAAGGAGACAAATCAATCAGGAAAGGAGCCATTTAGTTAAATTGAAGAGAGCAAATGATGTAAGAAACAATACATGTGATGGATGCAAAATTCATTAGATTTACTATCAAGCACAAGAAGTTAAACCCAACAAATAAGCAATCCTACAAATAAGGACATTTAAAAGGAAAAGAAAATAAAAGCCAAAAATTATATATATACATATATATGTATATAAGGCAGCTTCCAGGATTCCTGGTCTACATAAAAAATATCTACCCTGTTTGTAGCCCAAAAGAATATCTACCAACTCACTTAAGCTAAATGTCCACAAAAGAAGCACTTAAAACTTATCTCAGATTAGGATAGGTGCAATTAGCATGGCAAGTGATTCAAAATATCATGAAGGGGGACTATCATCTAAGATATTCTCAATAGGTGTTTCATTCACCAATTCAAATCCTGGAGAGAAATTAGGCTGTGTTTGGTTATGTTTTTGAAACTTAATTTCACACCTTGATTTGAGTATTGTGTTTAGTTAGAATTTTAAAAAATTGATTTTACACCCACTTTTGAAAACATATCTACCTGGTCATCCTCCCGGATATTCCCCGGACGTCCGGTCGGTTGATTGGAACAGTGTTTGTTTGTTTTTTTTTTTTACACTTATTATTTTTATATTTTAAATAAAAAATATATTAAAATTTTTTATGAGTTTTGAATAGAATTTGTGTTATGAGTTTGGTTATGAGTTGTAAGTTTTTTAGATAAATATCATAACTCATATCAAAAATTCCAGACTCAATTCAATACTCATTTTAAAACTCATAACCAAACAAATTTTTCACACTCAAATCATAATTTCAAAAATCATAAACTCAAAATACAACTTTATTCTCAAATCATAATTTTAAAACTCTATTAAACACTACATTACAACTTTATGAGCCAAACCAATCTTTTTACTGTCCCAAAAGCCCAGCTTGAGGTAAAATAACAACACTCACCAAATTACAAATTCTATGATGATTAATTTACCTTCCAGTAAATTAACCACATCTAGGGCAGATTATTCAATTCCCAAATTGAAAGTTAAATTTTTACATTTTTAATTTTCCATCCCTGTATTTGACAAGAATGCAATGACATGTAAACGCGTACAAAAGAAGAAAAGGTTAGCTGACGAATTTTGCACTTTGCACTTTAAGCTAGAGCCCACCAACATTATCTTCTTCAAAAATACTTTTATATATAGTAACACACTGCCTTCATCCATTCTCACATCATTCTTTATCTCTTCACAAAACCAAAAACAATACAACATGGCTTTGACACTCCGTTCTTCGACTTCTTTTATCAATTTAAAAGATACCAGAAGTTCCAAAACTCTTGATGACTTCTTCTCCGGCATGGTTTGTTTTGCACAAATCAGACCATCATGCCGTCTCCGAGCAAAGAGTTCAATGCAAGAAGCTCAACTCTTACGTGAACGGAGCTTGAACTTGGAAGATAACAGAAATGATAAGTGGGAGAAGCTTCACATGCTATCTGATACTCATGGAAAAAATGATTCCAGGGTACCGGTGTTTGTGATGCTGCCACTCGACACCATATCATTTGGGGGAAACTTGAACAAGCCACGAGCAATGAATGCCAGTTTGATGGCCTTGAAAAGCGCAGGAGTTGAAGGGGTCATGGTTGATGCTTGGTGGGGATTGGTAGAAAAAGATGGGCCTTTGAAGTATAACTGGGAAGGGTATGCTGAGCTTGTAAAGATGGTACAAAAGCATGGCTTGAAGCTCCAAGTTGTTATGTCCTTTCATCAGTGTGGTGGAAATGTTGGAGACTCTTGCAGGTATGACAGCATGTGCTCTTTTTTTCCATATAATGTATGAGAAAAGTTAGGGATCATGAAAAATCTTTCATGAAAATGATCATGAAAGAGTTATGATCTTTAGATTACCTTGATTAGTGTGTGGTGCTTTATTCTAAGTGTAATTCAAGGGTCACAAAGTTTTCATGATTATTTTCATGAAAATTTTTTCATGATACCTAACATTGCTGATAATTTATTGTTGGAAGATTATGGATGATTTTACGTACACTTTGTTTGGTTAGGGGATTTGGAGAGTGATTTGGAAAAAAAAAAGAGAAAAAATAAGTGAAATGAAAATAAAATATATCTATATTTTATCTAATTTCACACATTTTTTTCATTTCCATTTCCAAATCTCCCAACCAAACACAACATAAGTTTTTCCCTTTTCATCTCCAAATCTCCCAATCAAACACAGCATAAGTTTTTCTTTTTCATCTCCAAATCTCTCAACCAAACACCACATAAGTTTTTCCCTTTCCATTTACAAATCTCCCAGTCAAACACAGCATAAATTTTTCTCTTTTCATCTCTAAATCTCCCAACCAAACACAACATAAGTTTTTTCTTTCTATTTCTAACTCCCCTAACCAAACACAGCATAAGTTTTTCTCTTTTCATCTCCAAATCTTCCAACCAAACACAACATAAGTTTTTTCTTTCTATTTCTAACTCCCCTAACCAAACACAGCATAAGTTTTTCTCTTTTCATCTCCAAATCTCCCAACCAAACGCAGCATAAAAATCCTGAAGTGACTTTCCAGGATTCCTCTCTTTTCCAAAGAGAATAGCCTTGTATTAAATTGTTATAACTTTCTCAGTCTTCAATTTTCTCTAATGGGTCAAGTTAGTTTCACCTCCACTTTCATTTCCAGCATCTTCCTCCAAGGAAGAACCACTTTCACTGGGGAGTAACCTAATTGAAATTTTCGATAACCTTTTTAACATTAGATTTTCTTTTCTGGATAAATTGCTCATAAATTTTTATCATTTCCAGAGAGAGTAATCCAGCTTTAAATTGTGATAACCTGTTTTTGTATTCAATTTTCAGTATTCCTCTACCCCCATGGGTGCTTGAAGAAATCAGCAAAAATTCAGACCTTGTGTATACAGACAGATCAGGCCGGAGAAATCCTGAATATATCTCCTTGGGCTGTGATTCATTACCAGTGCTTATGGGAAGAACGCCCATTCAGGTCTACTCTGATTACATGAGAAGCTTCAGTGAGAGATTCAAGGATTACCTAGGAGAGGTTATTGTGGTAAGGATTAATTTTCGTATCGCTTATCATGATGTTAATTTTGAAGGTGTCGAAACCAATTATAATAATCAACAATTGAAAATATATATATTATATTATTTTGCAAGAAATTCGAAAGCAACAACAATAAAATTCAGATCTACTCAAATCAGTATTAAAAAAAATAAAAAGAAAGAAAAGAAAATACATGGTTCTTGTGTCTTTGATGTGTTTTTCTTTTCTTTTAGTTATTTACTTGTTCATTCAAATTCACTTCTTAATTCATTTATTCTTTTTATGGCCAAGTGACAGATCATATTATTTTTATTTTTTGGTGTCAAGTAATGGAAGACTACCAAACCTCAAACCATTTTTTGAACCCTTGGCCTTATCAAGAAGTGTTTTTTAGGCCAACACCCTAGCAATTTGCGGCTGGATTACTCTCTGTGGATCATGATCCAAGAGGTTATCACAATTTAATGGATCATGTTTGGAAGTCCATGTAACCTTTACGCTGTGTTTGGTCGGAGAATTTGAGGAGGGATTTGGAAAAGAAAAGGAAAAAGTTAGGTGAAATGTGAATAAAATATACTTACATTTCACTTACTTTCACACACATTTTCCCTTTTCATTTCCAAATTCCTCTCCAAATCCCTCAACCAAACATAGCATTAAACTGTGTTAAAAAATACAGCTTGGATTGCAAGGGCTTTGATCAATTAACATGGTCTGTCCTTGAAAATTCTCACAATTTTTTTTTTTTTTTTTTTTTGTGATAAATAAAATTTATTACGAAAGCATCGATCCAAAAGAATACAAGACAAACAAACCCCAAAAACAGGGGACCTAACCAACTAGGAAGCACATAAATTGGGATCTGACATTTCCCGCCACCCAAATAAGTGATCATCAGATTTAATCAGTCACCTGGTGTTGGCACAGTAGAACCTACAAGGACTATGTGATTCAAATAGTGGACCACCAACAATCTTAGAACCAGGGTTAAAAATATCCCATTTGGGAACACAGTTCAAATTCAATTTTTTGAGAATTGAGTTTTTTGTTTTTAGTAAATATTTTTAAAATTTTAAGTATTTTTTTATTTTTTTCAGATGCACCCTATCTAAAAAGTAAAATATTTGTGAAAAAATATTTTACAAAATTAATAAATATACAAAAAAAAAATAAAAAATAAAAAATACTAAATTTTTATATTTTTTTTGTATTTTTAGTATTTAGTTAATTTTTTAAAGATTTTTTCACATAAATTATACTTTTTAAGTATATTTATGTTAGGTGTGTATAAAAATTAAAAAAATTGCTTAAAATATTAAAAAATTTAGTAAAAACAAAAAAGTACAAACAACAAGAAAATAGAATTTTCTGAAAAGTGTATTAAAAAAACTGGAAACAAACATGGTGATATTCTCCTTTCATTTTCATTTCCACAGATACGGATATAACTTCTTTTAGCTTTAGAAACTCAAATTCTATTTCTACTGCAGGAAACTCAAGTTGGGATGGGCCCTTGTGGAGAGCTCAGATATCCATCCTATCCAGAAAGCAATGGAACTTGGAGGTTTCCTGGCATTGGAGAATTTCAGTGCTATGACAAGGTAGCTCCTTGCAACTGCAAGTGCATTATTTCATCTATGATGCCCCCAAAATTGAATCATATTTTCACCCCCTTTGTAGCATTTGCTCTTCATGAATTTTACTTACGGAAAAAAACACAAAAAAAAAAAACAAAAACAAAACAAAACAGACTGATGGCCTATAGTTTAAAAACCTTTGATCAAATGATCATTACTGTGCGTTTATTGTAGGCTAGGAACTAAAGCATCATCTAACTAAATATGTAATCATAGTATCAATAAGTCAATAAAACAGTTCTTGTATGTAATTTTTTTCTAAGCAAGCTACTTTCAAAACAGTACATGAGGGCTTCACTGCAAGCATCTGCAGAGGCAATTGGGAAGAAAGACTGGGGAACAAATGGGCCTCATGATTCCGGCCATTACAACCAATTCCCAGAAGATACTGCGTTCTTCCGCAGGGATGGAACTTGGAACAATGAGTATGGACAATTTTTCCTAGAATGGTATTCTGGGATGCTTCTAGAACACGGCGACAGAATCCTAGCAGCCGCAAAAGGAATATTCCAAGGAACCGGAGCAAAATTATCTGGAAAAGTAGCTGGGATTCATTGGCACTATAGAACTAGATCCCATGCAGCCGAACTAACTGCAGGATACTATAATACTAGGCATCACGATGGTTACCAACCAATAGCACAGATGATGAGTAAACACGGAGTCGTACTGAACTTCACATGCATGGAAATGAGAGACAGGGAACAGCCAGAAAATGCAAACTGCTCACCAGAAGGGTTAGTTCAGCAAGTAAAGATGGCAACTAAAACTGCACGAACAGAACTTGCTGGAGAGAACGCATTGGAGAGGTATGATGCAGGTGCATATGCACAAGTTTTGGCCACAAGCAGATCAGATTCTGGAAAAGGATTGTGTGCATTCACGTATTTAAGATTGAATAAGAGCTTGTTCGAAGGGGACAATTGGAGGCACTTGGTGGAATTTGTGAAGAACATGTCGGAAGGCGGTCGGAGCACAAGACTTCCAGAGAGCGACTCAAGCAGAACAAACCTTTACATTGGATTCTTAAAAGAGAACAATGTGAAGAAGACCAAGGAGGCTGCTCTTGTGTAAAGATATGTATGCATGTTCATGTATGATGATTAAAATACATACTATACCAGCAGAAGAAGAGAAGGGATTGAAGAACTCATATATTTAATTGGACAGACTTAGCTAGGCTTTGGCGATGGTTCACAACAAAAATAGAATAAAATTGCATTTCTATCTTCAGATCCAGAAAGGAGAAAGCTTTAACATGCTGCTATCACTAAAATCCTGCTTGTGAAGTTGAAACGGGCTCACCTTTATGAGGGTGCTTTGCTGGCCCAAGGAAACTTCATCCATAGTGTTTTAAAAAAGATTTTTAATGAGTATTCTTTTTTTTTTTTGGTGATGAGCAATTTTTAATGAGATTTGTTCTTGATTACCATTTAATTAATGCTTTTTGCTATTTGTAATATTTGTCCGAATAAAGAGTGCTTGCAGATAAACACTGTCAACTTGCAAATTCAAATGTTACATAAGCACAACTATACATGTTCCATTAGGAATCATGGCTAGTGGTATCAACCAACACCAAGATGTTGTAACCATGAACCAGCATAACTACTGTCACGACCCAAACCCGCCCCTATGGGTTTAATACCGTAACCGGCCAGTAATCCGTGATTACCGAAGGCCTGCTTAACAGTAAAGATAGTAATACAGAGTACAGGGGCTGGCGGAAGCCAAAACAGTAATAAAGGATGTCCAATGAGCTGTGACAGTATGTATGCAAAAAGACTTTTCTGTAACATATTCACATTCATAAGCAAAACATATACACACCATATGTACAACATTCAGATTAGGGACCAAATCCCTAATTAGCACAGTACAGTACAAGTCTTATACAGTATTACAGAACAGAAGCAAAAAGGTGAACTGAGACACTCCAAAAGCCCTGACTTGGACTGACATGGAATCTCGAAGTGAGGCGCGATGGTTGGCTTGACAAAAAGGGGGCTAACCCAACGCTCTTAACTCCGATCCAATGCCTGGACACCTACATATAAATATAAATAGTGAGTTAAAACCCAGTAAATAACAATTGTATAAAGAGATTAAGAATGAATGTCCTTTCAGTAAATAAACAGTCATATCAATCGCTTAGAAACCATAGCAGTCATATGTGGTGCATCCCATAGCAAAATAGTACAGTAGTCTTAACAAACCGAACAGTCAGTTGATGGTCATCATAACAGTAAACAGTAGTGGTTCCAAACATGGGAATTGACAGAGATCTCTGTGACAGTAGCAGTAACAGTGTAGTAACAGTAAATTGCTATGGATGCCACGAATACAGTTTACAAATAGGACAAACATTCATTCATTAAGCAATAACGTTTCAGTAAACAGAACAGTTGATCATTCAGAAAATATTCGTAATTGAACATATCTTTACAACATTGTTACTCACAGAGCACTGAGCTATAAGCAGCTAATGAGCGTCCTCGGATGCCAACCATACACAGTTACAGAACGAATACACACTAAGTTACACACTGGGGGAATCAACAACTTAGTCCCTATCTTGACTCGGTGTGGTTCTACATCAAAAGCCTCATTAAGATGCCTTAAACTAGGCCTAGGAATGCCTAGGATGAAATGAGGATGCAAAGATGTACTTTAAAACACTTTTCAAAATTTTCAGAAAACAGGGGTCCCGCTCGAGCGTGGCTTCCTACGCTCGAGCGGACATGCAGACAAAGGATCTCCGCTCGAGCGTGACTTACTTCGCTCGAGTGGACTGTAAACTCAAGCAAAAGTACTGGATGCATGCGATTCACGCTCAATGGGCGCTCGACCTCCGCTCGAGCGTGTGACACAAGTCCTCCCTCGCTCGAGCGGACTGTAAACACATAAAAAGTACTGGATACACGCATTTCACGCTCGAGCGTTACTTTCTCCGCTCGAGCGGGATGCATGTACTTAGAGTGTACGCTCGAGCGTGAAGTATTACACTCGAGCGTAGGTCCAAAATCTGGAATTTCCAGATTGAACCTCGAAGCTCAAATTCAACATTAAAGGCATCAAGTTCAATTCTTTTGGGCCAATTTTTTGGAAAACACTTTAAAACTCATAATATAACATGTTTCAAAGATCAACTTGCAAAATCAAAACCCAAAGGTAGTTCAATTAAACACAAATCCAAACAAAACTTCATGAACATAATGTATATGTAACATGCAAGTGTTCAATTGAAACCAAAGCTTCAAATACTTGGTCAAATGAGTCAATTCACCCAAAAACATGATGAATTCATGGACCATAGCTAGAACATAGACATGCATGTGAGGATTTCCATGAATTCAACCTCAAAACTCAACAATGTGTACATGCATGCATGATTTAGCTACTCAAATCAACTCTTTAAACCAATTCTTGACTTAGATCACTAATGACTCATGAACCATGCAATAACTAACTTGAATTCATAAACTAAAGGATAAATATCCTACCTTAGGTCCTCAATTTCAAGTCTAGAAGCTCAATTATGCAATCTACTCTTCAATTCTTCTAATTCTCCAAGCAACACTTGTTAAAACCAAAGCTCTCCTACTCTCCCTCTCTTGCTCACGGTTTTGGTCTCAAGAAGGATGATGAAATGATGTATGGAATGTACTAATTAAGTCCCAAACAAGTGTATAGGAAATGGCCACTCAATGGCAAAATTGCAATAAACTCCAACTAATGTAACTTAGCTTATTTAATCTAATTTAATCATTCCAAATCAAATTTAAATTAAACTTACCATAAAATCACATAAATTCTAATTAACATAAAACACCAATCAATTTCTGATTCGGTCGCCGATAGGACCTTCAATTCGCAATTCAAAAATAAAACATGAACAGATCATTTAATGACTAACAGATAGAAATGCATTTAAAACAGTATACTCTTGCAATCAATTCAGAATCACAGTCAAATCAGTTACTTATCATTCTCAGTCACAGTTTAGCATTAATCAGAGGTGAGGGTTGTTACAGTTTTCCCCCCTTAAAAGAGTTTGGCCCACCAAACTCGGATTACCTTCATTTTAGTAGAACACTGGATTCAGGGAGAACAGTTCAGGATATCTCTTCAACATATCATCTTCTTTTTCCCAAGTGGCATAAGTGCCACCATGGTTTTGCCAATCAACTTTCACTAGTGGGATTTCTTTGATCCTCAACTTCTTCATTCGACGGTTTACAATTTGAATAAGCCGTTCTTCATAAGTGTAGTCATCACTCAATACCACACGTGTAGGCTCAATAACATTGGAAGGGATCCCGAAGATAATCCTTCAGCATAGAAATATGGAAGACACTGTGCATATACTCCATTCCAGGAGGAAGTGCTACTTGATACGCCACCGGATTTATCTTCTCAATGATTTCATACGGCCCGGCATATCTCGGTGCTAGCTTACCCTTGACTCAAAGGCGAGTCTGGAACTTTTATCGGTGTCACTTTTACGAAAACATGACCACCTACTTCATATTCCTTGTCTCGTCTTCGGACATCCGCATAACTTTTCTGTCGGTTTTGTGCGGTTTTCAATCTTTGCTGAATCAGTTTTACCTTTTCCGTAGTCTCCTGTACAATCTCGGGCCCAAGCAAAGGCCCATCTCCTACTTCTGCCCAGCAGATAGGAGATCGACATTTCCTGCCATATAAAGCCTCGAAAGGTGCCATCCTAATACTCGAGTGGAAGCTGTTGTTGTAGGCAAATTCAGCTAAAGGTAGATGACTTTCCCAATTTCCTTGGAAATCAAGAACACACATCCGCAATAAATATTCCAGAGTCTGGATGGTTCTTTCCGACTGGCCATCTGTCTGAGGATGATATGCACTACTCAGTGTCAATTCGGTACCCAATGTTGTCTGTAGGCTTTGCCAAAATCTCGATGTAAACTTCAAGTCCCTATCAGAAACAATGGACACAGGCACTCCATGCAATCTAACAATCTCATCACTATAAATTATAGCCAATTTGTCCGCATTGTAAATTGTTTTGATAGGTAAGAAGTGAGCAGATTTAGTCAATCTATCAACAATAACCCAAATTGAGTCCATACCTTCACTGGAGCGAGGTAAACCAACAATGAAATCCATAGTGATATGTTCTCATTTCCACTCCGGTATTGGTAAGGGTTGCAGTAAGCTTGCGGGTCGTTGATGTTCAGCTTTAACTTGTTGGCAATGAAGACATTTCGATACAAAATTAGCGATCTCTTTCTTCATTCCCGGCCACCAGAAATTCAGTTTCAAGTCTTGATACATTTTCGTATTTCCCGGATGGATGGAAAGTTTCAAATGGTGGCCTTCTTGCAAAACTCGTCTTTTCAATTCAGAATCGTTCGGTACGCACAATCTTCCCTGAAATTTCAACACATTGTTCTCAAATTTAAAGTCCGGCCTCGGTTTGGATTCTCGTTCATCAATGATCTTTTTCAAAAAATCATTTTGCTGTTATTTCTCTTTGATTTCTTTAATAATGCTGGTTGGGCAGAGATAGCAGCTAATGTTCCACCTTGTTCACGCAAAACAATTTCAACCTCAAATTTTTCAAGGTCACATAGCAATTCTTTCTGCCCGGTGAGTAGACAGGCTAAATTTCCTACTGATTTCCGACTCAGTGGATCGGCAACGGTGTTAGCTTTTCCCGGATGGTACAAAATTTGCAAGTCAAAATCTTTTATCAGTTCTAACCATCTCCACTGCCTCATGTTTAATTCTTTCTGTGTAAAGAAGTATTTCAAACTCTTGTGGTCTGTGTACACTTCGCATGTTGCCCCATATAGGTAGTGACGCCAGATTTTCAATGCAAATACCACTGCGGCAAGTTCTAAGTCATGGGTCGAGTAGTTCTTTTCATGCGGTCTCAGTTGTCGGGAAGCATATGCAATAACTTTACCATTCTGCATCAAAACACATCCCAAACCCTTATAAGAAGCATCACTAAATATGGTAAATCCATCCATACCTGAGGGTAAGGTAAGAATCGGTGCAGTCACAAGTCGAGTCTTTAACTCTTGAAAAGCTGATTCCCTTTGATCGGTCCAGTCAAATGGTTTTTCTTTTTGAGTCAACTGAGTCAATGGTAGGGCAATTTTGGAAAAATCTTTTACAAACCTTCTGTAGTACCCGGCTAAGCTTAGGAAGCTTCGAACTTCAGTAACATTAGACGGTCTGGGCCAATTCACTACTGTCTCAATCTTCTGTGGGTCAACTGAAATGCCATCCTTATTGATCACATGTCCCAAAAACATTACATTGTCGAGCCAAAATTCACACATTGTCAGTTTTGCATACAGTTTCTGTTCTCTTAGGGTCAGTAAGGCAATTCTCAAATGATGTTCATGTTCTTCTGTGCTTTTGGAGTATATCAAAATGTCATCTATGAAAACAACTATAAATTCATCGAGGAATGATTTGAAAATTCTGTTCATAAGGTCCATAAATACAGCAGGTGCATTAGTAACTCCGAAAGGCATAACAAGAAATTCATAATGTCCATACCTCGTTCGAAAGGCAGTCTTTTCAATATCCCCTGGTTTGACTTTCAATTGGTGGTATCCGGATCTATGGTTAATTTTAGAGAAAACCTAGGTACCCTGTAACTGGTTAAACAAATCGTCAATACGAGGCAATGGATATTTGTTTTTCACTGTTACCTTGTTCAGTTCACGATAGTCAATGCAAAGTCTCAGTGAGCCGTCTTTCTTTTTTACAAACCAAACTGGAGCGCCCCACGGTAAAGTACTGGGCCTGATGAACTTCTTATTTAACAGTTCCTGTAGTTGAATTTTCAGTTCTTTCAGTTCGGTAGGTGCCATTCTGTACAAAGCTTTGGAAACTGGCTGTGTACCCGGAATCACATCGATGGTGAATTCAATGTCCCTGTCAATCAAATCCCCTGGCAAATCATCGGGAAAAACATCTAGGAATTCTCTGACTATAGGAATACTGTCCACATTAGCTTTAGCATCAGTAGGTACAGTCAATATACAACATAGATACCCTTTACATCTCTTCTTAATTAGTTTAAATGTTTTCATAGATGAAATCAGATATGGGGGAGGTACTACTCCAACTCCATTAAACACAAATTCAGGCAATCCAGGTGGACGGAAAGCAACTTGTTTTGTTACACAGTCTATGGTAGCATAATATTTTGTTAACCAGTCCATTCTCAATATCACATCGAAATGATCGATATTCAAAGGCAGTAAATCAATATACAAGTGCACATCCCCAACAATAATTTCGCATACAGGGTACATATAAGCACATGTCATGGATCTCCCAACGGGTAAAGATACAGCTAACAAATAATTCATGGGTTCCAACGATCTATTTAGTTTTCGTGAAAAAGCATGCGAGACATATAAATGTGTAGACCCCGAATCAATCAGAACATAAGCATTTTGAGCACAAATTGAGAGTATACCTGACACAACGGTCTCGATATTCTGCACATCTCCTGATACAAGTGCGAACACTCGGCCTTGTCTTAGAGGCTCCTTTCCGGTAGCTTTGGGGTTGGGTTTCGGTGGAGCAATTGATGCTGCTGCGCTAGCTGCAGCTTTACTATTGCCTTGAGCAATGGAAAATCTTTAACCATGTGGTCCACCTTGCCACACTTGTAACAAGCACCCGAGATTTTATAACAAACCCCTTTATGTCTCTTACCACATTCTGAACAGGGCGGTATGGAGCCACTTCCCTAACTAGAACTAGTTGTTGACCCTGTATTCTGCTTTTTGTTCGATGAATTATTTCGGCCTTTCTTGAACTTAAAGCCTTGTCTCCTACCGCGTCATTCAGTTCCCGGTGTTTCAGCCTGTTTCAGTGCCTCGATGTTCGACTTGGCTATTATTGCTCGGTCAAGAACATCTACATATTTCAGTAGTTTCAGAACATTGATTTTGTCAAGTATTTCAACATTAAGGCCGCCTTCAAACTTTCTGGCCTTTTTGTAATCAGTGTCCACCATGTGTGGTGCATATCTGGCGAGTTCAATAAACTTTGATTCATACTCTGCCACTGACATAGTACCTTGTTTCAATTGCTCAAATTCAATTACTTTTCGATCCCTGACACACCGGGGGAAGTATTTCTCAAAGAAAGTTTCTTTAAATTGAGCCCAAGTCATAGCAGTATTGGTATCACGGACAAGCATCTACCACCTTCTGGCCTCTTCTTGTAAAGTGAAGGTAGCCAATAGCACCTTGTGTGCTTCAGAACATTGAAACACTTCGAACAATTTCTCGGTTTCTAGAACCCAGGCTTCGGCTTTTAATGGTTCAAGGCCTCCTTGAAATGATGGCGGTTTCATCTTACTGAACTTCTGTGTCAGAGCAATTATATCATCATTAACGGGTGGCTCTGGTTGTACTGGAGGGGGTGGGGGCTATTGGTTCTGTTGTTGTCTTAGACTCTCAGTCAAAAGTTCCACCATTCTCTCCAACCTTGCCATTCTTGCCACAGATGATTCAGACTCATCGGCATTTCTTGCGTTATCTATTTCACTATAGGCAATTATGGCAATAATAAACATAGGTAATTGCATACTTTAAACATATTAACACATTAGCACATATATTCATGCATGGCCACACACACCTTTCATGCTCATGCAATGCCCTAATTATTTTTCTAGGACATCCTATAGCTCATTTGGACGCATACGTGCAGTATAACTTGTGGTTTAGTATCGCTCTGATACCACTCTGTCACGACCCAAATCCGCCTCTATGGGTTTAGTACCGTAACCGGCCAGTAATCCGTGATTACCGAAGGGCCTGCTTAACAGTAAAGATAGTAATACAGAGTATAGGGGCTGGCGGGAGCCAAAACAGTAATAAAGGATGTCCAATGAGCTGTGACAGTCTGTATGCAAAAAGACTTTTCTGTAACATATTCACATTCATAAGCAAAACATATACACACCATATGTACAACATTCAGATTAGGGACCAAATCCCTAATTAGCACAGTACAGTACAAGTCTTATACAGTATTACAGAACAGAAGCAAAAGGGTGAACTGAGACACCACAAAAGCCCTGGCTTGGACTGACATAGAACCTTGAAGTGAGGCGCGATGGTTGGTTTGACAAAAAGGGGGCTAACCCAACGCTCTTAACTCCGATCCGGTGCCTGGACACCTACATATAAATATAAACAGTAAGCTAAAACCCAGTGAATAACAATTGTATAAAGAGGTTAAGAATGAATGCCCTTTCAATAAATAAACAGTCATATCAGTCGCTTAGAAACCATATCAGTCATATGTGGTGCATCCCATAGCAAAACAGTACAGTAGGTCTTAATAGACCGAACAGTCAGTTGATAGCCATCATAACAGTAAACAGTAGTGGTTCCAAACATGGGAATCGACAGAGATCTCTGTGACAGTAGCAGTAACAGTGTAGTAATAGTAAACTGCTATGGATGCCACGAATACAGTTTACAAATAGGACAAACATTCATTCATTAAACAATAACGTTTCAGTAAACAGAACAGTTGATCATTCAGAAAATATTCGTAATTGAACATATCTTTCCAACATTGTTACTCACAGAGCACTGGGCTATAAGCAGCTAATGAGCGTCCTCGGATGCCAACCCTACACAGTTACAGAACGAACACACACTAAGAGTTGGTTTGGGATGTTCTAAAAAAGTGCACTTTTTGACTTATTGGCTTATATGGGTTGGGTTTGGGTTGGGTTTGATGTGATGTGTTAGAGAGATGATGTGATTTAAATAAGATGATGTGATTTAAATAGGATAGTGACTTTTTGACTTTTTGTATTATTTAGTAGATGCCAAACTTGGCCTAAGTTACACACTAGGGAATCAACACCTTAGTCTCTATCTTGACTCGGTGTGGTTCTACATCAAAAGCCTCATTAAGATGCCTTAAACTAAGCCTAGGAATGCTTAGGATGAAATGAGGATGCAAAGATGTACTTTAAAACACTTTTCAAAATTTTCAGAAAACAAGGGTCCCGCTCGAGCATGGCTTCCTACGCTCAAGCGAACATGCAGACTAATGATCTTCGCTCGAGCGTGACTTACTTCGCTCGAGCGGACTGTAAACTCAAGCAAAAGTACTGGATGCATGCGATTCACGCTTGATGGGCGCTCGACCTCCGCTCGAGCGTGAGACACTAGTCCTCGCTCGAGCGTGCATTCCCTCGCTCGAGCGGACTGTAAACACATAAAAAGTACTGGATACACGCATTTCACGTTCAAGCATTACTTTCCCCGCTCGAGCGGGATGCATGTACTCAGAGTGTACGCTCGAGCGTGAAGTATTACGCTCGAGCGTGGGTCCAAAATCTGGAATTTCCAGATTGAACCTCCAAGCTCAAATTCAACATTAAAAGCATCAAGTTCGATTCTTTTGGGCCAATTTTCTGAAAAACACTTTAAAACTCATAATATGACATGTTTCAAAGATCAACTTGCAAAATCAAAACCCAAAGGTAGTTCAATTAAACACAAATCCAAACAAAACTTCATGAACATAATGTATATGTAACATGCAAGTGTTCAATTGAAACCAAAGCTTCAAATACTTGGTCAAATGAGTCAATTCACCCAAAAATATGATGAATTCATGGACCATAGCTAGAATATAGACATGCATGTGAGGATTTCCATGAATTCAACCTCAAAACTCAACAATGTGTACATGCATGCATGATTTAGCTACTCAAATCAACTTTTTAAACCAATTCTTGACTTAGATCACTAATGACTCATGAACCATGCAATAACCAACTTGAATTCATAAACTAAAGGATAAATATCCTACCTTAGGTCCTCAATTTCAAGTCTAGAAGCTCAATTATGCAATCTACTCTTCAATTCTTCTAATTCTCCAAGCAACACTTGTTGAAACCAAAGCTCTCCTACTCTCCCTCTCTTGGTCACGGTTTTGGTCTCAAGAAGAATGATGAAATGATGTATGGAATGTACTAATTAAGTCCCAAACAAGTGTATAGGAAATGGCCACTCAATGGCAAAATTGCAATAAACTCCAACTAATGTAACTTAGCTTATTTAATCTAATTTAATCATTCCAAATCAAATTTAAATTAAACTTATCATAAAATCACATAAATTCTAATTAACATAAAACACCAATCGATTTCTGATTCGGTCGCCGATAGGACCTTCAATTCGCAATTCAAAGATAAAACATGAACAGATCATTTAATGACTAGAAATGCATTTAAAACAGTATACTCTTGCAATCAATTTAGAATCTCAATCAAATCAGTTACTTATCATTCTCAGTCACAGTTTAGCATTAATCAGAGATAAGGGTTGTCACAACTACCTACATGAATCAACCCATTTCACAAAATGTTTTACCCATTAGCTAACTAAGTTACCAACAGATATTAATAGTACTATTACATGCTCGGGTTCAAATCTACCTACTAGATCAAACACCGTCTTCAACAATCTCCCTCCTCTCCTCCCAACCAGCAAAGAGGTGCTCGTGGCCCAAAAAAGGTGAAAAATGCAATAAGCAATACACAAATTGTCCATGCCAAGCATAAATGTAAATTGGTAGTAGAAACCAGTGTCGTCAAAATCGTATGACACGTGATACATATCGTATTGTATGGAAAAAGATACGTATCGTGGACTCGTATCGTTGGTGACTTGAATCGTGAGATACGTTTCTATATTGTACAATTCTGTATCGTATCATGATTTTTTTTTTTTTTGTGAATAAGTCATAAAATAAAACAAGAAAACTAATAAGAATATAAGGGATGTACCCCACGCCCTACCAAAGCTATACAAAACAAACCAACTAAAACATTTTTGCTAGCATATATCTAGCTAGCACAACAAAAACAAGCCTATCAATGTTATGTTTTCCATAGCAGCCACATACACCATGTTCAGTAGCATTATCTAGCTAGCAGATTGGCTTGCCTCCATAAACCATGTTCAGTAGCACATACAACAAGAAGCCTATCATTGTTATGTTTTCCATAGCAGCCACATACACCAATATACATGGAACCAAAAGATTAAGAAAATAAAATAAGACCCCAAGCACAATCCGCAAGGGAATAGGTAGAAGCCTTAGAACATAAGCATAAAACCAATCGGAATTCAGCTCCATACCTCCTATCCATATGTGTAGCACCATCAAAATAAAAAGGACAACTGTCAAGCACACTCCATGCATTCAACTGGCGCAGATTGCTGCCTAGCTCAAGTTTGCATTCCTCATAACTTTATTTTTTCAAGTTTCAGCATGACCTGTTAAGACCATCCAAACAGATCCAACCAAATGAAACCAAATGAGTAATAACCTGCAGCAAAACTCACACATTTTGGCCACTGAATCACTCAACCCACATAGAAAGCAGTACTCCGAAATGATAGCAGGTGAGTAACAGAAAAATACTCCAATTCAACAAACAATTTAGGGCTTCCTTCACTTGACCCACAATGAAAAAATTCCCTGTAATAAGTACCAGCCATAAGTACTGATGTAGGCCGAAACGTACCATATTGAAGCCGCTTAAGTTACATTTATAATCTTTGAATTTTGTTTATTTGGTAGAAATGATGTGTTTTGTGCACTTGTACAAATTTGGCAGGCAACACGCAAATTCAAGCAAAAAGTGGCGTAAAAGCAGATTCTCCGTGCGAGTGGTGACAATTCCCGGCCTGCCACCTCACCACATGTGCGGCCAGACCTCACCATACATGCCGCCTACCACCGCTCGAGCAGAAATCAGGGCCGCTCGAGCGGCCCACCTAGGGTTGCGTGCGCAAAAATTTCATTCTATTCTACTGGGAATAAAAGGAAGAAAAGAGACTGCTCTTAGGGTTTGAAAAGATTTCAAAGAAAATGAGAGGCTAGGGTTTGAAGAGAAGGGATTCTCAAGCTTCAAGGATCATTTCATGAAGGTTTCTTCTTCTTCTACTTCTTTCCACTCCTCCATGAGTGGCTAGGCTCCTATTTCTAGGGTTTTAATGAAACCCTAGCCAAGTAAATAAGTTTTTTTTTTTGGTTTTCTTTTATTTAATGGTTTGAACAATTGTATGGTTCTCAAGAAGTTTTCAAATATATTTTTTCATTATTTCTTCAAGTATTCTTCTTTCTGTGATTGTTGAATGTTTCTCATGCAATGATTTTTTGTGCTTTCATGTTCAAGGTATGAGACAAGCCATATTACGAGGGATAATTCGTGTTGCCATCCTAGTTTAGAGCAAACGACTCGTACTACGTGAGATGGTTCGTGCCTATACATTAAATGTGTTAGTTTTCTTAATTAATAATTTAAACTTGTACTTACGAAGTATTATTTGGTTCGAACCGTAAGATAATTGATTTTCAAATTGAAACCGTGTTTATGTAACTAGTGGTGAATTCATTAATCTTGGTTTTTTCCAAAATAAGTAATTTCATCTTTATTTATAATTGCTAGTTTATTCGCTTTGTTTAATTTAATTATCATTAGGTTATGAACAGTCATCTATTTCATCAAAATTAATTTAGGAATTTAACAATTAAATTAGTTTAATTTCCCGTTTGTCCCTGCGGATCGATACTTGAACTTACCACTATTCTAAAGAATTTGGTACAGTTTAGTATTTATTTTTGGTGTGTGAAACAACCCATCAAATACCTGCAGTAAACAGTTAGAAAGGTTTTGAAACTAATTCACTCAACCCACAGCTTACAACACTCACTCAATATATAAGGGCACACTATCTCTCAACCCACCATCTCTATAAAGGAACTAGATTGGCAATTTGCACAACAACTTGTTAGTTATAAACATTTAAAACAGTAAACCGCACTATATGGCTCACATCACTTGACCCTCCTGTATAACCCTCAAAAGCAACACTAAACCCTCATTTGGTTTCTCCCCAACACTCAACCCTCAAAAAGTTACCCTCCACTCAAATTTATAATGGTAGTTGGAAGCCTCAATTCTTGCTAAAACCAAGCATCAGTTGGTGAATTCTTAATGTTCTTCAAAACCAAACATCTGTACCTGATCAACCTAATAATGATCTTTATGACAACCTCTTCAGGTTTTCCTTTCTTTATTAAACACCCTGTTATTTCTCTCCAACCAAATATGATAAACAGTGCAGCAGAAACCAAGCTTTTTAAGAATAGTAGCTAGAGATTTACCCTTGCAATCTCTTGCCACCACATCCACCCAATCAGTCCAGCTACTACAAGTCCAGTTCACATTGCATTTTCTGAGGATGGCATCCCAAACTCTAGAAGAAAATGGGCAGTGGAAGAACAAATGATCATGATCTTCCCCATTATAACCACGCAGAGGACATATGGGGGCAGGGTTGATATATAGAGTCTACCAAGGATAGCCATCCACACAATAAAGCTGGCTCTAGGTATAGAATGTGGGCCCCAGAGCAGTCCAGCCCATTGGTTCTTAGGCTACTTAGTTCTCCATTGCTACCAAGAGACCCAATACTAAATTTACCTATGAAGCACAGATACTTCAAAAAGGGTGACGTATCCGTATCGGATACGTATCAGATACCGATACTCCTCGGATACTCGCGGATACGTATCAGATACTTCTTAAAAGTATCGGATACTTCTTAATTAATTTTTTATTAATTTTGAAGTATCGGATACTTAGTTTTGAAGTGTCGGATACTCGAAGTTACATATTACTTATAATATTTTGTTTAGTTCTTTGATAAGAGGAATATAGTGAGAGTTAAAGTAATAGAATTTGTCAAATTGATGTATCCTTGTTGTCTCTCTCACTTCTCTCTTGCTTTGTCACTCTCTCACGCTTCTTCTCTCTGCTCTCATTCTTTTTTTGGTGTTGGCATATAAGGATGATGTTTAATTTGCATTTTTTTTTTTTGCTTTTAGTTTTGGATGTTTTATGAATGTTTGAGCACTTTTAGGTTAATAAGAATCCCTCTCTTTATTTATTAATTTACTTTAAGTTTTATTTTTATGCATATTACATTATTAAAATTATAAAAAAAAAAATTTATGAATGTATCCCCACTGTACCCGTATCATACTTTTTCAAATTTTGATATATCGCCATATCCACATCCCCATTTCACCGTATCCGTATCCGTGCTTCCTAGGCTATCATTGATGACTTAAAAAAGTATATTTACTGAAATTTTCATTTAAGAATGGTTTTTTAGCTTTAGCTAAGGTCTTGTGATATTCACTGATGAAGGGGAACAAGTTGAAACTATTGATCTTGAAGACTCTTAGTTTTATAGGAATCTTTCTTCTTTATCAAGTTGTCTTTTGCTTTAGGTTTTATTTTTATGCATACTGCATTACTAAAAATTGTTAAAATAATATTTTTTACGAACGTATCCCCACCGTACCCGTATCCTAGTTTTTCAAATTTTATCGTATCGCCGTATCCTGTATCCGTATCCGTGCTTCCTAGAAATTTACCATCACAAGTAGGAACCCAAATGCTTTGCCCACCCTAAACAAAGAAGGAGTCAAATCAAGAGGAGTGTTAGAAATGAGCTCTTGCACCTCCCAAGAGGACTCATTAGGCCACCTCCACCTAGTATAAAAAACAATGGACCTCAGCCAATAGCAATGTCAAAAATGAGCCTATCCCCATACTTATCCCCAAGAGGACTTAATGGATGCCAATTGTCATATCAGAGGAAAGTTTGCTCACCAGAGCCTATCAAACATTTGATCAAAGGGTATGAAAGGACTCTAAGAGACAGCAATTTCCTCCAAACCCAATTGTCATACCAGCAATATTGTGATTCAACTCATATTGCACGATTAATTAATTTTTACATTCTTTTTCACCTTTGGCCCCATTAGCTACTTTTCTCACTATTAATCACCATAGCTAACACTCATTGAATAGTCATGAACTATATTATCAAAATATCCCATACAAAGGAGAGCCAAATTCAAAAGAAATCACAAGAAAAAATGACTGCCATATTTCTTTTGCTACAAGAAATTAAATTACTATTATGAATCTAATTTGATTGAATTTGTATATACCTTATTCACCAATTTGGTCATTAGTTATATGATTTAGTAGTTTATTTTTTGTAGTATTTTTTTATCTATATTTATATATGTTAATGCATCTTATGATACATGATATGATACGATACATGATACACAAAAGTGATACAATGATACACAATACGCATCATGATTCGACAACACTGGCGGAAACACACAAAGCACACAGAAATTTATGAGATAGTAACCTACTATACCAGGGCCAAGTAATACCACAACCAGAATTGATACTCAAAATCATGTGGCATAAAAAAAAAAATTTAAAATAAAATAAAATAAGACATAAGCCCCATACCAATTATACTAAGGCTCAGTGTCCTACATACAAGGTCAACACTTAAAATCATGTGACATCTCCAAACTCCTCACCCATATCTAAATAGGTTTTCATGACCAAAAACCAAACATTATGGTCTACTTGTTCCTCGTAATAGAACGGATCACGGTTCCAACGCAATACAAGCTTGTTCATAATGCTGTAGATTCAAAACTATCTATGTAATAATTCAATGTTCAAAACCACATAAAAACAATTGAAGCCCAATCACATTCCATAGATTAATGCTTTTGAAGCACAAGCATATTTTCTTTGTCATATTTGTTTAACCATCAACTAATTTTCCACCAAACAGTACCGTTCACCAGGATTCTGTATGTAGGATCAACAAAATCAAAAATTTAAAAGAAAAAAAATCATATGCAGTAAAATTTACTTGTCAATCAAGGTAACATAACAAAACATCAAACATACATTGATTGTGGTCACTGAGAGAACATCAGCAAATATCTAAGTAGCTTCAGCAATAGGACCCCTGACCTTTTTGGCAGAAACACATCAGACCCCTTTCTTACAGTCCACTTCATGCTGTCAACCTTGATACAAGCACATGCATATGCCATAATCCAGATTAAAGGCTTGTAGTTTAAACTTAAAGCATACATCAAGATCCAAAATGATTTCCACATGACTTTATAAAATTTATAAATAAAAACTATTCTCATCCAAATCCATCGAAAAAGATAAGTATGAAAATAAATAAATAAATAAAAATAAAAAGAGGTGAAACAACAAAGAAAGCCATTAATTAAAAAATGTTTCTTTTGGTGGGAGGGGGTACCTGCATCTGTCCGCAATCCTGGGTTCTACAACTATCTCAATGGAAGCTATAGGTACATTTAAGTGTTCAGATAGAATTGAGATTATTAGAACTTAAAAATATGCATGATTCAATTTCCCTACATGTGGATGGTAAGGAAAGAAATGAGTAAAAGCATATCTATTACAGTAAGCATAAAGATTCTAAGACCTAATAAAGTGATAGTCATCCAACCACATCATTCATAATGAACACATACAATACAAGAAGAGGAACCAGATCTAGCTTTCCAATAATTACAACCAAGGAAATTATTATTTTCTCCATTTCCTTTATGCCTTCTGAAGTTAAATGGCAATAATCAAATCACAGGTTCCCTTAGTCCTCTGAAAGAAATATTGCATTATCACCATCATAACTTTAGGTGAGGAAGAACAGAAATTTCATTCTAGGTCTCCTTCATTATGTTGCTTGGGTCCATCGAAGACATGAAATGTGATTCCAAGTTACCACCTTTCCAAGTAAAAATGAGATTACCACACTAAGTGGAAATCTCATTCCCCCACCCCAATGGAAAGTTCACATTCAAAGAGCATTCAAGAGTAAAAAAGAAACATGAACCCACCAGGTTTAAATTGTACCATTTTCCTGTAAGGAATTCTAGACTAATCCAAACACTTGTATAGCAATGGGTTTCCAGGTAAATGAGATTCTCGTTTCTTCTCTTTGATTTTTTCCATACAAAAGATAGACATAAGGAATTTCTAGTTGAATATGAACCAGGTTAAATGACTGAGATATGGGCCTCATCGAGTTTCAATTGGATCAAAGCATAAATGGTAGCCTTTGCTGATAATTAATAAACAAAGAAAAAGCCTTAAGGTGTTTCTTGTGCAAGATGTGATTTAAGAAGTTCCTCAATCTATTAAGAAGTCCAATTATTAAGCTCGTCTACAAGCAAGTATGAACTTTACATTCAAATCGATTAATTTACCTCTTTCCTTTTAATACATACAGGGAGATAGAGGTGGTAAGTTTTGGTAGGTGGCACTAGCTAGTGTTACAAACAACATGATATGATTATTGCGTCAAAAAATGTCAGACATTGCAGTTGAGGATAAGTATCCTACATCTTATGGGATATTCTTTGTTTTGGTCAAGACTGAAAATTACTAAGAAGAGAAAGATTTGTTACCTAAGTTTAATCCTGTACTAAACAGTCCAATCTCAGTGACCATAATTTCAACCCAAACTTCAAAAATTCATCAAATGACAGATGCGCAGTTGGGATGCAATATGGGCCTTCAACTCTTGATGTTGAGCTCGAGTAGAACTCCGACCAGATCCCACAGCATAAGTTTCAAACCCAGTAGTCACCACACCAGCATGCCACTAACCAAACCCGCCTCATGAAAAGGACTTAGAAAACAACCCTTCTTTCCTTTTTCGATACAAATTTTTCTTCTTGCTGATTTTTAAAAAATTACTCTTTCCATTATTCAATCTTCATCATACTGAAATTATTCACTCCATTCTTGAAAGCCCAATTGCTAAAGATCTTTGCTTTCAAAATCAATAAAATCACCTCCAGAACGCTCTAATCAAACAATATCATCACATAAATCACAACATTTCCTTCCAATACCCACATAAACACAAAACCATTATTCATTTACAATTAAACAGAGTACAAGCCAAGAAATTACAATTTCACGAATGTGGTGGAGAACCAGTTTCCGATTTTCCACTGCGAAGTTTTTCGATCAAATCCCCGAGCTCCTTGCGAGCAGATTCTCTGCCAAACATAAAACCGTACCTGAGAACATCAATTGCATAGAAAATCAAAAATCAACACACCACCATTGAATTGAAGAGAAGAAAGAGGGGGGAAAGGGATTACCAGAAGGAAACAGCAGAGAAGACTCCTGCCGTGGCAATTGTTTGAATGAGAGTGAAGCTTTTCTCCATCGCATCAATGGTGTTCTCTGCAAACACTTTTACCACTGAGCTCGGAGGAGAGAGTAGAGATTTTGGATTGAATGAGTCTGGTGAGCTCTCTCTCTCTCTCTCGGGTTCTAATTAGGGTTTAAGCTGGTGAACAATGGTCTGAAAATAAAAAATAAAAAATAAAAAATAAAAAACAAAAACAAAAAACAAAAACGGGTCGACCCGCTCCATCAATCCATTTCAACCCGTTTTGTTTGAGAAGACGAGTGGATTGAGTTTGGTTAAAAGAAAATTGCTAATCAGTTTTTCAAAAATAATTTTAGCGCAAATTACATAAATTGTCTTTATAGTTTGGGGCATGTGTCACTTTGGTTCCTCATTTTTCAATTGTGACACATTTGATCTTGAATTTTGAATCTTATTCCAAATAAGGACAATTGAATATATAATTAAATTTTTCAATGGTAAAATTGTCAATTTGATAAAATATAAACTAATTTGACAAAAATAAATGTCAAACAAATACTTTTGAATTTTTAAAAATTATTTTTATCTACTAAAAATAAAATTATATAAAATTGATAAATCTTTTAGACAATTTATTTTTTTTTTACCAAATTAATTTTTATTATGTGTTTGGATGATGATCATGTAAAATTAATTTTAAAAAATTAATCATGTAATTTTTATTAATTTTACATGATTTTATCATTGGTGGATAAAAATAATTTTAAAAAAATCAAAAATATTTTTTTGACATTTATTTTTGTCAAATTAGTTTATATTTTATCAAATTGACGATTTTACCCTTGAAAAATCTAATAATATTTTCAATTGTCCTTATTTGGAACAAGATTCAAAATTCATGGTCAAATGTGTCACAATTGAAAAGTCAGGAACCAAAGTGACACAAGTCCGAAACTATAGGGACTATTAGTGTAATTAACCCATAATTTTAAATTAGTGTTAAACTTTATCAATTTTAATAATTAAAATATTAATTTTTTTTTATAAATTTATAAATATTCTATGAAGGTATTACTGATTTGTAATTTTTCCTTGGTTAAAATTTGCTAGCTTGCTTACGGAAAATTCTATTTCCACACACAAAGTTCTCTCTCTTTACACACTTGATGGAAAAAAAAGTCAATTACATTTTTATTCTAAAATAAAAATACCAATATATCCTTTTATCTTACACATCCAAAACCCTAATTTCCTAGCCACCCAAAAATTAAATTTGTCAATAGTGTTAGTCATCTCCTCTCCTTCACTTCAGGTGAGTTTGTTTGCAAGGGATGGATCATCTCTGTATCCTTACTCTCTCCTCATACTCCTACTCCTGCTTCTATTAATCTGACGGTTTTTTAGCTCCACCTCTAACTCAAGCTCAACTTTTTCTTAATATTGTTTATAGATATTCCATGTGCATTTTTTTTAATTAAAATTAAATTTAAAAAGAGATCAATGTAATGTATTCAAACTTAGAGAGTGGGATTGCATTACGTTTAAAATAGCAGGAATACATGGGGGGTTGTGATTCCAATGTGAGCCATAGAAAAATATTAGAGAGAGAGAGAGAGAGAGAGAGAGAGAGAGAGATGCATGTGGGAGGTGTGGGAATGGACTTGAGAAATGGGACTGAGAGGGTAATTTATATTCATTATTGGGCCGAGCTAGGTGTTGGGCCGAGCTAGGTTCAAGAATGGAAGATACCCACTAAGAAAGGAGAAGTATGGGTAGTTCGGCTGCCAAATAAGTGTGCGTACTTCGGTTGCGGTAAGTATCTAGGTAGTCCGGTTCCAGTTGGTAGATCGGTCGTAGAATTATACCGGTTCTTATATGCTAGGTCGGTTGCATGTTAACACCGGTTCGGACTTGTTAGTTCGGCTTGGCCACGTCCTAGTCCGGTTGAGCTCTCTTATGGTTAGCTCGGTTGTGCATGCGAAACCGGGGTAAGAGAAGTAAAGCGAAGTTCGGATTATGGGTTACTTCGGTCGTAATGGAGTTCGGCCATAATGAAGCCATCTCACTTGGCTTATGCAGTGAGGGGGGTGTTGAAGATAAGCATTATCTTCCAGGAGGAGTATGATTCCTAGAAGGACTCTACGCATGGAGAAATAAGAGTCCTAGGAGGACTCTTTGCATGGAGAAGTTAGAGTCCTACTAGGATTGTGCCACTCGAAACCTATATAAGCTCACCAATATCACCTATGAAGAGGTAATGCAATTTTTGCTTCCTGAATACTCAGAGCTTTTTGCCTTCTAGTCTTGCTTACTGACTTAGGCATCGGAGAGGTTTCCGGCACACCCCCGCCGGCCAGCTCACGTTTGTGTTTTCAGGTGGTGGAACGACGACGTATTGAGGAACGCAGACTTGATCAACAGGATTATACGAGAAGGTGAATCCCTTTCCCGTACAATTGGCGCCGTCTGTGGGAATAACAGACAAGAACAACCTCTTGATCAAGTGTTTTTCTCTCAAAATTCAAATGGCCAACAATGAAGAACTACCTCAGTCCGCCATTGACGGACAAACTCCAGACGGAGGTGCAAGGCGAGAAGGCCTACCTTTGGTCCCTCCCATGGCGAACCTGGAACCACAAAGGCAAAATTCCAGAAGGGATGCAAGGGGACGAAGGAGGAATAGCAGCCCTCATCCCTCTCGTTCGCAAAGCCCAGAAAGACAAAGGCGCAGGGTTGATCCTCAAGCTTTGGAGGATCGCGTCAAAGCACAAGACGAGTTGATACGGCGGATGGCAGCAGACATGGAAGCTCTCAAACGCCGGGTGAAAGGAAAAGAAGTGGCGACAGGAGAGGGGCGCACGAACAAGACGCCCCCTCGCCACTCAGAGGGTCGTAGTAGGAATTCAACACCCTCCCAGGCAGAAGAGAGAAGCCTCAGGACAGGCGATACGCAATCAAGATCTTCCAGAACTCGTCACTCCAGGTCTGAGAGGGCGAGATCTGAAAGGTCTTACACGGAAGGAAGCACATACTGGCCTTCGCATACACACCAAACAAGGTCCAGGCAAACGGAGTTACCCAGGTCATCCGACCTACGAACCGTGCTGGAAGAAAAGGCACGACGCAGGGAGGAGGCCAAGGCGCAGGATCCACATAGAGTTTCGGCCTTACAGCGGTTGGCTCCTCGGACGCATGGAAGCGTCGAGGTTGGAATGCCACAACCGCGCCCGGCCTACGAACCAACGGACAAAGTATTGGCAAGGCTGCAGACCTCACCGTTTGTCCCAGCAATTGAGAACGCGCCTTTACCGTCAGGCTTTCCACAGCCGAAGTTCACTACATACGAGGGGAAGACGGACCCCTACTTGCACTTAAGCCACTTCCGCCAGGTTATGGCTGTATACCGGCGGAACGAGGCCTTAATGTGCATCTTGTTCCCCTCAAGCCTTGGTGACCTAGGCTTGACTTGGTTTGAGAAACTCCCAGAGGGCAGCATAGCCTCCTGGGCGCAATTGGCAGAAGCATTTGTCACTAGATTCAGAACAAACACTAAGACTCCGGTGGAGATCGACCAGCTACTCTCCATCGACATGGGTGAGAAGGAGACATTAAGGTCCTACAACAGCCGATATTGGGAGACCTTCAACCAGATTGGGGATTGCCCAACCAACCTGGCCATCGCGCAGTACAAGAGAGGCCTTCCAGTCGGAAATAGACTGAGGGACTCTATCACTATGACGCCACCTCTTACCATGGAGGCCCTGATGGAGAGAGTGCATCAGCACATCAGGGTGGAAGAGGATGGCGCTCGCGCCAAAGCAAAGACTGGCGCGACCATAACACCAGAGAAGAAGACCTCGGCAAAGGTCAATACGGTAGATCGCCGAAACAAAAACGGACGGGGCAAACGAGATAATGACGAAGACCAGGACAAGAGGTGGTTGAGAGTCCGCACCGCCATTACCACAGTGTTCAAAAAACCAATCTACCGTATACTTAGTGAGATTCGAGACGAGCCTTTCATCAAGTGGCCAGCCAAGATTGGCGAGGCCCAGAAGGACTACGATGACAGATCCAGATGCACCTACCACAAGGAAAAGGGGCACCGAACTGAGAACTGTATGCCATTGAGGCAGCATCTGGAGGAGTTGGTGGCGGCGGGCCACCTGGATAAATACATAGAAGGAGGGGCGCAGCCAGCCCCACAGGACCACAACCTCCCTAATGGAATGCCGAACGACGCCCCACCGCAAGGCACCATCAACGTAATCCATGGAGTCTTTGAACCAGAGCGTGTATGCGAGCTCAGAGGTTCAATCAAAAAAGCAGAGCACTTGAGAGAAGTGCTAAGTGCCCAACCAGTCGTCAAAAAGGGGAGGACAGAAGCCACAAATGTCATGTCCTTTTCAGATAAAGACTTGGACAGAATATATAGCCCACACAATGATGCCTTGGTCGTCACTCTCCGAGTCAAGGATTTTGACGTCAAGCGGATTCTGATTGACCAAGGTAGTTCGTGTGAAATCATGTACTATGAAACTTTCAAGCAACTCAAGCTGCAGGACAAGGACTTAGCCCCAGCCGTGTCCCCTTTGATTGGATTCAATTCTATGCCGGAGTGGCCAGTCGGCAAAATCATCCTTCCAGTCAGAGCAGGGAGTGTGACAAAGCAAGTGGAGTTCTGGGTGTTAAAGGTTCCATCCACCTACAACATCATCTTGGGCAGAACGTGGCTGCACGCCATGCGCTCGGTAGCATCCTCCTACCACCAAGTGATGAGGTTCCCCAACGACACCGGAGTGATAGAGGAGGTTTATGGGGACCAGATTATGTCCAAGCAGTGCTTCGTTGCAACGAATGGGAGCCGCGCTGCCAAAGGATATGTTCATTCGGTTGAAGAACCAGAGAGTAATGAACTATTCGCAGATGTTGGCAAAGCGGCTAGTCAGAAGGCAGTGGAGGACTTGGTGGAGGTCAGAATAGACGAGAAGAACCCGGATAAGTTCTTCTTGCTTGGCTCGTCGTTGTCTAGCACTGAGAGGCTAGAGGTCTTGGAGTTTTTGACCTCTAACATCGAAGTGTTTGCCTGGACTCCATACGACATGCCAGGCATTGATCCCAACTTCATCTGCCACCAACTCAACGTCCACCCATCTGCCAGGCCAGTCATTCAGCGCACCCGCAGATCGGCGCTCCACCACGCCGAGATAGTGGCAGAAGAAGTGGGAAACTTGTTAGAAGCAGGGGCAATCAGAGAGGTGCACTACCCCAGGTGGATCTCCAACACGGTGGTGGTGCCAAAGAAAAATGGCAAGTGGCGCGTTTGCGTCGATTACAAAACTGTCAACAGAGCATGTCCCAAAGATAGCTTCCCCCTACCAAGGATCGACCAACTGGTGGACCTAACAGCAGGTCACAACAGGCTTAGCTTCCTTGACGCATATAGAGGCTATCACCAGATCGCAATGCATGAACCAGACCAGGAGGTCACGTCCTTCACCACTCCAAGAGGACTATACTGTTATAAGGTCATGCCCTTTGGCCTGAAGAACGCAGGGGCGACATTCCAGCGAATGGTCACCAAGATGTTTGAGCCATTGTTAGGCAAAACAATGGAGGCTTACATCGATGATATGGTGGTCAAGAGCAAGAGTGAGAGTGACCATCTCAAGGACCTAAGTGAAATGTTTGAGATCCTGAAAAAGCATAAGTTACGCCTCAACGCGTCGAAGTGTGCTTTCGGAGTAGGATCAGGTAAATTCTTAGGCTTCTTGGTGACCAACCGAGGTATAGAAGCTGACCCTTCTCAAATCAAAGCAATTCAGGAGTTAGAGAGACCTAACTCAGTAAAAGAAGTGCAGCACCTTACTGGCATGGCAGCAGCACTTAACCGATTCATCAGCCGGTCTTCAGACAGATTGCGTCCATTCTTTCAGTCATTAAAAGCTAAGTTTGAGTGGGACGAAGAATGCGACCAAGCCCTGGCGAGTCTGAAGGAATACATGTCTTCTCCACCATTACTTGTTACCCCCAAACCTGGAGAAGAACTCTTCCTCTACTTGGCAGTTTCTCAGCACGCAGTAAGTGCAGTGTTAGTTCGAGCAGAAGGAATCCAACACCTACCCATCTTCTATGTCAGCAAGACATTGCTGGGAGCGGAAACAAGGTACTTGCCTCTAGAGAAGCTAGCACTAGCATTAATGATGGCATCCAGGAAATTGGCGCACTACTTCCACGCCCATACCATTGTCGTCCTCACAGCTTTTCCATTGAAAGCTCTGTTTGAGAGGGCCAACTTTTCTGGGCGAGTTTTGAAGTGGGCAGTAGAATTGGGACAATATGATGTAAAGTTCCAACCCAGAACCGCGGTAAAGGCCCAATCTTTGGCAGACTTCGTCGCAGAATTCACTCCTGGAAGCCACCAAGTCTGCCCAATCGACCTGACTGACACAACCAAACTAGGGATGGAGATTGACGCCGGAATAGCGCAACCCCTAGTACAGGCTACTCAGTCAGCGCCCAAGGCAGACCAGAGTAGAAAAGGCGAGGAGGAATCCAACCTCACTACACCAAGTCAAGATTCATTGGCGACTAATGACTTGGGCCCATCGGAAGACAAGGGGCAAACTGCAACTATGGACTCTGAAGAAGACATTAGCAATCTGGAAGACCCCAAGGCATCGTCCGATCCCTCCACCTGTTGGAAGTTGTTCGTTGGGGAGATGTGGAAACTCTTTGTGGATGGGGCATCCAATCGACATGGAGCAGGACTTGGCATAGTCCTCATCTCTCCAGACGGCCTAGTAGTGGAGCAGGCAATCAACCTTGGCTTCCCAGCATCGAACAATGAAGCGGAGTACGAGGCGCTCCTTGCAGGGCTCAAATCAGCAGCATACATGAAGGCCACCGAACTAATGGTCTACAGCGACTCACAATTGGTAGTGAATCAAATTTCGGGCGATTATGAAGCAAAGGATGAAAGAATGGCTAAGTACCAAGACTTAGTCAGGACAGAGATCAAGAAGTTTGAAGTCGTCAGAATAGAACAAATTGGCAGGGAGGAGAATAGCAGAGCAGACGAACTAGCAGGCTTCGCCTCAATGGCAGATACCTCCATCCCCCATCCACTATTGATTGACTATCTGCCCAGACCAAGTATTGAAGACCCAGAAGCTGAAGAGGTATGTTGTGCGGAGCTAGGTCCTTCTTGGATGGACCCCATCATACTGTTCCTGAAAGACGGCACTCTTCCAGAAAATAAGAAAGAAGCAAACAGAATAAGAGCCAAGTCGCAACGATTTTGGCTCTCTCCATCCTTAGCATTATACAAAAAGTCGTTTTCAGGACCTTACTTAAAGTGTGTCCACCCCAGCAAGGTAGAAGCATTCCTGTTTGAGATACACGAAGGGGTTTGTGGCAGCCATCAAGGAGGAAGGTCATTGGCATACCGAGCTATTTCACAAGGATATTGGTGGCCCTACATGCAAGCGGATTCGGAGAAGTATGTCAAGAAATGTGAAAAGTGTCAGAAGTTTGCGCATCAGATACACCAACCTGCAAGAGAACTCCTACCTCTCACTAGCCCATGGCCTTTCGCAATGTGGGGCTTGGACATAGTGGGACCGCTCCCAACAGCACCAGGCAACAGGAAGTTCTTTCTTGCGGCAACAGATTACTTCACAAAGTGGGTAGAAGCAGAAGCTTTGGCGTCAATCAAGGAAAAAGATGTGAAGAAGTTTGTCTGGCAGAACATTATTACTCGCTTCGGCATACCAAAAGCACTGATTTCAGACAACGGCACTCAGTTTGATGGCAGAATTTTCAGAGGCTTTTGCGAAGAATACAAGATAGAGTTTTACAACTCCACACCGGCATATCCCCAAGCAAATGGTCAGGCAGAGGCATCAAATAAAGTTGTCTTGGACGGATTGAAGAAAAGGTTGGAGAAAGCCAAAGGCAAGTGGGCGGAAGAACTCCCTCATGTCTTATGGGCTTATCGCACCACACCGCGGCGGTCAACAGGGGAAACACCATTCTCCTTAGCATATGGCATGGAAGCAGTCATCCCCTTAGAAGTCGGCCTCCCCACAATTCGGAGTGAAAACTTTGATCCAGACCTAAATGGCGAAGCAATAGCATTGGAACTTGACTTGGCGGAAGAAAGAAGAGAAAAGGCGCTAGTGCACATCGCCTCCTATCAGCAAGAGTTGTCCAGAAAATACAACAAAACAGTACATCCAAGGCAGTTCAAGATTGGCGATTGGGTACTTCGCAAAGTGATGGGAAACACACTGGTCCCAGGTGATGGCAAGTTAGGGCCCAATTGGGAAGGTCCTTACAAAGTGGTCGGATTAGCAGGCAAAGGGGCATACCACTTGGAAGATGAGGACGGCAAAGCAATTCCTAGGCCATGGAACACTGCCAATCTCAAGATATTTTACTTTTAGCTTTTTTCTTTTTTTGAGTATGTGTAATTTTTCTACTTTCTCAATAAAACAAGTCGATTCTTTTCAGTATATTTGTTTTCCATAGAAAGTAGCTTTAGTAAGGTAGTAGCATTGTAAACATAGTTGGCCGGAATACCCAACTATCAACCTTTCCTAGGTCCAGGATAAGGATCCAGACTGCAGGACGTTTGGTCGGAATAACCAAGCATTTTATTCTAAGTTGGCCGGAAAAACCAACTTAGAGGTTGGCTGGATTAAACCAACACTTAGCCAAAGTATGGGAATGGCTAAATTAACACTGAGCCAAAGTATGGGAATGGCTAAACGAGTAGTTGGCTGGATTAAACCAACACTTTGTACTCTTCAGCCGAAGTAAGCTATATCGGCTGAAGAGTGGTTGGCTGGATTAAACCAACTCTTTGTACTCTTCAGCCGAAGTAAGCTATATCGGCTGAAGAGTGGTTGGCTGGATTAAACCAACTCTTTGTACTCTTCAGCCGAAGTAAGCTATATCGGCTGAAGAGTGGTTGGCTGGATTAAACCAACTCTTTGTACTCTTCAGCCGAAGTAAGCTATATCGGCTGAAGAGTGGTTGGCTGGATTAAACCAACTCTTTGTACTCTTCAGCCGAAGTAAGCTATATCGGCTGAAGAGTGGTTGGCTGGATTAAACCAACTCTTGGTACTCTTTAGCCGAAGTAAGATATATCGGCTGAAAAGTGGTTGGCTGGATTAAACCAACTCTTGGTACTCTTTAGCCGAAGTAAGATATATCGGCTGAAGAGTGGTTGGCTGGATTAAACCAACTCTTTGTACTCTCCAACCGAAGTAAGTTATATCGGCTGAAGAGTGGTTGGCTAGTGAGTTATATAGCTAACCGAGATCACAGTTGTAATTTAGCAGATTCAAATTTGTCACATAGGCAACCAAGCAAGTTCATAACCGTAATACAAGTTATTCAAGTTCAGAACCGGAATGCAAGTCGAAAGATTTTTTCATTCAAATCAAAAGGAAGTACAAACGAGGGGCTGTAGCCCGGTTACAGACACCCAAAACCGAAATACAAGAAAGAAAAAAGAAGCAAAAAATACAAGTCATCCTAGGAGTGCATCTAGTTCGGCATCGAACTCCGCTTCAGCAGCCGCCTGGAGATCGGTTTGAGGAGGGAGCCCGGTTTGAACCGTGGTATCCGCTGGCGGGGAAGAGTTAGCTGGTATCTCGTTGGTTAAATCCACGGTTGGCCCCAACCGAGCTGCTTGATTGTTTTGTTGATCGGTGACAACCGGAGTCAGAGATGGCTCCCCCTCATCATCTTCATCGTCGTCATCATCTTCATCGTCTTCTTCGTCATCAGACGCTTCAAGGAATGCCTTTTGAAGATCGTCCGCATATTGCTTGAGTGAGGCCGGAATAAAGTACGGCGGAGCGTTGTAAGCATCGGTGTCAGGAGTGCAACCGAGCTTCTCCACCGCACTTCGCCAACCGCACTTGAAGAATAGGTCTTTTGCAGCACCACATTGAAGGCCGTATGCAGTTTCAGCCTTCTTGAATCCTTCCTTTCTGGCCTTCTTTACTTCGGCGTTCAGTTGGGCTATCTCGGCGTCTTGTTTGGTCTGCATCTGGGACATCTCCCTCAGGTAGTAATCTTTTACCTCGGTCACGGCCTTTTGTTTATCACTTTCAGCCGAGGTAACCAGTCCGGTGAGACGTGATACCTCGGCCTCCAGTTCGGCCGCCTTGTTCTGGGCCTGCCTTAATTCGGTAGCATTGGCCACGGCGTCCTTCATGGCCTGCCTCGCGGTCTTGCGAAGCTCCATCACCTGCCGGTGTGCAAGCGTGGTTTTTTGAAGAGCCTGCACAAAGTATGGTAGATTTTTTAGTTATTGACCGAAGTGGAAGTTAGTCAAATTTTGAAGACAGAAAGGCCAGTGTTACTTACCACGATCATTGACTTGGAAGCAGACCGGAGTGACTTTATCTCGGTATTGAGCTTCTTGGAATGGTGCTCCATGTCTTTTGGAAGGCACACACCTCTGGCCAGGTTGAAGGCCAGAAGGTGATCCTTATCTGAGACAACGGAGTCACCCTCGTCGATAGCCCGGTTGTTGAAGACTAGGGGGGGAGCCCACTGGGGATTTTCAGATCGGTTCGATGATTCCGGCTGGGGGTCCGGTTGAATAAATGCTGGTGGGTTTGGTGGCAGGACGTTCTCCTCTTCGTCGACAAGTCGTGGCCCGGTTTGTTCAGTCCGGGCACGCTTGTTTCGGCGCGAAGCAGAAGGCTGTTGGGATGGAAGAGCCACTACGGCCTCGGTTGAATGGCCGGTCTGTGGTATCTCGGCTGGGTTTGTTTCGGTGAGCATGGCCCTCATTCTGTTTTTCTTCGCCATCTCTTGTTCAGGAGTTAATCGCACAAGGACGACTTCGGGCAAGTTTGGGTCCGGTGCTGGAGGGTCCTCGAGGAGAAAATCTGTGACTTTTGCTTTTCGACGACCGGAGTATCTGTAGGTCGGCTCGAATTCAAGAAGCTTTGCCCAACTCCTTTCTTTCACCCGGAGTGCGGCACGGAGTACGGCGAGGTTGGGGTAGTTGTAGTTGGAGATGAGATGAGCTTTATCTGCAAAGCAAAAGAAGACAAGTGTTAGCTCGGTTTACAGAGAAAGTAAAAGCTCAAAGGCAAGGCGAAATGGAAACCGAAGTACTTATACCGGGCTCTCCTTTCTTCCAGTTTATTCTTCGGCCTGGGATTCGGGCTTGGAAGTCCTCGAAGTTCCCAGAAACCCAGAAGAAATCATCATCATTAACATCTTTGTCCGGTGTGTGCTTTATTATCTTTTCTCTACCTCGGCGCACTCTCAAATAGTAGCACCAGCCTTGATTTTTGGAGCCTATGGAGTATTGATGTAGTATTTCGGCCAAACCCAGGTTTAGACCGGTTTTGTGGTTCAGGGCGGCTATGCCCATTATTATACGGTACGTATTGGTGGATAGCTGAGTGGGGCAGAGTCTGGTTTGTCTAAGGAATTCACAAATTAGTGGCTGGACTGGGAATCTGAGTCCGGTTTCTACTATGGATTGGAGGGTGAATGGGACAAAGCCTTCTTCATCCCATGGGTCGACTCCTTTTTTGGCTAGTTTTAAATTTACATCGGCTGGAATGTTGTATTGTTCTCGGAAATCGGCTAGGCCGCCTGGGGTTTCTACCAAGTGTCTGTACTTCCCCATTTATTTTATAAGTTAAAATATAATTTATCTCGGTTGGAGGAGCGTGCTCAGTAGTCCGGTTGGACGCACAGAGGGAGTGCCTGGACAGCCTAAGTCTGCAAAGTTGAAAAAGCAAGTGTCAAGCACAGATCAAAGACCGTGCTACAAAAATAAAGCAGGAAAAGGTTGGTTTTACTTCGGTTCTGCGTGGTGCTAAGCTGTCTACATCGACTCGTGAAAGGTTCTCGTTATCTCGGTTCGAAAAAGTTTGTGGTTATCTCGGTTTCACTTATGGTTTTTCTTACCACGGTTAGGCCTCAAGGGGCATCTTTCTGAGTTCGGTTTAGAAACTCACAAGGATGGCTTAGCCCCAGGGCTTAGCTCGGTCAGAGGCCTAGCTCGGTTTGGGCCGAAATACCTATCTCAAGTCAATCTTAATTTCGGCTAAGGTGAATCGGATGCTTTCTTATTAAAACTACTGTGTTATCTACAAGTACAAGCTCGGTTCTGGTTCATCTAGACAGCGCAAACAGTTCCTAGTTCGGTTGGAGGCATTTTTATGGATCAAATGATTGTTCTACCAGCAGTCTATACAGTTCATAGTGTTTGAGTGAAGTTCTTCTCAGAAACATAGCATGCAAAGTGTTTTGTGAAAACACACAGAAACACACTACTATGAATCAAACGGAAGCAAAAACAGAAAGAAATAGGCAAGTTTGGGCAGCATACCTGGTGAAGGAGGAACTGAAAGTGGACGGAGCAGCAGCAGTGAAGAACACGAGCTCTTGGTATGCAAGATTGAAAAACACAAGAAGGAAGAGAGGGGATGAATAGTGTGAAAGTGATTCTGAAATGAAAGGTTGATTTTGGGTAAAGGCGTTTTTGGCGGGACTGTTCAAAAGTTGTGAAATACGAGGGCGGCGCTACAGCTGGCGAGGGCCAATCAGAGCTTGCCACGTGTCAAGGAAGGGCAATCGATTCAGTTGCAGCGGTCGAAAAGACGTTTGAGCCGGACAGGTATAGCTCGGTGCGGACTTAGCTCGGTTGGGAAAGCTAAAAGGTCTCAGTTCGGCTGGAGAGGCTAAGCAGTTGTTAGTTCGGTTGGAAAGGCTCGAAAGGTTTTAGCTCGGCTGGAGTAGCTAACGGATTTATTAGCTCGGCTGGAGATGTTAAGACTCTATCTCGGTTGTTACATGGGTAATCCCTATCATGCTTCGCAGATGGAATTAAGGGGCAATTGAGAGGGTAATTTATATTCATTATTGGGCCGAGCTAGGTGTTGGGCCGAGCTAGGTTCAAGAATGGAAGATACCCACTAAGAAAGGAGAAGTATGGGTAGTTCGGCTGCCAAATAAGTGTGCGTACTTCGGTTGCGGTAAGTATCTAGGTAGTCCGGTTCCAGTTGGTAGATCGGTCGTAGAATTATACCGGTTCTTATATGCTAGGTCGGTTGTGCATGCGAAACCGGGGTAAGAGAAGTAAAGCGAAGTTCGGATTATGGGTTACTTCGGTCGTAATGGAGTTCGGCCATAATGAAGCCATCTCACTTGGCTTATGCAGTGAGGGGGGTGTTGAAGATAAGCATTATCTTCCAGGAGGAGTATGATTCCTAGAAGGACTCTACGCATGGAGAAATAAGAGTCCTAGGAGGACTCTTTGCATGGAGAAGTTAGAGTCCTACTAGGATTGTGCCACTCGAAACCTATATAAGCTCACCAATATCACCTATGAAGAGGTAATGCAATTTTTGCTTCCTGAATACTCAGAGCTTTTGCCTTCTAGTCTTGCTTACTGACTTAGGCATCGGAGAGGTTTCCGGCACACCCCCGCCGGCCAGCTCACGTTTGTGTTTTCAGGTGGTGGAACGACGACGTATTGAGGAACGCAGACTTGATCAACAGGATTATACGAGAAGGTGAATCCCTTTCCCGTACACACACATATTTATGAGATGTGAGTTATCATAGGTGCAACATTGACCCTTTCAATACTGTGTTTTGTTGGAAATTTTGAAAAAAGATTTGAAAAGATAAAGGAAAAAATTGTGTGAAATTAAGTGAAATGTAAGTATATTTTATTTATATTTCACCTATATTTTCTATTTCTTTTTTCAAATCTCTTCTTAAACTTTCTAACCAAACACAGCGTAAGTAAATTTCTCAATTGCCTTTTTTTTGGAGATACGTCTATGTTTTACCCTTAATAAATTTTATATAAAAAACACGTTCACAATGATGCAGAAGTAATATTTTTAAAAGTTATAATTGATAAGACTGGTGATTTGATTCATATAAAACAAATCACCTCTTATAATTTTAGAAATTACATTTCACTCTTTGAAATTTTTAATTTCATAAGAAATGACATATTTTATTAATAAATCATCAAATCAATCAGCAGTTTTAATGATGTCATAAATATATTTCAATTAATAATTTAGATAATTTTATTATTGTATAAGATAACAGTTAGAAGTTTCATTTTTTTTAGTTAATATTATTAAATAAAAAATTTTAACAAGAAAATATTTATAATTTTTTAAATTAAAAGAAACAATTCATATTTTAAATAAAATTTAATGATGTATTTAATTTTTTTTT